>OX454527.1:140770131-141230131 GCA_949715645.1 Portevinia maculata
CACCATCACCGCAAACAAACTCGATGGTGCCGGTGCGGAGGCTTACGACGCAAAGAGTCATCGGGCTTGTTAAGGGCCAGGCCGTCTGATGAGCGTCAACCAAGAACTGACCAGGACTTCACGTCCGCTCCCACCTCACCCTTACATACCCCCCCCCCCCTCTGTCGCCCCGTCCGCTTACCCCCCCACCCCCCCCCCCCACCCACCATACTCCTTACTTAAAACTTTTCGGCAATGCCCGGGGAGACAACCCCGACAACAAATCCCCAAATCTAAGGTGGAACAGCTAGCGCCGAGAGATGAATGGCTAAGGGGTTCTTAGTCGTTAGCAGCGAACTTCGGATACCAGGCGACCTCCGATTTCAAGATAGCCTTCCTGTGGTTATACGGGTAGACCACGGGCGACCTTTCTATCCCGTTTACTCGTGGGATTCAAAATATATCCAAAAAATAAAAACCAAATAGAGAATGATGCCTCTACAACTGCATCATCAACTAGGGATGTTTCAGAACACCCTGCATTACCAACTGGGGATGTTTTAGAACACCCTGTCGTAAATGACGTGACACCTGCCAATCGGGAAGGGTCACAAACCACGGATTCGGAGATGATGAGCTTAGAAGAGAACTCGTCTCTTCTTAGTGACGATATCTCTGAAGCCAGCACGCTATGCAATGTAAGCATACTCTCGGATGAAGTGCATCCCATGAATACTGACGCGCCGGAGACCTCTGGCATAACTGCACAGACTGAGTCTAAGCGCGTCAAATTCACACCATCCGAACAGCGCCGTTTTAGGCGTGCGCTGAAAAAGGGGAAAAACGTAGAGCAGGCCAGAGCACTTGCTCTGTCGACAGAGGTCGACACAGGCTCCGAGGTGAAGCGTACAAGGTCCGAGGACAATACGCCGCCCCAATCCGAAGCGAAACGAGCTCGCACAGGAAATACAGCCGTCGACAAAGTCTCCTATAGAGATATAGCGAGCTTTGTAAGACTGGGTGTAGTACCTGTCGATCTGGATCGCAATCCTCTCAGTAACGAGCAAATGGCTCAGATTCAGGAGAGGATTATGGACATCACCATCGAACAACGTGATGAGGGGACCAAACCAGCCTTCCGCGGTACAACCTTCAAAGCCGGATGGCTAATGATCGTATGTGCGGACGCTACCACTGCAGAGTGGATGAAAACAAACTTCGCGAAGCTCAAAGAGAAATGCGGGATGGAAGTGACGCTTGTGGGGGAAGAACTGTTCCCGAAACCACATATCGTCAGAGCCTTCTTCCCACATAGTACCGGAGTAGCGAATGAAAGAATACTGGCAATTCTAGATGGCCAGAATAAAGAACTCAACACCAGAACGTGGAGAGTTCTGCAAAGATCTGACGACAGAGATGTCGCCCATATGGTCCTTGCTGTAAACGAAAGCACGATGAAGCGACTTGTTGAGCTAAAGGGGATGGTCTCGTTCAGATTTGGACAGATCAAAATAATCCTCAAGAGCGCGGACAAATCGACGAATCAAGCGTCAAGAGAAAACCAACAAAAGGCTACAACACCAGGGGCTAGTATTAGTACTGCCACTGATGCTTCAGAAAAGCCTTCCACAAGCGCCAACAGTAGCGCCACACCACCAGTGGCTGGCATTAGTGCTGCCACGGGTAATTCAGTTGCTAAAACAACTGTGGTGCTGGATGCTAAAGCAAAGGCTAAGAAAACGGACAGCACAAACGCGCACCGTAACCGCGTTAGGCCAAAAATGGCGGCCGAACAGGCACATATAAGCGGGAAAGATGGACAGAACACCAGAAGTCCAAGGGGGAGACAAAGTGGTCTCTCTCAACAGGGTTACGTACGACGCAGGGGTGATAACAAACCTCATAGAGTGCGTAATCCCGAGTACGTGAAGAAGAAATGACGTCTCTAACTGTGCTGCAGGCAAACCTGCACCGCGCTATGGGTGCATCGGACACCTATAGCCAAAGATGTGCCGAAAGGAACGTCGCTCTTGGTTTAATCCAGGAACCATGGGCAACTACAGGTAAGATCTTTGGTCTTAACAGCAGAAATAGAGAGCTAATTTTTGCCAAAGGTAATTTCAGACCTAGGGCAGCTCTTTCCATTGCGAAAGATATAAAATTCTCTCTCATTCCAGGTTTCAATACTAGGGACCTGGTGGCCGTTTTAATTGAACGCCACAATGGCCATGTGATACACAAGTTTGTATGCGCATCGGCGTATTTTGCTGGGGACATAGAGGAGGTACCACCTACACCAGTACAGGAACTTGTCCAGTACTGCCAAACTCAGCAAGTACATCTTGTTATCGGCTGCGACGCGAATGCACATCAGCAGATTTGGGGCAGCCGAGACACAAACAAAAGAGGTGAGTTACTTTTAGATTACCTATATAGTAAAGACCTAGTTATTCTAAATAAGGGTGATAAGCCCACTTTTAGGAACAGTATACGAGAAGAAGTTTTAGACCTTACTCTCTCGTCTCCTTTTATACAAAACATTGTAGAGGACTGGCACGTGTCTGATGAAGCTTCTCTGTCTGATCATATGCATATTATGTTCAGGCTGCGATGCAACACCGAGTGCGCGCCGGTCAAATACAATAATAAATTAACTAACTGGAGAACCTATAGTGAAAATCTGGCAATCAGAACTGATCTGCTACCAGATTCACCACTTACACCGAGTGATGCGGACGCTGCACAATGTCAGCTTAACGACATCATTATCTCATCCTTTAGGAATAGTTGTAAGGTAAAGCGCACCGTGGTAAAAAGAAGCGTACCATGGTGGAATGAAAACCTGGAAACTATCCGCAAGAAGGTGAGAAAACATATCAATAAATCGAAACGCACCGGCGTATGGGATCAATATCGATCCATGTTAACCAAATACAACCAAGAGTTGCGAAGATCTAAAAGGGCCTCATGGCGCGCAAACTGCGAAAAGCTGGAAAAACTCCCAGCAGTGGCGCGGCTCCAGAGAGCGCTTTCAATAGATCCTTCAAACTGCATGGGATTGCTCATCAAACCTGATGGAACAATCAGAAGCGACCGGGAAGAAACTCTCATAACCTTGCTGCAAGTTCACTTCCCTGGTTCCCTAATTGTCGATCACACAACTGATCACACTACTGAGGTTTCATATCCAACTAACTTCAGCAGAAATAATAGTTTATCTGGTAAATTATTTAGTCCAGATAAGGTAAAATGGGCCATAAACTCATTTAAACAATTCAAGGCACCAGGAAGTGACGGAATTTGTCCAGCCCTCATTCAAAAGGGTATGGAATTCTTCCTACCTAACATGATTGCCTTATTTAGGTTCAGTTTCAACTGGGGCTACATACCACGCACTTGGCGGGAGGTCAATGTAGTATTTATCCCCAAACCAGGTAACAAACCTAGTGAACTACCTAAATCCTATCGTCCCATAAGCTTGACATCGTTTTTCCTGAAAACAATGGAAAGAATAATTGACGTTCATATCAGAGAATGCGTTACTTTTAGCATGCCTCTACACCCCTGTCAATATGCGTATCAAAAAGGCAAATCAACGGAAAGTTCCCTGTTAAAACTAACAAATCACATAAACAACGCCTACCGTTGCAAAGAAATTGCACTATGCGCTTTTCTTGACATAGAGGGTGCTTTTGATAACACCGGTTATGATTCAATATCAAACGCTTTAATTCACCGAAAGGTAGACTTTCCCACCATAAACTGGATAAAAGCGATGCTCGAAAGTCGGAAAATCACTGCTTCGTCAGGACAGACTTCAGTATCAGTTTCAGCTATAAAAGGCTGTCCACAAGGAGGAGTTTTATCACCCCTCCTGTGGTCTTCGGTCATAGATGACCTACTTCAAAAATTAAGTAATTTAGGCTACGACATAATAGGGTATGCCGATGACTTGGTCATCATTATTAGGGGCAAAGAATCAAACGTAGTTACTTCACGTATGCAAAACGCCCTTAAGATAGCTATAGACTGGTGCGTCAAGGAAAATCTCTCCATAAACCCCAGTAAAGCTATCATAGTTCCTTTCACAAAAAGAAGAAATCTCAGCTTAGCTCAGATTTCACTAAATGGCACGACCATTGAGTATTCCGACGAAGTCAAATATCTTGGAGTAATCCTGGACAAAAGACTAAACTGGAACTCTCACATCAACAACAAAATCACTAAAGCTAACAGAGCTTTATGGGCCTGTCGACGCACATATGGCAGAACCTGGGGAATCTCTCCAAAGATTGTCCACTGGATCTACACAGTGATGATAAGACCCATTATAACATACGCCTCCATTGTATGGTGGACAAAATCCACACAAAAGGTCGCAAAAGAGAAACTCAAAAAGGTACAACGGCTTGCGTGCCTTGGTATCTCCGGAGCCATGCGAACCTGCCCAATGGCTGCCATAGAGGCAATAACAGGTATTACACCTCTCCACATATACATTCAAAAAGTGGCGATCCGCAGTGCAATAAGTCAAATACAGTTAAACGAGATAAGTCTTAACGATCATCCGGAACTTAAGACCCTTCTTGGTGAACTGCCAGAACTCAACATGAACTGCCCGGTCACAGACCGCATCCATAAAACACTATGCTTCAATAAGCGGTTCTCCACGGAGATTCCAAAGAGAGAAGCATGGGTTAGTAATAACCCACCTAACAGCCACAACGGCATAAAGTGGTATACGGATGGTTCTAAAATGGAAGCGGGGGTAGGAGCGGGAATATACGGACCAAACAAACGCTTTACGATACCCATGGGAAAAAGTCCCAGCGTATTTCAAGCAGAGCTCCACGCCATTCAAGAATGCGCTAGCCACATAAATTTATCTGGTATAAAAGGTGCAACCATCCATATATTCACGGATAGTCAAGCAGCTATAAACGCCCTTAGCTCGCATACGATTGACTCCAAATCAGTCATGTACTGCTTCAACACCCTACAGGCACTCGAAACAAGTAACAAGACCAAGCTATGGTGGGTTCCGGGTCATGTCGGGGTGGAAGGTAACGAAAAGGCCGACGAACTGGCCAGAAAAGGTTCGGAAACACCCTTCATAGGTCCCGAACCCTTCTGCTGCACTCCTAGATCAGCAGGAACGGCAGCAATAAAAAGCTGGGAATACAGAAAATGTATCCATCTATGGGAAAGCATCCCAGGTTTAAGACAGACCAAACAAGCCGTTCGGCCTTTCAATAAAAATGCCAGCAAATGCCTAAACCTAAGCAGGCATGATATCAAAAACTTAGTAGGTTACCTTACTGGCCACCTTGGTTTAAGATATCATCTACACAAAATGAAAATAGTAGACTCTCCTGAGTGCCGACTCTGTCTTGAAGAGGACGAGTCAGCTGAACACATTTTATGTGAATGTCCGGCCCTAAACGGAATTAGAAAGAAGATCTTTTTCAGGGAACAGATGTGCCCTGAGGACATAAAGAATTCTTCTACTAGTAGAATTGTCCGCTTTACACGGAAAGTGGAAACTCTACTAGTCTAAATTTTTTCTGGCCCACACGGCACAAAAGATCTTTTTAGGTCGAAGTGCCCCATATTAAATCGCCTTAGCGAGCCAGAACTTAAAAAAAAAAAAAAAAAAAAAAAATATACATACATAAGTGAATATGAAGACTTTTCTTTTTAGCTCAAAGATGGATAAGTTGTTTTAATTTTCCTTAAACGGTAAACTCTCTTAAGCGGACAAAAATGTGCACCATTAATGTCCCCTCAAGGAAGATTTCACTGTATGTATATACATATATATGAAACTTATATTTTTTCTGGCTGAGGTATTATCGAGGCTAGAATAAAAAATGTGGGTTTCTATAACATGCAATACGTCTAACCATGCGTTTGATGGAGTTCAATATTTTAATGCATTTGGGTACTTACCTATAAAATTTCATAATTGTACCTACCTACTTCAAAAGATAAATTTAAACTATAATTCATTTCTTTAGTACCTACTGGGAC
This sequence comes from Portevinia maculata, assembly GCA_949715645.1. Classification (NCBI taxonomy): domain Eukaryota; kingdom Metazoa; phylum Arthropoda; class Insecta; order Diptera; family Syrphidae; genus Portevinia; species Portevinia maculata. Next base: position 140,776,141 of record OX454527.1, read on the forward strand.
ATCCTGAAACCGAAATTTGCATTAAGTATATCGGCCGCTAGTGGTCGGTATGACGCTATCAAAAGAAGTAGGTATCAAAAAGAATACCTAAATCAATGATATTTAGCTGCCCAAACTGAGGCACACAGGTGCTTGCGCAAAACCAAATGAAAAAATTCTGTTTATATTCGGAGATTCGATTGTGTAACATAATGCAAACGAAATATGAACCTAATATGATTTTGAATACCGATTATGAATGAATGCCCTTTTTATTTGATGAACCAATAAATAAACCAATTTGAGTTGTTCATGAATAACCTACGGCAGCTATTATTACAAGCAGGGCACGCGCTCGTACACACACTCTAACTTGTCTTATCTTATCTCTGCCTCAATTAATTTTTTTCACATGCAAATATGATATGCCTCACTGCTGAAATGCGAATCTCCTTCGCCGATCTTAACATATACACACCAATTGTATAAAATACAACAAAATAAGTTCCAGGTGACGGTTTTGTTCTAATTGCAATATGCCATAACCTACCCCAAAAACTTTGATCAGAGCAAACAAATAATATACCATCAATCTACCCAACTACAATTATCCCACCTCTCTTCATCCACCATCGCCCCTACCATTAAATATGAATATCTGCTTTTCACTTGCAAATACTCGTATGAATTATAAAAAAAAAACATTTGAGAATCTTCACTGCTGAAATGCGACTCTCCTTCAACGATCATACACACACATACCAATTGTGTTAAAATCCAGAAAACATAACATACCCCTTCCATCAAAGCAAACAAAAAATATACCATAAATCTACACGAAACCTGCTTTGCCAACCACCACCACTACCTGCATCATCCTCCTACTCATATTCCCAGCACGAGAATGGTGTAGAACTAGACTATCATGATTTGTTGCGGGCGAATGCGCACTGATGGCGTATCGTCGTTTACGCACGGTTGCACTACTATAAGGTTTATATACAATGGTAATGTATAAATGCCACTTATGTACCCGGTACACTTTCGAATAATTTTACTTCTGAAAATAGTTCTGCTATCCAAACAGCAGAGTCAAATGATGAGGCGTTAGAATACTTAAATAAACAGGATAACAATGCATATGAAAACGGTGACATTTCCAAAGCTATAGAAAAGTCTGCAATCAATTTCGTTTGTAACTTATATGGGAAACCGAATTTATCTCGAAAATTAGTGGAAGAAATAATATTAGATCTTACTGAAGGATTTTTTCAAATTATATTTTCAAAAATTTACCAAGAATATTCTGAACACATAAAACCGGACAAAAATAAAGGGTGATTTTTTAAGAGCTTGAGAACTTTTTTTAAAAAAAAAACGCATAAAATTTGCAAAATCTCATCGATTCTTTATTTGAAACGTTAGATTGGTCCATGACATTTACTTTTTGAAGATAATTTCATTTAAATGTTGACCGCGGCTGCGTCTTAGGTGGTCCATTCGGAAAGTCCAATTTTGGGTAACTTTTTCGAGCATTTCGGCCGGAATAGCCCGAATTTCTTCGGAAATGTTGTCTTCCAAAGCTGGAATAGTTGCTGGCTTATTTGTGTAGACTTTAGACTTGACGTAGCCCCACAAAAAATAGTCTAAAGGCGTCAAATCGCATGATCTTGGTGGCCAACTTACCGGTCCATTCCTTGAGATGAATTGTTCTCCGAAGTTTTCCCTCAAAATGGCCATAGAATCGCGAGCTGTGTGGCATGTAGCGCCATCTTGTTGAAACCACATGTCAACCAAGTTCAGTTCTTCCATTTTTGGCAACAAAAAGTTTGTTAGCATTGAACGATAGCGATCGCCATTCACCGTAACGTTGCGTCCAACAGCATCTTTGAAAAAATACGGTCCAATGATTCCACCAGCGTACAAACCACACCAAACAGTGCATTTTTTGGGATGCATGGGCAGTTCTTGAACGGCTTCTGGTTGCTCTTCACTCCAAATGCGGCAATTGTGCTTATTTACGTAGCCATTCAACCAGAAATGAGCCTCATCGCTGAACAAAATTTGTCGATAAAAAAGCGGATTTTCTGCCAACTTTTCTAGGGCCCATTCACTGAAAATTCGACGTTGTGGCAGATCGTTCGGCTTCAGTTCTTGCACGAGCTGTATTTTATACGGTTTTACACCAAGATCTTTGCGTAAAATCTTCCATGTGGTCGAATAACACAAACCCAATTGCTGCGAACGGCGACGAATCGACATTTCACGGTCTTCAGCAACACTCTCAGAAACAGACGCAATATTCTCTTCTGTACGCACTGTACGCATTCGTGTGGTTGGTTTAATGTCCAATAAAGTAAACTGAGTGCGAAACTTGGTCACAATCGCATTAATTGTTTGCTCACTTGGTCGATTATGTAGACCATAAATCGGACGTAAAGCGCGAAACACATTTCGAACCGAACACTGATTTTGGTAATAAAATTCTATGATTTGCAAGCGTTGCTCGTTAGTAAGTCTATTCATGATGAAATGTCAAAGCATACTGAGCATCTTTCTCTTTGACACCATGTCTGAAATCAAGCGTGATCTGTCAAATACTAATGCATGAAAATCCTAACCTTAAAAAAATCACCCTTTACTTTTTCTGCTTTACCAAATCCTTTTGAGAATGTTAAATCCTTTCACAAATTTACTCAGACAGCAACAGACCTTAATTTGTATAGAAGTCCCTCCAATTGTTTTGTTATTAATGAAGTATATGTTATAAGTGGTATAACACCGGGTATTGATGTCATTGAATGCGATGGTATCCTCTTACCGTTACAATTTCAGTTTCAAAATTTTTTTGAGTTACCCGATGTGTTTAAATCTGTTGCTGGAAATATGAAGACAATTAGATCGAACTCTGTTCCACATTTAATTACATCTAAGATTTGGAAAGAAAGAATTTTGAAATTTCCTAAATTTAAACGCGATAAGATTATACCTTTCAACATTTATTTTGATGATAAGAAGCAAATAATCCTTTAGGATCCCACGGTGGATGCCATGCTATTGGAGCTGTATATTACAATTTTCCAAGCCTTCCGCAGTGGATTGGACAATATATTTGTAGCTATATTGTTTTACTCAAAATACAAGAAGCATGGTGAAAACGTAATATTTTGCCAACTTGTAAACAAAATCAAAAGGCTTGAAGTGAATGAAGTTTTCGTAAAATTATCTTCTGGTGAAACTCATCAGCTTTTTTTTTGTATTGGGAGTTATTACAGGTGACAACCTTGGGCTTAATACAATCATGGGGTACACAAAAAGCTTTAGCTCGCAATTTCCTTGTCGTATTTGCAAATGTTCTAAATCTCAAATCTTTAAAAATTGTACTGATGACGACAGTCTTCACAGAACTGTTGAAAATTATAGCCGTGATATTACTCAATATACACAAATAAATGAAAGAGTTACTAACACTGGCATTAGAGAAATATCTGTGTTCAACAATATTCCATCTTTTCATATTGTTCAAAACTTAACGGTCGATATAATGCACGATATATTTGAGGGAGTCTGCCATTACGACTTATGTGAACTTATAAATCAGTTTGTTATTCAGGACAAATTTTTTACATGAGATGTTCTGAACAATAGAAATCAATTTTTCAAGTATGGTGAGTCTGAATATGGAAGCATATCCACTGTTATAAAGCCAGAGCATATCAAAAGGAACAAATTAAATATGTCGGCCAAGGAAATGTGGACTTTTTGCCGTTTCTTGCCAATAATCATTGGTGATCTTGTTCCTAAAAAAAATAAACACTTATTAACCATTCTTAAAAAAATTGTTGATATTATCTTGAAATCTAATTTTCAACAAATTGACCTAGTTACTTTGGAAGGTCTTATATCAAAGCACCACGATCTATATATTTCGCTTTTTAATACAAACTTGAAGCCTAAATTTCATTTTATGATTCATTATCCATATGTTATGCAAATGCTCGGTCCATTAAAACATTTTTGGTCATTCAGATTTGAATCAAAACACAAAATACTTAAAAGCTATTGCAATAACACATCATCTCGTAAAAATTTATCCTTATCCTTAGGAATAAAATCAGGTCTAATTTTTTGTAACAGAATAATTTCTAGAGTAGGAATTCCGGCAGTTATATCTAAAAAATCTAAACCTGGAATTTTGCTTAAAGATCAATCTTACTTCCTAAAATACAAAACGTTTTTGCATATGAACCTTTTATGAAGAATTATATTACAGTGCACTTACTTATTGTAAAGTACCTTACAGAAATAATGAATATGTCAGTATATCTTCTTTAACAACAAATATTTACCGAATAGAATGTTTATTAATATTTCACAACTGTCCATATATTGTTTGCAAAAAAATGGAAATTTCGGAATATGTTGATCATTTTAATTCATTCGAAATTAATAATGCCACACAAATGTATTATATGTATAAAATTGATGAGTTTGATGGACCACCTTTTTCTGTACTTTTGACTTTGAAATTCATTTTTTTATTCATTGATAAATATCTACTTACATACTAGACAAAAATGATTAAACCTAACTTAAAATTAACAGGATACTTATTCTTATTTATTGGTCCTTATGCGAACGCTCTAAACTTAACTATATCTTAGAATTATTGCCTTTCGGCCTACGAACTATTTTACGAACTAATCTTACATATATATTCCTCGAGAAAATTTACTAAAACTCGGTATCATTATTGAGATTTTATATAAAACAAATTACAAACTACCTATTCTACTTACTTAAACTACTTAACGTATTCTAACTATAATTAGGATTCTGAGCACTCGTTGCCTGGCGCAATAAGTGGTCAAAATCCCAATTGCTTTCCGAGCGCCTGGCAGTCGTCAACGTGCACACGCGCCGCCGTGAGCCGACTGAAGCCTTACAGCGTCAGTCAACTCCCGGAAGCACCACCACACGTTGGCGAGCCCGGCCTCTCCCAAAAACGCCCTAGCTGACTTAATCTAACTTATAAGCTAAGAGGATGTTACCTAGAGTAACGCACCGTCCTGGGAGGGCATGTTGACCCCTCCCCCCTCAACAAGCCACCAAAATTCGGCGAATTGCTTTTCCGTGTCGAATCTATCCCTCTCCGATATTGCGGTACTAAAACGGAGGAGCTCATGAGCATTGGCGACGTCCCCGTCATGGAGGAGCCGCTTATCTCTCGCGCTGCGGTAGCGATGGTATAAGACCGGGATACAATCCCTCGTCTGTACCAGCCCTTTTGAATCAATATGGATAAATGCCTCTGGCGGGATAAAGCCAGACCGGAGCGTACTCTCTATGTACATTTCATTGGGGTAGTAAGCCCCAAATATCAGACTATTGTCGCTGGCCATCGCCCTTGCAACGTGCCTTCGAGTCACCTTAATGAGGAAATTGTCAATCCTATTCAACTGAGCCCCATCGTATAGGACCTTGTTGGGATAGTATTTTATATAGTTGGATTCAGGCGTTCGGAACAACCGGAGACAGGTCCTAAGACATTGTCTCTCCAAAACCCGAATCTTTTCCATATAGCTAGGCGCTATATTAAACCATAATGGACAACCATAAGCGATGATCGGCCTTATAAGGGCCACGTAGCAAATGACCTTCACTCTGGAGTCAAGTTGACTGCTATGAAACAGTCTCCTTGTTAGAGCATAAGCCTTCTTGGCCCCAGCAAGACAAGCAACTATATGTCTATCGAAATACAGATACTGGTCAAGCCAGATACCTAGATATCTAACTGCGCTTCTCACCGCCAATGGCTGCCCATTTTGTCCAATAATGGCCAATTTTTTCCAGTTTTTTCTGGTATCCCTAGAGGCCCCAGCCAATGGAGTTCTGAACAAGATTGTTTCCGTCTTCTGAAAGTTGATTTTCAACTTCCAGTCGTCGCAATATCGCTTAATTTGATCGAAGTCACGCTGCAAAAGGATATTAATGACCTCGATTTTAGGACCTGATCTGTATGCCACCAAATCGTCGGCATACGCTATAGCATGGCTGAGTGAACCCACCAGATCACTCGTGTAAATGTTAAACAGGATCGGAGAATTGACCGCCCCCTGCTGTAAACCGTTTTTAATTTCAAAGACTCTGCTCGAAGTCACGTTGCCACATTTGACAACGAACTTCTTTCCCATAAGCATATTATAAATTACATATAGCAAAGGTTTGTGCATCCCCCGCCTGGTCAACTTGTAGAAAAGTCCCTCTAACCATACGGTGTCGAAAGCCTTCTCAAAATCAACCAGACAAGCACCCGTGCATTGGTTCTTGCATTTATTCCACTGAATGTCGGAAACCAGTTTCGACGCGGCATGAATAGTGTCATGCCTCGCCCTGAAACCAAACTGGTTGTCCGGAATTATGTTATTGTCCTCGACCCACTTTAACAGGGCTCTATTGACAACCTTTTCAAAGACCTTGCTAATATTCGGAAGCAAGCTAATTGACCGGAGATTGGCAGGGTTCGTCCTATCTTTACATTTTTTCGGGATAGGGTGTACCACAGCTACCTTCCAATGCGCCGGATAATATGCATTATTCAGCGCATTGTTAAACAGCGTGGTGAAAATATCTACAGCCTCCAGAGGCAGGTGTCTCAATACGACGTTTGGGACACCATCCATCCCCGCCGACTTTTTATTCTTTAGTGTCTCGAAGATGCACAGAAGATCATCCTTCGACACGAACAAGTGCGATGCATCTCGGCCATTGGCGACAACTGCATTAGCATGGTTTTCATCAGTGAACACGGTGAATCCGTTATTCTCAGATCGCCAATTCTCAAGTTCGGTGCGCAGATCGAAGTGGCTCACCAGAGCCCTATTCTCAATGTCGTGGTTACGGCGAACAGGATTGTTCACCGTATACACGGCCTCGAAACAAGCGCCCAGCAAATCCACCTTCTCCTGTGGGTCCTCGACCACGAAAAAATCGTCGTTTGAAGCGACACTTTCTGGACTTATTCCAGCAGTCAGTACCGTCTGTCTGTTCTCTGCTGTCTGGGAGATTCGAACACAAGGAATATCATTGTGATCTTTCCTCCTGAACAACTTATTTATATGTGGGAACATATTCGGACTACAGGTTTTAATAGCCCGAATTTTATTGCCCCAATACAGACTTACAGATTTTTTGTAATTTTCTTTTATCAGCTGTTTCAGGATTCGGATCTCTGAATTCAGCATCCTTACCTCCGGGTCGTTGCGATCAGTAAATTGCCTGTACAGCCGTTTAAGCCTCGAGAGCAGTCTACTTTTCTGTCGGTATAGTGCGTCGATTGTAGGGTTTCTGTACTTTTCTGTCTGGTCATCGTCGGAACGCCCTACTCGAGGAATAGTTCGTTCCACAGTTCGTTTGATGGCGTCGTTCATTTGCAATAAATGCCGATCAATGTCATCATTTGTCATGTTACTGTTTGTCGGTGGGTCGATCCCACTCGAACGTATATCTCGCTTTAAAAATCTGGAGAAGCGCGACCATTGTGCCCTCCGATAATCGAATGAACACACTGCTTCGTACTCCTCCAGCAGCGTTTGCTCGTTCGGGATCCGTATTGCGGCGGCGAGTCCGTAGTGATCACTATCGTACTCAAACGCACGCAAACAGTTCCGCGTGTTTTGATCTATGTTCGTCAGTTGAAGTCTTGCGTCCGTTAAGGCCAAGTCCAGGAAAGCACCGCTTCTTGGGAAAGAAGGGATATCCGTCGCGTACAACTCGAGGTTGTACTCAATCATATTGAGGCGCCACCAGTCGTGAAACTGGTTGCCCCTGGGATTTGCAGTAACATTTCCCCATGCCGCATGTTTGGCATTAATATCTCCGGCCAAGAAGTAATAATTCTCCTCCGAGTTCAGCTGCAGACCACGAAAAAGTGTCTCGAGCTCTGTCATAAATTGGTTTGGTGGAGTTGCTGCAGGTGCGTGAAGCGACACCACATACATTCTCCTCCGGCTATGGAGAGGAATGCATATGATGCATGCCTCCAACAACTGGAACCTACGTACGTCCCCGCTATATATAACCCTATGGCGCAGGCCTTTTCGAATTAAGATTCCAACCCCACCTCCTTGAGTGGAGTGAGGCCGGTCTCTTCTTATTACATGATAGTTTTTGTATCCCAATTTGTGCTTCTGATTTAGCTTAGTTTCGCTAACCAAAAGCACATCCGGGTTTTCGGTTTTCAACAAGTTGGCAAGTGACGTTCTTTTCTCGATCCTGACTAGTGAATTAACATTCACAGCAAGGATCTTTAAGTTTCCCTCATCCAGCGTAGCCATTAGATTTATGGCACACCAGACCCCACAAACAGCTCCGAATAGATAAAGTCAATTCGGGCCGCTTGTTCATTTAATTGTTTCTGGAACTTATCGATCTTTCCGTGCAGAGACAGAAGGATCGATTTTAAGTCCAGATCCACCTCTGGTGCCTTTTGGGCTACCTTTGGTTGGTTTGATGTCATGTGGGCTTGACCCGGTCCAGCTGCCATTTGGGCAAAGGACACGTTGGGTGCCACAAAATTTGCGAACGAGCGACTCTTCTGACGCCTATCATCTTCAGACTGCTGTTTGCGGGCCTGGACTCTCTTTTTCAATTCTTGGTACTTTGGACAACCCCTGAAGTTGGCGGGATGTCCAGAGTTCCTGCAGAGCACACAGGAGAGTACACTCCGGTCTTCGACTCTCTCCTTACCTAGAGAGAATTCACCATGTATGTGGTCCTTATCGCACTTCACGCATCTAAACTGCATGTTGCAGTTAGCTGCGGCGTGCCCGAACCTTTGGCAGCGCATACATTGAAGTATGCGATCTGACCTCTTTATTTTCTCCCACCTTACAGCATGGTAGTACAGGAAGCGGATATTTCGTAGCCTGTCGATTTTGCTGTCGGGAGTAAGCTGGACTAGGAAGAATGGTAAGTGACGGTTACCACCCCTTGCCACAGCGGAGGAAAACGGCTTGAATGGAGAGAAATGGAGGTCGTCGCTTTCAAAATTCTTTAGCTCTCTTTCAAGCTCCTCCGTTTTAATTGAGGGATCGATTCCCTTCAGTACCACGGTTTTTAACTTTTGCTGCCTTGGGGTGTACGTGAAGTACTCGGTTTTCACCTCTCCCAAAGCGGCGCGCACCCTCTGGTACTCCTCTATTTTTTCACATATAATTATGTGATTGTTAGCAGAAAGCCTTTTCACATGGAAATTTTTTGTTATTAATTTACAAATCCTAATGCTATCTACAATGTCGAAATTACTCACGTTAATGGGTGGTATTTTGTCCTTCCGCGACTGTTTAGATTGTTGTTGTTGTTGTTGTTGTTGTTGGTGTTGTTGTTGTTGATGTTGTTGGTGTTGTTGTTGTTGATGTTGCCGTTGTTGTTGCTTCACCTCCAGTTGTTGTTGCACTTGCTGCTTGAGCACAGCTTGTGTTGCACTTTTATTTGGGGTGGGGTAAACGAATTTAAATGCGAAAAAAAGGGATAAATTAAACGCGGACAAATTACAGCCGCCGCTGCGCCGATGGTTAAAAGTCGATCAATGAGAAATGTCAAATTAGATTCGCCGATGCAATATTGGGAAAGTGCAACGGGTAGCTGGTTGTATGCTACCGCCTCGGTCACTCAGCTTGGGTGGGTTCGCAGACGAATTGAATAGTGGAAAAGGGGTAAAATGGGCGCCACACAATCTTTTTGGAAAAGGAATTGTGAAACCTTTGATAGAAATTGCCGACGGTGAAATACTGAAAATAAGATATGATGGTGGTGAAATAAAACAAGAAGAATTTCAAATCGTTATATAGCTCTGGGGAGCAACGGTCGATTTATTGAAATTTACTTTAACTTGCGGAACAAAGGAAGATCGCCGTTAGAAATGGCCCGCTATCGCTATTTCCCGAATGGACACAAAGACAAATTGAAGGGGTCGCGCGTCCCGTAATTTTTGGGAAAGTTCCGGAACGAAAGCCTACCGGGTTTCAAGGGCACAAACACAAACGCACTACTTAAAAGACCACGATAATAAGACACTCTACTTATCTGTAAATCCTTTTCCTCTAACACTCCTGTCGTGAAATACAGGATATCGCTGCCTGTCCTGCCACTTATCCTCTTCGCTCGTCTTCTGCTTTTCTTTTCGGTCTTCCACCAAATCTCAAAAAAAAAGCTCAAAAAAACAAAGTCTAAACTAGACTACTTTTTAATTTAAATTTACCACTAAAACCTCGCTCGATTCTCAACACGGAAAAAACTGCCTAAAACCTCTGATGGTCAACCAAGAAGTGCCGCCTTGTCCACTTCGAGGATTATTTGTCCGTCATGGACCATTCTCTCTCTCACTCATACCCCCACATTCAGCAATGACGGAATCCACTACGGCTTATTTTAGCGATCACTCAGTCACTCTACTGTAGTGTGCCACCGTCTCCGTCTCACTCACTCATCCGTTTTTGAATTCGCCCAAACTCTAAGAAGGTTTCTCAGGCCGAACGATTCGATGGACGCATTCACACAACTCCCCAAAAGATCCTAATGGGACGAGTTCACAAACACTTAAACAATTAAACAAGCCACTTAATGTGAGAATCGAGAAAGTAATTAGAACGCGAAAATGTCCCCACGAAATAAAAAAACCAATTAATAAAAAAGAGAAAAGAAAAGACAGAGAACCGAGTGAAGTTAGATTCTTGTTTTGGGACTATACCAGCTGATGTCTCAAATTGGAAAACCTGTGAAGTGTTCGAGGAGAAGGAAGCTTAAAATTACTCTCCGCGAAACTTTTCTAACCCGGTGGACTCTCGCGCAGATTTAGGGGAAGGGGGAACCTGGATAGCGTGCCATTTCTTACAATGTTTGTATTCGTTGGGCCTTGGCCATTGATGTCTTCGTTTCGATGCATTATTCGGTGTTTGTTCTTCAGTTTTGCGTTCTGTTAATAGTTTTATGTGCCAATTTGGCTACCTGCCACTGCTCGTTTGCGGTTTCTTTAGGGAGAATATTAAGGCCGTCCGCCACCGCTTTTTTTAACCTGTGGGCCAACTGCCCTAATGGGTTTAGCTATGTTCGTTGGGGTGCTTCTTTAAAGGATATCTACCCACACCCTTCGCCGATTCGTTGGGGTATCGTGATGGATCTTTCTGATTACCCTTTCTGTTCGCGTTGGGGTGTGCCAAGGGATCGTCCTCCCCCACCCATCGTTGTCGCAACACCAACCGTCCGTTGGGCACGATACCTGCTTTTGTCGGCCCCCAGAACTCATGGAAACGAGCGACCTTGATCGGAATCAATCAGAGGCGGCCAGTTAACCAATCTCCCAGTAGGAACGACAGAAAAATGGAAAGACCGGGGCGAAAAAGTGAATCGGGTATGGAAGTGGATTGGTTGGGAAGAAACAACACTTTTGTAGCGTTTTGTAACGCAACAAACTCCACCCTTACCTCCTGAAGAGGAGAAGTTGGCTTTTCGACAGAAAGGCCGAAGTAAAAGGGTATCAGACAACACAATGTTAACAAGAAACATCGACTTCTCGATCGCCCCTGGCGAGAGGTAATGAACATCACAGAGCATAAAGCTCTCAGTTCCTATTAGCGTAACCGTCCTGTTACGCGACTCACACGCTGATCATCTTCGGGGTCGTCGCAATATGGCTTGAGGTCTTTGACGTTCCACGTCCCTCGATCCTTGCCATCTTCGTCCTCTAAGGTATATGTCCACGGTGATACCTTTTTACTTATTCGAAATGGACCTATGTATTTCGGCGCTAGTTTAGCCGCGTAGTATTTTGCCGCATCCGACAAAATGAAGTTCCTTCTCCAAACCAGTTCATTTGGAAGGTATTGTACATCCCTTATCCTAAGGTTGTACGAATTCGATGCCTTCTTGGTTGCCGCTGCTAGCTTTTGTCCTATCTCTAGCCTAAGCTCCCTGAACCTACTGGCTGTGTCGCCTGTATTACGATCCCTAGCACACGGAATAGCGGTTAAGGACGTTTGTCCGAAAGTCACCATTCCTCGACCGAAATTGGCGTAATACGGCGATACCCCTAAAACTTCATGTTGTGCTGTGCGTATGCTACATGCCACTTTGGCTAATTGCTGATCCTATTGCCTATGATTTTCGGAAACATAAGCCCGGAGTGTGGTCTTGATGATTTGGTTTATCCGTTCCGCCGGATTCGCCTGAGGGTGATAATGCGCGGTGAACCTAATCGAAGACCCGTACCCTTCGCAAAGACTCTTCAGCTCTTTGCTCTTAAATTGTGGGCCGTTATCACAGATAACGAAACTAGGGACCCCAAACAATAAAAATACGTTATCCTCCAACTCCCTACATACGGATTTGGCCGTCGCTGACCTCAAGGGAAACAAAAGAGGGAATTTGGTGAAATAGTCAACAACAGTCAGGATGTAGACATAACCTCTACTTGATTTTGGAAGTGGACCAACAAGATCTATACAGATCATCTCCCACGGATCGGTTACCCCTTTCCTCTCCGTCATCAACCCAGCCGGCTTTTCGTTGACCGGTTTTACACTTTGGCAAACTTTACAATTCCTAACATACCTAGTGATATCTGACCGCATCTTCGGCCAGTAATATCTTTCTGCTACCCTACTGAATGTTTTTTTAACCCCCATGTGCCCTGAAAGCGGATTGTCATGACATTGATTTAAAATATTGGCCCTATCATTCTTCCCTACTACCATTTTCCATTCGGAGCTATAATCCTGCACTACAACATGACTCGCCCTAACAAATTTATATAAAAGTCCCTGCTCTACACGCCACGAAGGAAAGTCTAATGGTTTTGCTTCGACCTTCTCGATCATTTTCCTTATCCAAGGGTCACTGTGCTCTAAAATCCCGGCAACTACCGGTACACTTCTCGAAAGCATATCTGGCACAACATGTTCCTTCCCTTTCCGATGAATAATCTCAAAGTCGAATTGCTGTAACCGTACAGCCCATCTTGCCAGCCTACCTGCTGGATCCTTCAACTTGCTCAACCATACCAACGAGTAATGGTCTGTAATGACCTTAAATCGTACACCTTCGAGGTATGGTCGCAACTTCTCTATGGCCCACAACACAGCTAAACACTCCTTCTCTGTGGTTGAGTAGTTCTTTTCGCATCGGTTGAGCGACCTACTCAAATAGCATATCTCCTTCTCGCCCTCCTCAAACGTCTGACTAAGGACAGCCCCAATCCCGAAATCCGAGGCATCGGTCTGAACCACGAAAGGCCTCGTAAAATCTGGACAGGTCAGGATGGGTGCGGCTACCAAACATTCCTTAGCCTTCCTGAAACTTTCCTCGCAAGCTTCCGTCCAACAAAACTTCTTGTTCTTTTGAAGTAAATCGGATAACGGTTTAACCAAAACAGCAAAGTTTGGCACAAATCTCCTATACCAGGAAACCGTTCCGATAAAACTCCGAACCTCCTTGACGTTCTTGGGCGCAGGGATGTTCACCATGCTCTCCACCTTCTCGGGGTCTACATGTAAGCCATTGCGATCAACTATATAACCTAAAAATTTCAAAGAGGGTCTGCAAAAGTTGCATTTTTCCTCGCTAACCTTTAAACCTGCACGACATAAACGTTTAAAAACTTCTTCTAAAATCTCTAAATGCTGTTCGAAGGAGTTGGTTACTATGATGATGTCATCAAGATACACAAACACGTGTGGTTCCAAATCGGCCCCAAGCACCGTGTCAATAAAGCGCTGCCAGGTAGCTGGCGCATTGTGTAACCCGAACGGCATTCTCTTAAACTGGAAAAGTCCTCTATTAGGAACAGTAAAAGCCGTAAAAGGCCGCGAACTTTCCTCAACAGGGATTTGCCAATAAGCGGACTTAATATCCAAGGAGGAAAGAAACTTCGCATCCCTAAGCTTATCTAAAGTCGCCGATATGTAAGGGAGAGGATAAGCATCCCTTTCAGTAACTTTGTTAAGCTTCCTATAATCTACGCAAAACCTATAAGAATTATCCTTTTTTCTAATCATGACTATGGGAGAAGCCCAAGGGCTATTCGATTTCTCAACGATACCGTCCCTAATCATTTCTCCTAACTCCTTATCGATATGTACCTGGACCGCTGGAGAAACCGGATAATACCGCTGTTTTATCGGCTCAGCATTGGTCTTAATCTTGTGTTCCACTAGATGGGTGCAACCAAGACCTACAGGCATATCTTTGAAAACTCTATCGACAAAATTCCCTAACCTTGGTCTTTGTGTCTCGTCCAACTCGGATAAGTCTTGATTGTTGGAGATAGGAGCCAACGAACTTTGGCTCGAAAAGTGCCACTGTCCAGTTCTCAAATCCGGGACGATTCCCGACAGAGCCCAAAAATCGGCTCCTAGAATCAGGACATGTGGAAGACTCGGTATGACGAGACACTCCAACAAAACAACTTTTCCCTGCACTAATATTGGCAACGAAACTACACCCTCTACAGCTACACCTGCACCATCCGCTAATGAAACCCTATCTATGTTGCCTTTAACTAGCCCTATTCCTAAATCTTTTAAAATCTGCCAACCATCCCTACAGATGATCGATCGCGAAGCTCCGGAATCTAAAAGCCCTAACAAGTTAACCCCATAAATGCTAACCCTAACATATGGACGCCTATCACTACTGTTTGCCTCGAGTGTAAAACCTATCTGGACAATTTCCCTACGATGAGCCGGTGGGTTACCAGTAGGAAACCCAACGGACTTCAACGGCGCTCTCGTCCTACTGACCCGAGAGTGCGTTGCCCGTTTCCCGAACACGTTCGACAATCCCTGCGGGAGACTCCTACTCTCCCACAGCCAATACAACGCCTAGGAGCAGAACAACGGCTAGCGTAATGGCCTTCCCCATTACAATTAAAACAGCGAAGGGTCCTATCGGGTTGTTCGTTCCGCCCAACGAAAGCAACCATGGGTTCTTCCTGAACCGCAACATATGCCAAGTCTGGCTCCAACAGGTTCCTACTACGATTACTAGGAGGGGGAGCAAATGTTTCGACATTAGCCCTGACCGTCTCCAACCGTCTACCCAACACAACCAAATCGTTGACCGACTTGGGATCGGCCAATCCAAGCTGTGTTTGGTAGAACGGTGCCAGATTCCTTTGAAGAATCGCCAGCTGCCGCCTTTCCGAAAGAGGTTCAGATAACCTCCGAAACATGTTCGCCATCGTCGCCACGTATACGCCGATGGATTCCTCCTTTCCCTGTGTACGACGTCTGATCTCGTCCAACAGGAGATCGTCGTAGTTAGGAGGAAGAAATTCTTCTTTAAGTTCCCTAACCAAATCTTGCCACGTCGACATCGAGACCCTAACCGCCCTAAACCATAGAAGAGCCTTCCCGACGAACAAATCAACAGCCGACCTAAACAAATGGGCTTCCGTCACCCCCCTGGCTTGACGAAGTTCTTCCACCCTTTCCAGGAACGAATTCACTGACGTTCCACAACGCTCTCCTGTGAACTTTACATCCCATTTCTCAATCCTCTCCGCACATCGTTCAGATGTTTGGAGAGGGCTATTAGGATCTTTCCTCCCCGTCCCCGAAGTGGTCGATTTTTCCTCGGGCTCTTCGTTAAAATTATTGTCTTCACCTTCGCAATCGGTTAGGATACCTAAAAGCATTATTAACCGATTGCGAAGTTTCCCCTTTTCGGAAACATCTTCCGGTTCTTCTGCGACGGCCCGGTCCAACCGCGCCAAAGCCCACTCTATTTTGGTGACAACTTTGAGGTATTCACCAGATTTCGGGTTCGTTGGAGGCTCTCTTAAGAGAATCTCGACTTCAGCTATCTTCCTTTCGATGGCATCACAGTCCTGTTCGAAACTGAACGGATAATCACTCTGTGTGCCCACCGAACCACGACGCTCAAGCAATCTCGCGGCCCATAACGCTCGTCGCATGGAGTCTACATTGCCTCGCGAAAGTCCACGGATATCGACTTCATAATAGAGCTCGTCCTGAGCTAATCGGTTTATTTCCATCTTTAGGTGATAACAAAACTACTGAATAAATAAACTGAACGGAAGAAATGTGCAATCCGATGACTGAAGCAATTTATAAGCCGCTAAACGGCGATTTAGGGATGAATTAAATTTAAAAAGAAACAAAATCAATCCTTTTTAATATTGAGTTTCCCCAAAGAAACAATATAAAAACTCAAAACCCAATGAAATAATTTCAATGGAAAAAGAATTTCAAATAAACTAAAAAAATTATGGCAACCTTAAACACAAGACCCAATTATACGGCAAAGAAAAATTTCAATAATAACAAAAAAAATAAAATCCGCTAAACAAGTTACAGACAAAAGCTCAAATATATGTGTAGGTATGTACTATATTATGTATATACGACAAACAATGTATATGTATTATCTGAAGAAATTTAACACTCCTTGCAGTTAAATCTATAAATCAATCTCAACAGAAATCCAAATTGGTAGGTCCACTCAAAAAAAAATCGCACAAAACAATAAGCCAAAACGAAATTTGGTAACCCTTATTTTACGCCTTGAAATTTAAAAAAAATAGGGGGAAAAAGAAGACAAAAAATAATGCCGCACAGCGAAAGAAATAAGGCCCGTATGAAAAATACCGCAACGAATATAATGAGGTATAATATATATATATAATATTATAATATACGTATATGATGAAGTTAAAACTATATTATGTATGTTAAAATGCAATGCAAATATTAACTATGTACATATATTAAATGAAATCAATCAACTAAATGGTAACGCTAAGAAAAAGGTAAACAACAAACTTGCCGATTTTAATTCGCCGACTTCCAGATTTTACTTCAAACTATGTATGTTTATTTGTATGTTGAATGGTAGATAATACCTTAGCACAATATGTATGTGGATATGTCCCGAGTTGTTAATAAACCTATGAAAAGAAAACAAAGAAAAGTAAAAGAAACTTTTTTTTTTTTTTTTTTACAACACAAAAACTTCCCGAATCAACACCACGATCACTGCACATACATATGTATGTATATACACCAATAATATGGGGAAAGCACCGCAAACAATTTTTCTTTTCGTTGATCGATTAAAGATCTTATTAAACGAATAAAAAGGAGGATGTTTTATCAAAAGGGAGGCCCCACGTTGGGCGCCAATTGTTGCACTTTTATTTGGGGTGGGGTAAACGAATTTAAATGCGAAAAAAAGGGATAAATTAAACGCGGACAAATTACAGCCGCCGCTGCGCCGATGGTTAAAAGTCGATCAATGAGAAATGTCAAATTAGATTCGCCGATGCAATATTGGGAAAGTGCAACGGGTAGCTGGTTGTATGCTACCGCCTCGGTCACTCAGCTTGGGTGGGTTCGCAGACGAATTGAATAGTGGAAAAGGGGTAAAATGGGCGCCACACAATCTTTTTGGAAAAGGAATTGTGAAACCTTTGATAGAAATTGCCGACGGTGAAATACTGAAAATAAGATATGATGGTGGTGAAATAAAACAAGAAGAATTTCAAATCGTTATATAGCTCTGGGGAGCAACGGTCGATTTATTGAAATTTACTTTAACTTGCGGAACAAAGGAAGATCGCCGTTAGAAATGGCCCGCTATCGCTATTTCCCGAATGGACACAAAGACAAATTGAAGGGGTCGCGCGTCCCGTAATTTTTGGGAAAGTTCCGGAACGAAAGCCTACCGGGTTTCAAGGGCACAAACACAAACGCACTACTTAAAAGACCACGATAATAAGACACTCTACTTATCTGTAAATCCTTTTCCTCTAACACTCCTGTCGTGAAATACAGGATATCGCTGCCTGTCCTGCCACTTATCCTCTTCGCTCGTCTTCTGCTTTTCTTTTCGGTCTTCCACCAAATCTCAAAAAAAAAGCTCAAAAAAACAAAGTCTAAACTAGACTACTTTTTAATTTAAATTTACCACTAAAACCTCGCTCGATTCTCAACACGGAAAAAACTGCCTAAAACCTCTGATGGTCAACCAAGAAGTGCCGCCTTGTCCACTTCGAGGATTATTTGTCCGTCATGGACCATTCTCTCTCTCACTCATACCCCCACATTCAGCAATGACGGAATCCACTACGGCTTATTTTAGCGATCACTCAGTCACTCTACTGTAGTGTGCCACCGTCTCCGTCTCACTCACTCATCCGTTTTTGAATTCGCCCAAACTCTAAGAAGGTTTCTCAGGCCGAACGATTCGATGGACGCATTCACACAACTCCCCAAAAGATCCTAATGGGACGAGTTCACAAACACTTAAACAATTAAACAAGCCACTTATTGTGAGAATCGAGAAAGTAATTAGAACGCGAAAATGTCCCCACGAAATAAAAAAACCAATTAATAAAAAAGAGAAAAGAAAAGACAGAGAACCGAGTGAAGTTAGATTCTTGTTTTGGGACTATACCAGCTGATGTCTCAAATTGGAAAACCTGTGAAGTGTTCGAGGAGAAGGAAGCTTAAAATTACTCTCCGCGAAACTTTTCTAACCCGGTGGACTCTCGCGCAGATTTAGGGGAAGGGGGAACCTGGATAGCGTGCCATTTCTTACAATGTTTGTATTCGTTGGGCCTTGGCCATTGATGTCTTCATTTCGATGCATTATTCGGTGTTTGTTCTTCAGTTTTGCGTTCTGTTAATAGTTTTATGTGCCAATTTGGCTACCTGCCACTGCTCGTTTGCGGTTTCTTTAGGGAGAATATTAAGGCCGTCCGCCACCGCTTTTTTTAACCTGTGGGCCAACTGCCCTAATGGGTTTAGCTATGTTCGTTGGGGTGCTTCTTTAAAGGATATCTACCCACACCCTTCGCCGATTCGTTGGGGTATCGTGATGGATCTTTCTGATTACCCTTTCTGTTCGCGTTGGGGTGTGCCAAGGGATCGTCCTCCCCCACCCATCGTTGTCGCAACACCAACCGTCCGTTGGGCACGATACCTGCTTTTGTCGGCCCCCAGAACTCATGGAAACGAGCGACCTTGATCGGAATCAATCAGAGGCGGCCAGTTAACCAATCTCCCAGTAGGAACGACAGAAAAATGGAAAGACCGGGGCGAAAAAGTGAATCGGGTATGGAAGTGGATTGGTTGGGAAGAAACAACACTTTTGTAGCGTTTTGTAACGCAACACTTGTTGTTGCTGTTGCTGCAGCTTCTTACTGCGCAACTGGTCGCACTTCTCCAGCAGCTCTTTTATGAGCTTGTCCAGCTGCGCCTCCTCATCATCCTCTTTTTCTTCGTCCATTTGGACGACTTCCTCGTCATCGACCGGTAAGTCCTTGAAGGAGTTTCCCTCTCCGACGTACCGGCCCTCTCCTCCATCATACTCATAAGAGCTGGAGTGTGCTCCGTCATCATCGGATGCAGCCACCGATGATGCCACACTATGGCCTGCCAAGTCTAACCTTCTTTTGGCTGAAAGGTTCGGCTTCGGATTTAACTTCCGCCGCCGTTTTTCCACTGTCCTATACTCCTCGCTTACAGTTACTGCTGGCGTTGTGGCGAAAGCTTTTATTGTTGGCGTTGTTGTTGTTGATGTTGTTGTTGCTGGTGTTGCCTGCGTAGACCCCCGCCTGGGCAACGCGGAACCCGCTGTTGAACTTGGTGTCACTTTAATTGCATTTAAAGCTGCCCTTGGCATACAAGCTGCCGCTGTTTTCATTACTGCTATTGTTGCTGCTGATTTTTTTGCCGGCTCACGTGTTCGCACAACACGTCGCAACGGCACACCCACACCCGTAAGCGAGACCACCGATTTTCCGGGGTCCATCGCCTGATACGTTGCGGCACTTTTGTTTTTTTTTTTTTTTTTTTTTTTATTTTTGTGTCTCTATCACTATTTTCCCGAAAAAAATTTAAAAATTGAAAACTGACCGAGAATCGAACCCGAGTCTCCGGCGTCAGAGCGGGACACCTTGCTTACTAAGCCAACTTCGGACTTAAAAATCGCTTGACTAAATCGCTTATATTGGATACACTTTCCTTTTTTTTCCGCTGAACACTAACTATCTCGAAGAGAGCTGCGGAACGACTGACCTTTTTCTGTACATGCAAATCCGAATGGACAACAATTTGCAGCTCTTATGAGTTTGAAGGTGGAAATGGCCGGTATATCGGAGAAGGAAATTCCTTCAGGGGCCTTCAGGTTGATGACGAGGAAGTCCTCCAAATTGACGAAGAAGTGGACGAGGAGGCGCAGCTGGACAAGCTTATAAAAGAGCTACTGGAGAAGCGCGAACAGTTGCGCAGTAAGAAGCTGCAGCAACAGCAACAACAAGCTGTGCTCAAGCAGCAAGTTCAGCAACAACAACAGAAGAGAAGCAACAACAACGACAACACCAGCAACAACAACACCAACAACAACAACAACAACAACAACAACAGCAGCAACAACAACAACAGGAACAATCAAAGCAGCAACAGCAGCAACAAAAGACAAAGGTAAAAATTCCGCCAATAAATGTGAGTAATTTTGACAGCATTAGGTTATGTAAACTTATCACAAAAAATTTTCATGTGAAAAGGCTATCAGCCAACAAACACATAATTTTATGTGAAAAAATAGAGGAGTACCATAGGGTTCGTGCCGCCTTGGGAGAGGTTAAGACCGAGTACCTTACGTACACCCCAAGGGGGCAAAAACTTAAAACCGTTGTGTTGAAGGGAATTGATCCCTCAATAAAAACGGAGGAGCTAGAAAAAGAGCTCAAACTTTTTTAAAGTGACGACATCAAGTTCGTGGGGGTCAAGCCGTTTTCTTCGGCTGTGGCAAGGGGTGGTAACCGTCACTTACCATTCTTCCTAGTCCAGCTAACTCCCGACAGCAAAATCGACAGGCTACGAAATATCCGCTTCCTGTACTACCATGCTGTTAGGTGGGAGAAAATAAAGAGGTCAGATCGCATACTTCAATGTATGCGCTGCCAAAGGTTCGGGCACGCCGCAGCTAACTGCAACATGCAGTTTAGATGCGTGAAATGCGATAAGGACCACATACATGGTGAATGCTCGCTAGGTAAGGAGAGAGTCGAAGACCGGAGTGTACTCTCCTGTGTGCTCTGCAGGAACTCTGGGCATCCCGCCAACTTCAGGGGTTGTCCAAAGTACCAAGAATGGAAAAAGAGAGTCCAGGCCCGCAAACAGCCGTCTGAAGATGATAGGCGTCAGAAGAGCCGCTCGTTCGCAAATTTTGTGGCACCCAACGTGTCCTTTGCCCAAATGGCAGCTGGACCGGGTCAAGCCCACATGACATCAAACCAACCAAAGGTAGCCCAAAAGGCACCAGAGGTGGATCTGGACTTAAAATCGATCCTTCTGTCTCTGCACGGAAAGATCGACAAGTTCCAGAAACAATTAAATGAACAAGCGGCCAGAATTGACTTTATCTATTCGGAGCTGTTTGTGGGGTCTGGTGTGCCATAAATCTAATGGCTGCGCTGGATGAGGGAAACTTAAAGATCCTTGCTGTGAATGTTAATTCACTAGTCAGGACCGAGAAAAGAACGTCACTTGCCAATTTGTTGAAAACCGAAAACCCGGATGTGCTTTTGGTTAGCGAAACTAAGCTAAATCAGAAGCACAAATTGGGATACAAAGACTATCATGTAATAAGAAGAGACCGGCCTCACTCCACTCAAGGAGGTGGGGTTGGAATCTTAATTCGAAAAGGCCTGCGCCATAGGGTTATATATAGCGGGGACGTGCGTAGGTTCCAGTTGTTGGAGGCATGCATCATATGCAGGAGGATAATTTATGTGGTGTCGCTTTACGCACCTGCTGCACCTCCACCAAACCAATTTATGACACAGCTCGAGACACTTTTTCGTGGTCTGCAGCTGAACTCGGAGGAGAATTATTACTTCTTGGCCGGAGATATTAATGCCAAACATGCGGCATGGGGAAATGTTACTGCAAATCCCAGGGGCAACCAGTTTCACGACTGGTGGCGCCACAATATGATTGAGTACAACCTCGAGTTGTACGCGACGGATGTCCCTTCTTTCCCAAGAAGCGGTGCATTCCTGGACTTATCCTTAACGGACGCAAGACTTCAACTGACGAACATAGATCAAAACACGCGGAACTGTTTGCGTGCGTTTGAGTACGATAGTGATCACTACGGACTCGCCGCCGCAATACGGATCCCGAACGAGCAAACGCTGCTGGAGGAGTACGAAGCAGTGTGTTCACTCGATTATCGGAGGGCACAATGGTCGCGCTTCTCCAGATTTTTAAAGCGAGATATACGTTCGAGTGGGATCGACCCACCGACAAACAGTAACATGACAAATGATGACATTGATCGGCATTTATTGCAAATGAACGACGCCATCAAACGAACTATGGAACGAACTATTCCTCGAGTAGGACGTTCCAACGACGACCAGACAGAAAAGTACAGAAACCCTACAATCGACGTACTATACCGACAGAAAAGTAGACTGCTCTCGAGGCTTAAACGGCTGTACAGGCAATTTACTGATCGCAACGACCCGGACGTAAGGATGCTGAATTCAGAGATCCGAATCCTGAAACAGCTGATAAAAGAAAATTACAAAAAATCTGTAAGTCTGTATTGGGGCAATAAAATTCGGGCTATAAAAACCTGTAGTCCGAATATGTTCCCACAGATAAATAAGTTGTTCAGGAGGAAAGATCACAATGATATTCCTTGTGCTCGAATCTCCCAGACAGCAGAGAACAGACAGACAGTACTGACTTTTTCGTGGTCGAGGACCCACAGGAGAAAGTGGATTTGCTGGGCGCTTGTTTCGAGGCCGTGTATACGGTGAACAATCCTGTTCGCCGTAACCACGACATTGAGAATAGGGCTCTGGTGAGCCACTTCGATCTGCGCACCGAACTTGAGAATTGGCGATCTGAGAATAACGGATTCACCGTGTTCACTGATGAAAACCATGCTAATGCAGTTGTCGCCAATGGCCGAGATGCATCGCACTTGTTCGTGTCGAAGGATGATCTTCTGTGCATCTTCGAGTCACTAAAGAATAAAAAGTCGGCGGGGATGGATGGTGTCCCAAACGTCGTATTGAGACACCTGCCTCTGGAGGCAGTAGATATTTTCACCACGCTATTTAACAATGCGCTGAATAATGCACATTATCCGGCGCATTGGAAGGTAGCTGTGGTATACCCTATCCCGAAAAAAAGTAAAGATAGGACGAACCCTGCCAATCTCCGGTCAATTAGCTTGCTTCCGAATATTAGCAAGGTCTTTGAAAAGGTTGTCAATAGAGCCCTGTTAAAGTGGGTCGAGGACAATAACATAATTCCGGACAACCAGTTTGGTTTCAGGGCGTGGCATGACACTATTCATGCCGCGTCGAAACTGGTTTCCGACATTCAGTGGAATAAATGCAAGAACCAATGCACGGGTGCTTGTCTGGTTGATTTTGAGAAGGCTTTCGACACCGTATGGTTAGAGGGACTTTTCTACAAGTTGACCAGGCGGGGGATGAGGAAACCTTTGCTATATGTAATTTATAATATGCTTATGGGAAAGAAGTTCGTTGTCAAATGCGGCAACGTGACTTCGAGCAGAGTCTTTGAAATTAAAAACGGTTTACAGCAGGGGGCGGTCAATTCTCCGATCCTGTTTAACATTTACACGAGTGATCTGGTAGGTTCACTCAGACATGCTATAGCGTATGCCGATGATTTGGTGGCATACAGATCAGGTCCTAAAATCGAGGTCATTAATATCCTTTTGCAGCGTGACTTCGATCAAATTAAGCGATATTGCGACGACTGGAAGTTGAAAATCAACTTTCAGAAGACGGAAACAATCTTGTTCAGAACCCCATCGGCTGGGGCCTCTAGGGATACCAGAAAAAACTGGAAGAAATTGGCCATTATTGGACAAAATGGGCAGCAATTGGCGGTGAGAAGCGTAGTTAGATATCTGGGTATCTGGCTTGACCAGTATCTATATTTCGATAGACATATAGTTGCTTGTCTTGCTGGGGCCAAGAAGGCTTATGCTCTGATAAGGAGACTGTTTCATAGCAGTCAACTTGACTCCAGAGTGAAGGTCATTTGCTACGTGGCCCTTATAAGGCCGATCATCGCTTATGGTTGTCCATTATGGTTTAATATAGCGCCTAGTTATATGGAAAAGATTCGGGTTTTGGAGAGACAATGTCTTAGGACCTGTCTCCGGTTGTTCCGAACGCCTGAATCCAACTATATAAAATACTATCCCAACAAGGTCCTATACGATGGGGCTCAGTTGAATAGGATTGACAATTTCCTCATTAAGGTGACTCGAAGGCACGTTGCAAGGGCGATGGCCAGCGACAATAGTCTGATCTTTGGGGCTTACTACCCCAATGAAATGTACATAGAGAGTACGCTCCGGTCTGACTTTATCCCGCCAGAGGTATTTATCCATATTGATGCAAAAGGGCTGGTACAGACGAGGGATGGTATCCCGGTATTATACCACCGCTACCGCAGGGCGAGAGATAAGCGGCTCATCCGCGGCGAGGACGTCGCCAATGCTCATGAGCTCCTCCGTTTTAGTACCGCAATAGCGGAGAGGGATAAATTCGATACAGAAAAGCAATTTGCCGAATTTTGGTGGCTTTTTGATGGTGGAGGGTTCAACATGCCCTCCCAAGACGGTGCGTTACTCTAGGTAACATCCTCTTAGTTTGTAAGATAGACTAAGTTAGCTAGGGCGTTTCTGGGAGGGGCCGGGCTCGCCAACTTGTGGTGGTGCTTCCGGGAGGTGATTGATTCTGTAAGGCATCAGTCAGCTCACGGCGGCGCGTGTGCACGTTGACGACTGCCAGGCGCTCGGAAAGCTATTGGGATTTTGACCACTTGTTTCGTAATGCAACGAGTGCTCAGAATCCTAATTATAGTTAGAGTATGTTAATTAGTTTAAGTAAGTAGAGTAGATAGTTTGTAGTTTGTAGTTTGTAATTTGTTTTTTTTTATATAAAAATATTAAATTTGATAAAGATGCCGAGTTTTCTTAAAAATTTTCTCGATGAAAACATAATGTAAGATTAGTTCGTAAAATAGTTTTTAGGCCGAAAGGCAATAATTATAAGATAGAGTTAAGTTTAGGGCGTCCGAATAAGGATCAATAATCTAGAATAAGTATCCTGTTAATTTTAAGTTAGATTTAATCATTTTTGTCTAGTATGTAAGTTGATATAAGCTAATAATTAATAAAAATGAATTTTAAAGTAAAAGTAAGGACAACAATTTGCTTTTATAAAATTCCTTTAAAACTATTTTTGTACTCGAAAACTATAACCGTTTTTTATAAATAACCTTCTTAAATAAAATCTGTAACGAAAAATTATTTTAAAACTATTTTTACTTAATAACTTAAACTGTAATATGAACTAAAAAAAATAATGAAAAAATAAAATAAAGCAATCTAAGCTAAATATTTTTACTATTTTCAGAAAGATTTTCAGATACTTTCAGATACAGCTCGCATGATACGGCATGGTGGTGGATAGGGGGACCTCGGTACGATACGTACGTGATCCGAGGTTTTAGAGTTATAGCGGCATCTTATATACCGTCAAAGCTCTATCGCGAACCAAACCAAAAAACAAGTATGCAGGAACAACTAAAAGATATAAATACTCCAGGTGGTACTCGCATGGGCGAAAATCCACCCGTGGTCTTTTCGACCACGGTCGGGGCAAGGATTCTGGAGGCACCAACCGACATACTTATACCCCCCGCCTGTACAGGCGTTGACTTTCGAGTTGCGAAAAGGTTTGCTTCCGAAGATTCCTGCAGCTCTATCTCCGACACGTTCGGTAGACTGGGCTGGAAAAATGGAGAAAGTGGCGGAGAGGTTCAACCTGATACGCTTAATCTTCAGACCAATAGACAGACAGCCGATAGATGCGATGCTGCCGACGAAGCCTGTGAAACCGTACAGGTGAAACGGGCCACAGAGGCGTCGTCCACTGGTCAGCGTCCATCTAGGAGCCAGCGAAAGGGGAAAAGGAGAAAGGCGGCTATCGTGCGGCGCCAAGAAACTGCACCGCCAGTTGAAGGTGCAAGAGCTGAGAACTGCCCTTCCCCGGCGGCGACGGCAAAGAGATGCAGGTCGGCAGTGGTTACCCCAACCGAAACCAGCCAGCTGACTGAAACCAACGCTGCCTCCCCTTCCAATAGCTCGAACAGGAAAAAACGGAGGAAGAAGGCCTCAAGCACTCCTGTCGGTGTAACTGCGCGCGCACCTTCTGCGTGCCCTTCCACTAGAACACTTCCAGCTGATGTATTTCCAATGATTGGATTTACTTAGATTAACCTTCAACACTCCAAGGCTGCTACTGCACTCATCAGTAAGAAGCTTTCCGTGTTGAACACAAAAGCCCACATAACATCCATACAGGAGCCATGGGTGTGGAAAAATCGCATTTGTGGCCTTGGAGGTGTCCGTGGCATCACGATACTCTGTGACGAGCGGTCCGAGAGACCAAGGGCTTGTCTTGCTGTGTCGAACCTTCTCTCAGTGACTAAGCTTGGATAATTTTGTGGCCAAGATTTGGTTGCTGCAGCCATTAGCTACAAAAAGAATGGAGATTGGACGACCTTCGTCGTGACGTCAGCTTATCTCCCCTATGATTCAGTAGTGCCTCCACCACCAAGGGCAATGGCTGAACTCATAGACTATTGCGACACCAGGAAGATGGGCCTAGTTATATGCTGCGATGCCAACGCTCAAAACACGGTTTGGGGCAGTAGCAAATGCAACATGCGAGGAAACAATCGCCTGGATTTCATTCTATCATCTGATCTTACTATCAACAATGTTGGCTCGCAACCAACTTTTGTGACGTCAAGAAGACAGGAGGTGATCGACCTGACTTTATCAAATAGATACTTTAAGACGATTACCAACTGGAAGGTCTCTTCGGAGGCATCCCTCTCAGATCATAGATATATCGAATTCCAAATCGAACGCGAAGCCACAACTTTGCAGGAGAGGAGGAATTCAAGAAAAACCATCTGGATACTCTTCAGGGAGGAAATGGAAAAAACTCTCAAAACTCCAACCAAACTCAGGACGAGACAAAAGGTAGAGGATGATGTTCAAAACCTGAATAGTGCCATTACTAGCTGTTTCGAACTGACGTGCCCAGTAAGTAAACCCCCTGGCAGAACTCCGGTTCCCTGGTGGAGCTCGGAACTGCAAAGAATCCGAAGGGAAGCTAGAAAGCTTCTAAATAGGTCACTCAAAACTGATTTGGAGACAGACTGGAATATCTACTGATCGAAGCAGAAAGAATATAAGAGGCTAATTCGGGTATCGAAAAGTGCTTCTTATAGGAATTTCTGCGAAAAGATTGAAACACTGGGTGAAACTAGTAGGTTGGTTAAAGTTCTGAAAAAGGGCAAACCAGCCAAACTGGACTCACTTAGAAAACTTGATGGCACCTTCACTGAGACGAAAGCGGAAACTCTTAGTTATCTGCTGGAGTCTCACTTTCCGGGTAACCAGATTACAATTGGTTCACAACCAGCCCCGATTACCGAGACTATGAGTGAGCCAAGACAAACAACTCGGCGTAGCTGGTATATTGCGAAGGCCGTGGTGACGGACGAGGCCATTAAATACGCCTTTGCGTCTTTTGACGGCTTCAAGTCGCCTGGTACGGACGGAATATACCCAGCCATGCTGCAACAGTGTACAAACCAGTTGCTACCGACTATGAAGAAAATCTTCACCGCTGTCCTAGCACTGGCATACATTCCAACACCCTGGCGTACAGTTAGAGTGGCATTTATACCAAAAATTGGCAGAAGTGACTACTCGCTCGCCAAGAGCTTCAGACCAATCAGTCTGACTTCCTTCTTGCTGAAAAGCTTGGAAAGGCTGGTCGAGCTTCACGTGCGCAAAAGTGCTTTGCGATTGCACCACTATCTCAGATGCAACATGCCTATCAACGCGGAAAATCCTGCTAGACTGCTCTCCAAAATCTAGTTGATAGAATTGAGGGCGCGCTTGACAGAAAAGAATACGCGATGGGCATTTTCATCGATATTGAGGGTGCTTTTGACAATGCGACTTTTGATAGCATGTGCAGCTCCGCCAGACAACACGGAGTAGACGAACCATTGGTGTTGTGGATTAAAGCAATGCTAATGAATAGAACGTTGGTTGCGGATGCGGATTGTGGCCGCTATGTTATGGCAGGGGTTAACAGAGGCTGCCCGTAAGGCGGCGTCCTGTCTCCACTGCTGTGGTGTATGCTGGTCGACTCTCTGTTGAACGCACTCAACAGTTCTTATATTTACGCTCAGGCGTACGCGGATGATGTTGCCGTGCTTTCTGTTGGATCATGCCTAGCGACTGTATGCGCCAAGGCGCAGGCGGCCCTTGACGTGATCGACGAATGGTGCACTAGGAATGGGCTCTCGGTCAATCCTCTTAAAACTGAGGTTGTTCTCTTTACGAGAAGGAGGAAGCTGGTCGGGTTGACTCAGCCAGTGCTAAAAGGCGTCACAATCCAACTCTCCAATGAAGCAAAGTATCTGGGAGTCATCCTGGATAGCAAACTTCTTTGGTCCAAACATGTTGAGCTGAAGACTGCAAAGGCGCTGTCTGTTTTCTGGCAGTGCAAAGGCATTTTCGGCAAGACATGGGGCTTATCACCGAAAAGAGTCCTATGGATATATACGGCTATGATAAGACCATTTATAGCTTACGCATCGGTTGTTTGGTGGAATAAGCTTTCACGTAAATTCGTCACTGCTGCTTTTGCCAAACTCCAAAGGCACACCCGGCTCCGGCCTTTCAAGGCTATCTCACGTCTTAGAAGAGGTGGCTTTTGGTATAACTCGCACTGGAGTTTTGGTGAACTTGCGCATCGGTTGTCCTTCGACTCCTGTCTTATGGATATGCCGTCTGATGTGATGACACCGGAACTCCGGCTAAAGCGCAACTACGAGGTCGACTTTCCTCGCGTCCAGGACTGGCTCACACACCCCGAAAAAAAGAGAAGTGTTTGATTCAATTCGAAGAACATTATGCGACTATGCGTCGTGGTCCTGCGGGTTGGCTACCTACCAGGTGCGTCCCCGGGTGGTGGATAGGAAGACCTCGGTACGATACGTTCGTGTTCCGAGGTTTTAGAGTTATAGCGGCGTTTTATACACCTTCAAAGCTCTATGGCGAACCAAACCAAAAAACAAGTATGCAGGAACAACTTTAAGATTTAAATACTCCAGGTGGTACTCGCATGGGCGAAAATCCACCCGTGGTCTTTTCGACCACGGTCGGGGCACGGATTCTGGATGCCCCAACCGACATACATATACCCCCCGCCTGTACAGGCGTTGACCTTCGAGTTGCGAAAAGGTTTGCTTCCGAAGAATCCTGCAGCTCTATCTCCGACACGTTCGGTAGACTGGGCTGGAAACATGGAGAAAGTGGCGGAAAGGTTCAACCTGATACGCTTAATCTTCAGACCAATAGACAGACAGCCGATAGGTGCGATGCTGCCGACGAGGCCTGCGGAACCGAACTGGTGAAACGGGCCACAGAGGCATCGTCCACTGGTCAGCGTCCATCTAAGAGCCAGCGAAAGAGGAAAAGGAGAAAGGCGGCTATCGTGCGGCGCCAAGAAACTGCACTGCCAGTTGAAGGCGCAAGCGCTGAGAACTGCCCTTCCCCGGCGGCGACGGCAAAGAGATGCAGGTCGGCAGAGGTTACCCCAACCGAAACCAGCCAGCTTACTGAAACCAACGCTGCCTTACCTTCCAATAGCTCGAACAGGAAAAAACGGAGGAAGAAGGCCTCAAGCACTCCTGTCGGTGGAACTGCGTGCGCACCTTCTGCGTGCCCTTCCACCAGAACACTTCAAGCTGATGTATTTCCAATGATTGGATTTACTCAGATTAACATTCAACACTCCAAGGCTGCTACTGCACTAATCAGTAAGAAGCTTTCTGTGTTGAATACAAAAGCCCACATAACATCCATACAAGAGCCATGGGTGTGGAAAAATCGCATCTGTGGTCTTGGAGGTGTCCGTGGCACTACGATACTCTGTGACGAGCGGTCCGAGAGACCAAGGGCTTGTCTTGCTGTGTCGAACATTTTCTCAACGACTAAGCTTGGACAATTTTGTGGCCAAGATTTAGTTGAGCCATTAGCTACGAAACGAATGGATATTGGAAGACCTTCGTCGTGGCGTCAGCTTATCTCCCCTATGATTCGGTAGTGCCTCCACCACCGAGGGCAATTGCTGAACTCATTGACTATTGCGACACCAGGAAGATGGGCCTAGTTATATGCTGTGATGCTAATGCTCAAAACACTGTTTGGGGCAGCAGCAAATGCAACATGCGAGGAAACCATCTCCCATAGATATATCGAATTCCTTATCGGATGCGAAGCCATAACTTTGCAGGAGAGGAGGAATCCGAGAAAATCCAACTGGATACGCTTCAGGGAGGAATTAGGGAAAACTCTCAAAACTCCAACCAAACTCCGGACGAGACAAAAGGTAGAGGAAGCTGTTCAAGACCTGAATAGTGCCATTACTAGCTGTTTTGAACTGTCGTGCCCAGTAAGCAAACACCCTGGCAGAACGCCGGTTCCCTGGTGGAGCTCGGAACTGCAAAGAATGCGTAGAGAATCTAGAAAGCTTCTAAATAGGTCACTCAAGACTGATTTGGAGAAAGACTGGAATCTCTACAGATCGAAGCAGAAGGAATATAAGAGGCTAATTCGGGTATCGAAAAGTGCTTCTTATAGGAATTTCTGCAAAAAGATTGAAACACTGGGTGAAACTAGTAGGTTGGTTAAAGTTCTGAAAAATGGCAAACCAGCCAAACTGGACTCATTTAGAAAACTTGATGGTACCTTCACTGAGACGAAAGCGGAAACTCTTAGTTATCTGCTGGATTCTCACTTTCCGGGTAACCAGATTACAATTGGTTCACAACCAGCCCCGATTACCGAGACTATGAGTGAGCCAAGACAAACAACTCGGCGTAGCTGGTATATTGCGAAGGCCGTGGTGACGGACGAGGCCATTAAATACGCCTTTGCGTCTTTTGACGGCTTCAAGTCGCCTGGTACGGACGGAATATACCCAGGCATGCTGCAACAGTGTACAAACCAGTTGCTACCGACTATGAAGAAAATCTTCACCGCTGTCCTAGCACTGGCATACATTCCAACACCCTGGCGTACAGTTAGAGTGGAATTTATACCAAAAATTGGCAGAAGTGACTACTCGCTCGCCAAGAGCTTCAGACCAATCAGTCTGACTTCCTTCTTGCTGAAAAGCTTGGAAAGGCTGGTCGAGCTTCACGTGCGCGAAAGTGCTTTGCGATTGCACCCACTATCTCAGATGCAACATGCCTATCAACGCGGAAAATCCTGCGAGCCTGCTCCAAATTCTAGTTGGTAGAATTGAGGGCGCGCTTGACAGAAAAGAATACGCGATGGGCATTTTCATCGATATTGAGGGTGCTTTTGACAATGCGACTTTTGATAGCATGTGCAGCTCCGCCAGACAACACGGAGTAGACGAACCATTGGTGTTGTGGATTAAAGCAATGCTAATGAATAGAACGTTGGTTGCGGATGCGGATTGTGGCCGCTATGTTATGGCGGGGGTTAACAGAGGCTGCCCGCAAGGCGGCGTCCTGTCTCCACTGCTGTGGTGTATGCTGGTCGACTCTCTGTTGAACGCACTCAACAGTTCTTATATTTACGCTCAGGCGTACGCGGATGATGTTGCCGTGCTTTCTGTTGGATCATGCCTAGCGACTGTATGCGCCAAGGCGCAGGCGGCCCTTGACGTGATCGACGAATGGTGCACTAGGAATGGGCTCTCGGTCAATCCTCTTAAAACTGAGGTTGTTCTCTTTACGAGAAGGAGGAAGCTGGTCGGGTTGACTCAGCCAGTGCTAAAAGGCGTCACAATCCAACTCTCCAATGAAGCAAAGTATCTGGGAGTCATCCTGGATAGCAAACTTCTTTGGTCCAGGCATGTTGAGCTGAAGACTGCCAAGGCGCTGTCTGTTTTCTGGCATTGCAAAGACATTTTCGGCACGACATGGGGCTTATCACCGAAAAGAGTCCTATGGATTTATACGGCCATTTATAAGACCATTTATAGCATACGCATCGGTTGTTGGGTGGAATAAGCTTTCACGTAAATACGTCACTGCTGCTTTTGCCAAACTCCAAAGGCAGGTATGTCTCGGTTGCACGGGGGCCTTCCCCAGCACGCCTGGCTCCGGCCTAGATGCACTATTGAACCTTTCGCCCCTTGATGTTTACATCATTGGCTGTACAATCAAGGCTATCTCACGTCTTAGAAGAGGTGGCTTTTGGTATAACTCGCACTGGAGTTTTGATGAACTTGCGCAACGGTTGTCCTTCAACTCCTGTCTTATGGATATGCCGTCTGATGCGATGAAACCGGAACTTCGGCTAAAGCGCAACTACGAGGTCGACTTTCCTCTGGCCGGACTCTGAACCTGGAAGGGAATGCAGTCGAATCTTCACGGATGGCTCCAAAACCGATCAAGGATCTGGTGCTGGTGTCTTCGTGGAGAGCGATAACGTTAGACTTTTCTTTCCGTTAGGCAAATATGCGTTAGTCTTCCAAACAGAGACTTATGCTATCCTAATGGCCATGGACTATGTTACGAGGAACAGGTGGAGCGGGCGAAGTATCTGCGTCTGTAACGACAGTCAGGCTGCGCTTAAGGCCTTACTAAAACCCTTAACTACCTCCAAAATAGTACGTGAATGCAAGATATCTCTGAATTCGGTCGGAAGGCTAAATTCACTTAAACTTGTCTGGGTCCCGGGTCATAACGGGATTACGGGAAATGAGATCTCCGATGAACTTGCTAGACAAGGCTCAGAGGGGGACTTCTCAGGACCTGAACCAGCGATCTGTCTGCCTGCGTCCTCGGTCATTGCTTCAATTGACGGTTGGGTTTCCTATGAACACAATCGCAGTTGGCATGACTCTCCAGGGTGCAGACAGACTAAGCAAATGCTCCCCGACGTCTGTGGGAAATTCGCGGCATTCTTGTTGTCTCTCAACAGAAAAGACTGCAGACAGACTACTGGCGTTCTTACGGGACACTACGCTTTTGCCAAACACCTTAAAGTGCTAGGCCTAAGCGACACCACCAACTGCGAAGCCTGTGGAGAAAGCGACGACACTGCGGAACATTTTCTCTGTGATTGTCCTGCTTTTGCTCGTATCAGGTGGCAGGTATTTGGTGCGGCTATGGTGAGTGCTGTAAACCTAAGCTCCTTATCATTGAAGCGCCTTCTCGTTTTTCTTAGAAAAACGAGTAAATTCCCACAGTAAAATGTGGTGTGTCTGCCTGGTAGTACAATGGACCAGTATTGAGTCTGAGTGCTCCAGTGCAGAAAGTCTCACACACCCCGACAAAAAAAAAATGCGTCGTGGTAGTTGAAACACGAAATTAACAATGGCGTGGTTGATTTTAGAAAAATAGCTGTAATACTTTTCTGAAAAGGTTGACATTTGTCCAACAACGACCATTGGTTGACGCAAATTCAAATATGGTTCATACTTGATTTTACCGACTTTTTTCTTTCAGTGCTAATTTCAGCATTCTATCTTATTATTTTCCAACCAGAGTTCCCACGTAAATCAAGGTCAATAACATTTCCATCATTCCCCGAATGCACGCGCATTTTTAATATCCACTTTAAGAGGCCTCTACCCAGAAATCGAGCAAAAGTGGAAAAATGGCATTCTGTTTCTCAAACTGATAAATTATTACTGGAGCTACTGAATTGAAACTTAACGCACTTGAAAGAACATAATTTCCTCTTGAAAATGATCGGAATAGTTTTTTAAAAAAACATCTCAGTTATATTTTATTTAAAGAATTCCCAAAGGTGTTTGGGAAAGTTAGCATAAAATCGATTTACTATTTTTCAAACCATGATAAGGCAAAGTACTATACATCTGAGATCACTAACTCAGCTAAAAGGCAATATCCAAAACAGCAATATCGTCGAGACAGATCTCGAAATTTTACAATGGTTTGGAAAATACATGTGTTTAAAAACAAACAATATTTTGAAATATTGAACTACGTTTTTCATGTGAATATTGATACACGTATGTTTCAATTTTTACTCAGAACAACAAAGTATCATATCAGCTAACAGATCCAATAAAAATATATATTTATTTACGTATGTGACAAATCACAACATACCGAGTTTAAATTACATATTTTTTCAAAAAATTATTTTGTACGTTGCTTAGTTTATCAACTTTAGCAAGAAATAATTCCGGATTTCCCCTGAAGGTGGCGGTAGTTGTGTAGCCTGATCTGAACAGCCAATCAGAACAGCACGCAATCAACCATAAAGTGATTATCTTGTGTTTTACTGCTCTCGGAGATGTGTTCTAAATGAAACCGGTTTGGTGTGAAGTCTGTAGTGCGATTTCAATAAAAGAAATCATGTGTGGATGTGGGTATGTGTAAGCAGATCTATTTCTGTGGCGATTCGAAGTGATTTTGCATTTTTGCTTCGCTGACTGAAAGTAAATTTGAGTGAGGGGTTGATAAAGGCACTTTTCAAGATGTTGATCTAGCTTATACTTTCAGTTTAAAATTTGTTTACAGAAAATTATTTAAACTAATAAACAATACTACAAAAACAAAATCATGATATTACTCAGGATTTTCAGATGGTATCTATCTAAAGTTTCATTGCTAAAACGTTGTAGAAAAGTTGATTCTGAGTGGATTGGAAGATTGGTGAATGGTGGTTTAGGCTAATGGGAATAATGTAGCACTGCGCTGTTGCTGTTTGTGGGCAATTATTATTTTTTTGCACTGTTGCCGTTGCCTTTGGCTTTATTACAAGGTTCGCAGAACAATAAAATATGATTCGTTCTCTCATGAAAAGTTCGCAAAGGAATTTGATTTATGATTCGATTGTATGTTTTTTTTTTTATTTATTTAGTTTAACGAAGTCAAGACAAAATCCTGAACATACTCAGATTGTCAATGGAAGCCAGCATCAAGTTTCAGAAGGTGAAGGTGGTCTTAAAACTAATGAACATTGTGAGTTGAAAGGCCTAATATCAGAATCGGAAAGCCTAGAAAGTCTAATAATGGAAAGAGAGACATCTGCGATCGATTCCGTTGCCCTCATAGAAGGAAGAAGGATAATTGACCTTCAATACTTTTTTAATGAGTTGAAAGTAACAGACCAACATTGCCCAGCACTCGGTTGCAGTTTAAACAATATAAAAATTGTTAAAGAAGTCCGAGTGGGTTTTGCAAGTTCGATCTTTTTAAGATGTGAAATGTGCAATTATGAGAGGCGAGTGTTCCTAAATAAGAAAAATCCAGATGCAATGTTAACACTGGTGCTGTTTTGGCCATTACCAGTGTAGGTTGCGGATACTCACAGTTAGAAGAAATCGTATCTATATTAGATATTCCATGCCCATCATTAAAAAAATATATAGTGAGATTTAAAAACAAACTGGGGATAACTGGAAAGCCGTGGCAGCAAAATATATGTTGGAGGCTGCTAACGAAGAGGCTGAGGCCGCCAGACAGCGTGGTGATATTGATCCGGTAGATGGAATTCCGTTTATAACTGTGGTGACAGATGCTTGCTGGAGCAAACGATCTTACAGGAAAATTGTTTCTGTTCTGTCAGGTGCTGCTGTTGTGGTGGGGTTGCATACCGGTAAAGTAATTTCTTTAGGAATAAGAAATAAGTACTGCGTTACATGCGCTAGAAGTGATACGGAACAACAACGGCACCACGCGTGCAATATTAACCACAAATGGCCTTCAACACTGATGGAGTCAGAAATACTGCTACAAGCATTTAAATCCAGTATAGCTAAAAACGGCCTACGATATATGGCAATGCTTTCAGATGGAGACATCAGTTCATTTCAAAGGGAAAAGAATCAACTTTTCACTTGGGCAAGGATATTCAGCCAGGTGTACTGCAGCAGCTGTAAAGTTTAACTCTAAAGGGCAGATCTCTGAACTGTTTAAACATCTATATGGACATAGCTCAAATTCCCTGGCAAAACAAATGGAAATTCGGCGACTCCGGAAAAGCGTGTTACAAACCCACAGACGAAATGCGAGAAAGGTTTATCGTAAGAGCAAACTGTATCGCATAAACCGGACAGGTGTTGTCAAAGATGTTGGGTATGGTACCAGTTGCCACCAACCAGATATGGATGAAGACAAATTCATTGCAGAGAAAAACTGTCTAA
The DNA here is from genome assembly GCA_949715645.1 of Portevinia maculata. Lineage (NCBI taxonomy): Eukaryota > Metazoa > Arthropoda > Insecta > Diptera > Syrphidae > Portevinia > Portevinia maculata. Next base: position 140,812,460 of record OX454527.1, read on the forward strand.
TAGAACAACTAAAGCAAAATCAAAACAATCGCCAGCTTTTAGAAAAACAAACATTGGGACAGTCCAATAATGAAAAATGGTTGAATATCAGAAAGAAAATGTTGACAGCCTCATATTTCGGACAAATATGCAAAGCAAAAAAATTCGAAGGTTATGTTAAAAGACTTGCACATCCCACGACCTTATTAACACCTTCCGTCATGTATGGAAAAATTAACGAAGACACTGCGAGGCTGCAACTGGAACAGCAATTGGGCAGAAGTATATCGAACTCAGGAATTTTTATCGATGAGGAGTATTACCTTTTTGGTGCTTCTCCAGATGGACTTATCGACGACGATTCCTTGGTAGAAATAAAATGTCCATCAAGCATAACTGGATGCGATCCTACGGATGCTATCAAAATCCAAAAAATCAAATACATAACGGTTTCTGACGATGGTATCATAAAAGGTCTTAATAAAAGACACAACTATTACTACCAAATTCAAGGCCAATTGCATATATGTAAGCGAGAAAAATGCATATTGGCAATTTGGGGTGGTAGTGCTTTTAACATTTATATAGAAGTAATAGATGTCGAACACGATTTTTGGAAAACAAAAATGATCGGACAGTTAAACACATTTTACGAAAACTGGTTTTTACCAGAATAAGTGGATCCTCGTATTACTCGGGGAATGGAAGTGCGAAAGCCACAATCATAGGATACTTGAGGAGACCGACAATAATCTAAGCTAATTAGGTGGAGCAGAGTAGCAGACACTACATTAGCAGATACCTATGTATATTATTTTCTTATTAAGTTCCTAAATAAAATAAATTAGATAAAGCTTTCAGCCATACGTTTGAGCGAGTTTTTTTCTTTTGAATGGATGGAAGGATCTATACCATTTTATCTGCAAAATCTCTGAGTAATACCAAATTCATGTTTTATATGTCAAATCCAGGAGTCTGGAGCGAAACCTAAAGCAATGAAACCAACATATTTTGAGCTCCATCCGCTCCCTCCAACATTCACTAACTTCTTTTATCCATACTACAATTTGAGGAAAAAGAAAATTATAAGGCAAAAATCCAGCCGTAGCGATAGAAATATAGAAAATATTATACAATTGGAACATGCCTGAAAATGACCTATCCCGACGTATAAATGTATTGCAGAATGTGCATTGTTCACAACTCAAAACAATACAATCAAACATCGCTTAGCTGACGGATACCTACCTAATTTTTTTCTTCTCACTCCAACATTCATTTGATTCTTGTTTCTACGACGAAAAAAATAGCGAGAACAAAATTGTATTGATATCCACATATCTTACGAAAAACAACCCTACACACACGATCAACATACGATACCTACAATCTACGAAACCCGTTTGTCATGCCATACATCACTAAAGGTACGCCCACTAAAGTACTTTTGCAAGTGGATTGCGATTGGACTCTTAAATGTAACCTGAATCGCATTCCATCATTCCCCGAATACACGCGCACTTTTTATATTTGCATTCATGCAACAAATCGCAATTTGAGTAGTATATGAAATAAAAGGAACAAAATGTATTTGAGAATAAGTAACAGTTCTGCTGAGGAAGCAGTCTGAATAGAATAATGTAATTTCGATATTAATGAACAAAATAAAAATAAAGTCATTCATAAGTTAATCGCCAATCGTGGTACGTCTTTTTTTAAAAAAAAAACTCCCGGTACCAAACAAAATATGTATTTGGCTCAGTCGGCACTCTTGGTTATAAACTGTAATCAAGCTTAGAATCATAAAATCGCAATACCCCTATTCAAGGTTAACGTACAAAAAATAACCAAAAAGTGAAAATTTTTGGTAACCAAAAAGTTAAGTTTTTGGAGAAAAAGGGAACCGGAAATTAAAAAAAAAAAAAGAAATTATGCAAACTCTTATAACTCAAATTAGAAAAAATAATTACACCTATAAAAAGAACTGAAAAGTTAAGTTTTCAGATAAAAAAAAAGTGTGTAGCAATACAAAGTGATTTACAACTGGGAAAATACAATTTTCAGATAAAGTAAATAAATAAAAAGTGATTTTTTTTAATAATCTAGTTCAAATAAAATCAGTCAATATTAGAAAAAAAGAAAAATAGAAGAAGAAAAATAGAACCCTAAAATTTTGGCCCAATATTCCTGACATGGAGCAACAAAATTTAGATCGGTTAGTGTAGGCTATTGCAGCTTTAGCAGTGAGACCGCAAGAACAAAGCCGTACGGTGCAAATAGTAAAAGAAATATCATACATTGGTGAGTTCGAAGGTGATAGCGCTACACTTACGCAATGTATCAATGTGGTGGAAAACCACATCAGAGCAGTAAACGAAGCAGAAATACCAGAGCTATGGCAAGCGATATACAATACAAAAATCACAGGAAGAGCAAAGGAACTCCTACTCCACAACAGGCCAACAACATAGGACCAAGCCAGAGAACTTCTCAAGCAGCACTTTATACCTCCAATCAATTACAAGGGCAAAGCGAAAAAAAATTACATATCTCAAAGTAAGATCTTAATGAAAAAATAGAACAATTAGTTCAAAATGTAAATTCTTTTTCGACATATGAACAAAATCAAGTAGAGGCAAAAAATACTTTCTATGTTTTTAGTTAACATAATAAAACAATTAGCGATAGGAAACTTATCCAGGGATATAAAAGATATTTACGATCTCCATAAAATTAAAGAAGTTTTGCACACTTATATCGGATAAGATAACCTTAACTCAGGCAAACAATACAATAACGTAAATACTCATCACAATACACAGACGAACTATAGTGCGTACCAAAACAGTTGGCCATTCTACTGCGCAGGTCTCTTAAAATGTGTTTTACAATCTCTTAAATTGCAAAAACAAGCATAAAGAGACGAAAATGGGCGGAGCCATAATAAAAAACGACGTATACCCTGCCTTGTGTTCAAGATCGCTGTCGCGATCTCACTGAGGGTGGTTTCTTCATTTTCCTTCTTTTATACTGAAATCGGGAGCGGAGGAAAAATATAGACCATTATATGTCAACTTTAATTGGAGGCAAATATATTGTTTCGTTTTTTGTCTTGTCGGTTCTTTGTAGGAGTATGATGTGATCACGGTCGGATAGATTAAGCAAAACATTGCACATGAATTGATTGTGTGACTGTGTCTGTATGAAGGTGTACGGTTTTAGATTTAAACCCTATTTGCTCATTATGCTTTCGTTGATCATTATTAATTGTGTCGTGCATATTGATCATGTAGGTACTGATATTGGCACGCAAAGTAAAGTAAATTGCAGTGTCACACCAAATTTTTTTTGTTTATATCATTGAATTTGGGCGAGGTAGGTAAATTTAATAAAAAATTTACAATTTGGGAATTTTTTGGAAACGTAAACGATTTTATGCCCAATAACAATAGGCACGATTTTCTGTCACAAAAAAGAGGATGGGGTATTAAACGGTTCGTTAAAGACAAAATGGTGAACGTTCTTGATTCTTCAATAATTTTTTTTAAGAAATGCAGTTTTTAAAACTTATTGAACTACCCACCACTTTTAAATTTGTAACCTTGATTAAAAGTGTAAATTATAGCGAGATAAAATTGACGATGAATTGCAAATATAAAACAGATTTACAGCGAGCAGCAAAACAAAACACCAGTATACCAAATGGGTGGTTCCGTTTGGTTTGAATTAAGAAGTAAAAACACACACGTTTTAGTACTAAGATAAAAATATTTATTGATTTTGCTACCTATATATGAAATAGTTAATATTAATGTATATTAAATTGAATTCGAAGAACTGTCAGTTTCATAATCGGTTGAAGAATCATCTCCTGGATTGATAATTATTGCATCCGACATTGTGTCCCACATCTGCTCGTGTGAAAAGTATTCCTCCTCTGTCCTTATAATTTTTTCACAAACTTTGCGCCAATCTTCAACTGTTATTTTTGAAAATTCTTCTTCAGCTAGTTTCTGAACATCCGATAATCTAAACGTTGTATTTCGGCTTCCGACTCTTCCCTTGACTGTTGCCCAGATCTTTTCAATAGGGTTGAGATCTGGATGATAGGGTGGCAATCGTAGTACTTCGTGTCCCGCGCCGTGAATCATATCGTCAATCTTATGCTTGGGGTGGTGATTAGTCCGATGTCGCTTTATAAGGTCATAAAGTTCGACTTTGAGCATTTTTGAAGAATGCGGTATATTGTTGACGGAAAGCCATTCTAACATCTCCGATTTAACGGAAGCAGAAGTGATTTGCTTGTGTTCCCATTTGTTGTGATATGATGCGTTGTCCATTACAATAACCGATGGTACCTCTAGGTTATTTAAAACTTGATCCTTCATCCATTTGGAGAAATTTTCAAAATTCATCTCATCGTGATAATCTCCTGTTTTCGACCCAGATTTAAATAAAAGCAAGGCATTATTCACGAAGCCCTTCGCTCCACCTGCATGCGCCATTATCAGCCTTTGGCCTTTTGAAATTGGCGCCTTTAAACCTTGACTGGTGCCGTCAGTCCATGCCCTTGGCCTTGTGTGAGAGCTGTGAATATAGCTCTCGTCCAAATAAATAATCTCATATCCTTCTGACCTGTACTCCCGCACCTTCCTCAGATATTTCACTCGTAAAAGTTTGATTTAATTTCTTTCGCAAAGAAATTTACGGTTGTTCTCCGTTTTCCTATAAGAAAATCCATTTCTTTTTAAAATCCTATGTAGCGACATATTGCTTAGGTTCAGCTCCAAATCTTCCTGCACCCGTTGTCTTAACATTTTTAATGTTATCATCATTTTTTCTTCAATGTGGAAGTTGTATATAATTCGCCGAACAGCTGTGTTACCAAATTCGTCCAATCCAGTTTTCCATTTTGTATGTGGTACTCTTTTAGTTGGAGATTCAATAGCGCCTTTCTTCTCATATTCTTTAATTATCCTTCTTATTGTTCGGGCCGAAATTCCCGTAAACTCCTCTGTCTGTGAATTTGCGTATGTGATGGGATTATCTATACATAAATTCCTAGCTTCTTCAATTTTTTTGTAATATATCCTAACAACGATCTTACGTCCTAGACTTCCTATTGGTTTTCCTTTTCTTGAAAGATCCATGACAATTTATTTTATTTTAATAAACTTTTGTCCTAGCAATGCTTTTGTTTTCGTGAAAGTGAATTCCAAATAGGAAATCCATAATATATATGCGTTATCTTAAAATAAAAAACTCTAAAAACCAAGCAACAAATTTATTCCTTGCCCCTACAGGTAACCAAATGCAAACACTAATCATGTCGTAAAACTTTTACACTTAAGTCAAACAGGTAAAATCAAACATCATAAAATTAATGCTAACCAAGCACACCACCCATACAGGTACCTAGCGCTAAACCACGAAATGTTCAACCATAAAAAGGGTTGGGAACCCTTTCAAATACAATCGGACTTCTAGGTAGAAATGTATAAAAGTCGACCTCATAATAAAAATTAAGTTTATTTAGATATTCAACAGCATTTTAGTTCTAAGCACTGTAAAGTTGGGTTACGCATTGTAAATTACAGGCAAAAACGCTTAGTGATTAAATCTCTTTCGCGTCATTTTTGTTCTCTTAAATCCTCTCTCTGCGCAATCGACCGTTGGCCAACTGTTTTGGTACGGACTATACCAAACAAAATATGTATTTTACATAAAGAGCAAAGCAAAGCAAAAGCAGAAGAGATTCATACCCTAAGTAAATCGTAACAAGTGCCCCAATGCAAAAATTGCCGAAGATATGGGCATACGCATAGATACTGCAACTCAAATCCAAGATGTGTTAAATGTGCAGGTAGTCACCACACTAAAGAATGTAAGAAGAAAGAGGATGAACATCCTAAATGTGCAACCTGTAATGAAAACCATCCTGCTAGCTACAGAGGTTGTTTAGTTGCAAAAGAAATCCGACTTGCAAGGGACAAAAAGCAAAAAAAAAAAACACGAAAAAGCTCAAATAAGGAAGAGCAAATAGTTAAAAAGGACTTGCAAAAGAGCCCACAGAAAGAAAAGCCTAAAGACCAAGCGATAATCAAAAAGGTCCCGAGACAAAAGACGGCGGGGCCAAAAATGGCAAAATGCTCAGGCAGCATCAATAAATACTCAAATACCAGCAGATAAAACGGAAAAATGCAAAAGTAGAGCCAAACACTGGCATGGAAAACCTCATGAAACAAATCCTAAACAGGATTGGCGCCAATAAACAATACATATTAGATAGAATATTGTTGTTAGAGAGACAAAACAGCAACAAAAGAGCTGTTACCAAAAGACAGACATGATGAATAAAATAAAAATTCTTGAATGGAATGCTAATGGTATCGAGAGACGCAAGGACGAGATGCAAGTGACCCTTGACATACACCAGATAGATATACCGGACATTAGCAGCCAAACTGCCAACACATTGGACTTGTTTCTTACCTCTCACCCCGATAAATACACTTTGAACGTATTATCGCCCCTAGGTTCGTGAGGTCATTGTATCATATCAGCAAATTTCTCGTACTCCAACCACATAGTTAAAGAACAAACTCCTAAAAGAACCGTATGACAATACGAGAAACCCAATTGGGAAAAACTAAACGGTTTCTTTAAGAGTTTTAACTGGTCGCTGTGCTTCTTCGACAGTGACGTGGATGCTGCTGCTGATATGGTGACAAACATAATTCACCTGGGCATGAAGTCTTTTATCCCTAACAGGATTAAAAGTATCAAACCCAAGGTTAAGCTGCAAAGAGGCTATCAGGTTAAAAGAGGTTAGCTTTCGGCTATTCAAAGCCAAACCATCTGAGGAAGGCGTAAAAAGTTTAAATGAGCCAGGAATGACCGCAATGCTCACATTAATCGTGTCAAATTCTCCTATGACCAAAAGTTGAGGCAACAAATTTTACAAAGTCACACTGGTAGTAAAAACTTTTGGTCATTTGTTAAAAAAACATCAAGAATTCGGCCTCATCATCTATCCCGACACTCATTTACAATGTGACATTCCAGCTGTCAGCTCTATAGATAAGGCCATTCTGCTTGCTGCTCACTTTGCAGTCAGCTCAACGCTCCCAGATTATGCTGTGTCTCTCCCTGTACTCGAGCGCGTAGAATACTCCATGGGACCAATCCACTTCCGCACTCGTACAGTGGCTAAAGTACAGATGGTATTTCCCCTATCGTTCTAAAGAGGTGTTCTTCCTCGCTGACAAAACCATTGCGTAAGCTTCTCCAACTGTCCTATTCTTCAGGACTCTTCCCGGGAAGTTGGAAAACAGCATTTGCCCAGCCTGTACCAAAAAAAAGGCGATTCTTCTTCTCCCTCCTCCTACCAACCAATTGCACCTACGTCCCTTCTTTGTAAGGTCATGGCAACGCTGATAAACCGTCAGCTAATGAAATATCTTGAATCGCAAAAACTTCTTAATGACCGGCAGTATGGTTTTCGCAGCAACAGATCCACAGGTGAATTGATGATATATCTAACCGAAAGGTGGAAATTGTTGCGCTTGATATTTCAAAGGCATTTGAAAGTGTTTGGCATCAAGCTCTCTTGTCGAAAATGCGTGCATTTGGAATCGATGATAATCTTCTTCAATGGATTAGGACCGTTCAATTCAAGTTGTTTTGGACGGTTTCAAGTCTGCAACACACCAAATAAATGCTGGTGTCCCCCAAGGCTCTGTTCTGCCCCCGACTCTCTTTCTTATTTTTATAAATGATCTCCTGTCTGCTACTTCTAATCCAATCCATTCCTTTGCTGATGTCAGTACCCTCAGCTTCTCATATTCGTTTGTTGGGTCACGCACCTCATCTTCGGGTGTGGAACTGGAACGGCAACGTATGTTAAGCTCATTAAATTCCGATCTTAACAGCATAACTCAGTGGGGTAAAACCAATAGAGTGGAATTTAATGCTTCCAAAACACAATGCTGTCTCCTGTCATTAAAGCAAAACCCACACACACAGCCATTACCTATGAATGGCACTTGCATCGCTGAAACCGAAAGACTTTCCATTCTCGGTATGTGTGTTAATGACAACCTTCGTTGGAATGACCACATATTCGATGTCGCCAAGAACGCCGCGAAATGTCTAGGCTTCCTTAAGAATTGTAAGAAATATTTCACCCCTTCTGATCTGGCTACATTTTATAAGGCGTTTATTCGCCCGAAACTCGAATACAACGCTCATATCTGGTCCGGTGCACCAATAACTTATTTGGAGCTAGTTGACAGGATCCGATGCATCAATAACTTATTTGGAGCTACTTGACAGGATCCATAAACGAGCGATAAAACTCATTGGCGACCGAGACATCGCGAGATCGTTTGACTCTCTTAGTCATCGTCGTAATGCCTCCTGCCTTTCGTTATTTCCTCCATAAGTGCTCAAACGAAATGGGAAGATGATTATTCATGCAGAGATTCTTCTAATGCCTCAAGAAACATATTTTTAACTGTTCTTCAGTATTGCCTTCAAAAAAATGTACAAAAAGGCTAAAACCTTGGATCTCTAGGTATCTGTTAAATAAAGTAAGAGGTAAAAACAAACTCAGTGTTAAGTGCAAAAAGTACATTTCTTATGTTCCTTTGGATCTAGTTATTTAATTTCGCGGTCAACCAAACAAGAAAAAAAAGAATCGGGATAATTCGACTCCCACTAATTTATTTAAATACGGAAATACGAAAATGATATGTGTCAAACCGCGATTATAGATAACAAGAATAACCACCAAGAGGCTATTTCCCGGCAACTCAGCCTGGGGTGGTTTCGTTTAGAACGAAATCAAAAAACCTGGAATGTTATCTTACGCTGTTGAACGATTTTCGACGAGCAAAAAAAGAAAAAAAATGGGCGCCACACAATTTTGTGGAAAATTGTGAAACCTTGGTACAGAACCAATGAAATAAAAAGGTAATTTCCAAAAAAAGGAACACACAAAGGTTTTAAACAACGTTATAAAGCTTCGTTGGAGCGTGGTCACTTTATTACTGGAAGTCAAAAAATTAAAAGTAGAAAAAAAAATCCGAGGGCAAAAGGTTAAAGTTATTGTGGCCTGAAGGGCAAATAAAGGTGACCGGCGTGACCCGCTATGGCGTCGCCCGGAATACCAAAATGGTTTAATGGGTCGCGTGTCCCGATAGTTTCGCGGGATAAATTCGCGGCAGCACCCTACCAGACTAGTAAACTACACCAATCCTAACACAACCGAATCAAAACGTGTGCACTGACAAATACACTCTACTTAGCTTTGTTCTGGGATCCCACTCCTTAATCCTGGTCTTCTGTAAACCTGTCCTGCTAGTCTTCCTCCTTCTGATGTAAGTTCCCTTCCACTTTAATTGTCCCGTCTCTACTTTAATTTTTTTCCTTTCACTTTTCTTCAAAAAAACTTCGCTTTTATGTCTTCTTTCGCTATCTTTTTTTCTTTGCACTTAGACAGAACTCCTGTCGCAACAAAAAAAAAAAACTATCTCGTTAGCCGGTTGACCAAGAAGTGATCTTCCAGAACTTTCATTGTTCCAGTTCGGCCAACTCTCATCTTTCACACACTCGCACGCACATTGGTAGTGCAATCCCAATCATGGCGTGCAATGGACGTCCGCCTATGTGTTGGTGGTTGTCCGCCATATCCCACTACCTTCATTCATTCCAGCGAGCCAACGGCAGGCCACATTCAGCGGCACCGGAGCGTGTTCGCAATGGTGTGCGTGAGTCTGAACGCCACCCCCTCGCTATTCTTCCATCCACTCAATCGATCCACTCTTATACCCACGATCCACCACTGGAACGTCGGGTTATTGAGCTGCTTAACCGACCTGGAACAATCTTCTCATCACATCAGAATATAATCTACGTTTGACATTTCTCGTTCTGCCAAAGTGCAAAGCAGTCAAAACAATCCATATCCCCAAATTATTAAAATTACCCTTAAATCGGTGAAAAAGGAGTGATTGGATCTCTAAAGGGATGACCCATATCAGGAGACGATGTTGTATCTAACCCTCCCAGCGCATGGAGTAAAGTGCGAAAATCCCCCCAGAAACCAAAACAAAGCAAAGTAAGTTGACATTAATTTAAGAAAACCGCGAATTTTAATCTTGTCTGGTGCCAATTGCGGGTCATTCCTTACATTCTGTTTCGTTATATACAGGATTTCTACTTTTTATTTATGTTGTACGTTGTTTCAGTTGTGTTGTGTTGTGTTGACCAATCTTGTGTGTGTCTCGCGTTCCTCTTCAGTGTTTGCTAGTGTTGTCACGTCTTCTATGGGAGTGTCTTTTATCTTGGCCGTCCGCCCACACTCATCTGTTGCTCCTCCGGTGCTCCCACGACGGAGTTGAAGGATAGAGCGTCCTCTTCCCCCCATCGAACCTAACGCCCCACCGTGGCAGTGGTGGTTCTTTGGCAGATTTCTATTGATAGACCGTCCGCCCACACTGATCTGCTGCTTCTTCGTGAAGCGTTTATGGGGTCTTCGTAGTATAGACCGTCCGCCTACAACCCCGTGATGTGGCTAGTTTGTTGGTCTCGCCCCTTTCTTTGGGTGTGACCTCGTTGGGCCCATTTTGCACGGCTAGTGTGGTACAATGGAGTGGGCACTTTTTAAACGGCTGACGTTATGCCGTTGCGTTGGGGTTTTCGTCCTTATCTACCCATTTCTGCTTTCTCTTGGGACCTTCTCTCTCACACTCTGGTTGCTCTATCACATCGGGGTTGGGTACCTGTGGGGGTGGTACCTTCGAGGTGCGGGGAAAGTGGCCCAAAGGCTGATGGGACCTTGGTTGCCCTCCACTTTCGTATGACCTCGCAGATGCCACTCAATAGAAGAAGGGTACGGGGGGGAAGAGAAGGAAAGAAAGTGAAATTTGTTGCGCGAAAATATTCCGCAACAACATTAATTGGGATCTAAGTTTACTAAGAAGCTGGTTTGCCGAACATAATTTGGTTATAAGCTCTAAAACAAAAATAATGTTTTTCAATTTGTCATCGCTCAATAATTTTGAAGCGAATGTCATTTCTCACGCACCTGAGGGCCAAAAATACATTGCAATTGTACGCCTTCTACCACTTTTTGTGATAATTCAAGCTGCAGTGATAAGTGTTTTTTAATTGAGGCGGTGAATGAATTTAAATACTTGCGGCTTACAATTGATTCTAGAATGAGCTTTTCGAATCACGCTGAAATTCTGAGGAAGTACTTTCGCTGCACACTTAGATATTTTTTTTATTTGCGAAATATCTGCTCAACAATGCTCCTAAAAACGATTTATTCTGCAATTTTCCATTCTAAACTGCAATTTGGAATTGTTTGTTGGGGAGGCGTTTATTCGAATAAAATTCGGCCACTATTAATTCTGCAGAAATATATTTTACGGAAAATATGCCGTTAACCTAGCGGACATCCTCAAAATTCTCCCAGTCCGACATTTATACTGCTTTAAAGTGCTGAAGACTTTCTTTATGAAGTCTGAAAATCGAAATTATCGTTTAATATCAAATTATAATTTACGTGGAAACTTTTCGAATATGGTATCTGTACCAAACTTCCGCACTACTGCATTTCGTAATTTTTATTCAGTTTTATATTGTCGTTTATTTAATAAGCTTCCTTACTCCATCAAAACAATAACAATGCCTGGAATGCTTTTAAAACATGTAAAACATTGGCTTCTAAATTTGACCTATAATAATTTGGAATCTATACTTTCTGATATTCTGGCCTAATTTCAGTTTTGATAAATTGTTGCCAAGTAATCAAATCCTTATAAGTAAATTTATTGCTTTTGTAGTATATTTGATATAATTTAATTAATTCTGTGGAATTTGTTGTTCTATTTATTTTTTGTTAAATTAAATGCAAATTGTCTTATAGGGTCACCTTACCCAAAAATCTATATATGAATTATTTAAGCCTATTGAAGTGGCATTCAACACTATTTTTAATACTTAGTATGTATATAAAAATACAGAATGTCGCAAATATTTCTTTACTTCACACCTATGTAATTAATGAAGATTGTGAATTTACAATAGATTTATAAGAAATAAACTATATATATCTATCTATGTGTCCTTGAGCCCCTCTGAGCGGCCTTCCCTGCCCAAGGATCACGCCGCTACTACTCCTGTGAAAGACGCGGGGACGGAGAACCTGACGAAGCGAGCACGGGATTTCCTGTCCAGCAGGCGGCCCTCAAGAAAAAGCTGAAGAAGCTCTCTCTTGAGGAATGTGAGTGGGCTCTTTCCGGCTCTGCGAATCGGCTAGCGTTGAAACCACCAAGGAATCAGGCTATAGGAAGCGAAATAAACGGAAGCGTGGTAAGAAGAAGAAGCGAGGAGGAATGGTGGACTCGGAGAGTAGGGTTGCGGTAAATGTCGACCCCAAGCCTGCTGGACCCGTACCTACTGCATCTGATCTGACCGCTACCAATCTCTCAGAGACGGTCATTGAAACAGAGAAGTCTGTGAAGGTGACGGACACAAGAGTGGTTAAGGGGCCACCTAAGGTAGCTGGTAAAGCAGCCAAAGGCACAAATAGGTCTTGCACTAGCAATGATGCAGGACCCCCGCCCTACCAAAGAAGAGTTACACGGACTCGGCCCTGTCTGGTTTGCGATTGGCGGTTGTTTTCCCGGGTGATCACCTGAGGAGGTATACTGCGGAAAACATCTGCGTCCTGGAGAAGGCCTTGAAGGACGCTGTGAGGAGGCGAGTTAAGGAAGGCCATAGCCCGGCGTTTGAGCGCATCATCAAGGCAAATGGAGGCTTTGTCCTCTGCTGTAGTGATGAAGCCACGAATGCGTGGGTCAGAGCTGATCTTGCTCGGATTTTCCCTAAGCTTGACTGGAGTGACCTTGTCTGTCTTCACCCGTCAGATATACCAAGATGAAGGTCTTTGTCCCGGAAACTGATCTGGAGACTAAGGAAATCATCAATCTTCTCAAGGGTCAAAACCCGGGTCTATCTACTGACAAGTGGAAGGTCTATCACTTCAACAAAATGAAAGATGGCCGTCTGTATACTTTTGGTGTTGATGACGATTCGGCGAAGATGCTTGGGAAGTGCTCTTATCGGCCTTTTTTCCTCACTGGTCGCCTGTTCTTCAGGCCAGAAAAGAGGGGAGAGAAGGCTGTAACTTCCAGTGGTAATTAGCTCTATGGCTAGGACATCACTGGAGGTCCTTCAAATCAACTTGCAATATTCCAAGGCGGCTTCACCTACATTAAGTCGTCGTCTTGGAAAACTGCATACAGAGGTGTGCCTCATACAGGAACCTTATTTGTATTATTTTTGTAAAGCCTGGGATTGTTAATACTCGCACGTGCATCTTTGTAGCAAAGGGCTTAGATGCTAGTCTTATGCCTGAGTTCAGATCTCGAGACTGTACAGCTATTAAAATGTGTCTTAAGCGAGGAGGGTTGGTTACTGAGATTATTTTAGCCTCAGTGTACCTCCCATTCGACTCACTGGCCCACCTCCAACGGTGGAACTGGTAAGGCTTGTCGAGCATGCTCGCCGAGGTAACAAGCCTTTGAACGTTGGTATGGACGCGAACGCACATCATCGCGTTTGGGGTAGTACTGACTCAAATAGCAGGGGTCTTCTAAACTTCTTTGCTGCCAGCCAGCTCGATATACTGAACACTGGTAATGAGCCAACCTTTGTCACTCGACTGAGGCAGCAAGTTAGTGATGTGACAGTAGCAACCGCTGCTGCAACTGGCATCGTTTCGAGCTGGAGGGTTTCAAGGGAAGAAACTGCATCTGATCATCGGTATGTTGTTTTTAAGTTAAGTGCAGATGGACCGATCAGAAGCAAAATCAGGAATGTGCGACGCACTGACTGGGACATCTATTCCACGGTGTTGCGGAGTCAGATAGGTTCCCTGCCTATTAGGATCCTTAGTAGCGATGACTTGGATAAGGCGACCGACACGCAACACAGCGGTATTATTACGGCCTTCCATACTGCTTGCCCGGAGAAGGAGGTTATCGGTGCGAAACCAACCCGATGGTGGAACGCTAAGTTATCCCTTCTCAGAAAAAGAGAGGGGGGGCTGTTTAACAGGGCCAGGAAATCTAACCTTGTTGCCGATTGGTCTTCTCATGCGGATGCGCAGAAGGATTACAAGAGGAAAATTAAGAGCGCTAAGAAGGTATCTTGGCAGAGGTTCTGCGGAGAACTGAAGGACGTTAGCGCGGTTTCGAGATTGCAGAGAGTCCTCTCAGCTGATCCGGGAGCCAGGCGCACTTCAACTGCTAATGGACACCCACTTTCCTGGCTGCAAAGCCGTGGATAGTTGCGTGTGGCCAAACAAAGGCAGAACTACCACTGAGCAGTGGCGGGTCGCGGCGAGCATTGTTACGACAGAGAGGGCGAGAGCTATTATCCTGTCCTGTTCTCCTTTCAAAGCTCCTGGACCTGATGGCATATACCCCATACTCTTGCAAAAGGGTATCGAGATTTTGCTCACACTGCTAACTAGAATCTACAGAGCTAGCGTTGCTCTGCCACATATTCCTTTAGCCTGGAGAAGAGCTAGGGCGGTTTTCATTCCCAAACCGGGAAAATCCGCCTATGATCTTCCCAAAAGCTTCAGGACTATTAGCCTTTCATCATTTCTGCTAAAGGGCCTTGAAAAACTGATTGACGTACGGCTTAAGAGTATTCCAGCTTCGCTGGGTATTCATGATAGCCAACACGCCTATCAAAAATGCAAGTCCACTGAGATGGCATTAACGGATCTGACGGCCAGAGTGCGTAGGGCGCTCGACCGCAAGAACTATGCTCTTGCTGTCTTCATGGATATTGAGGGTGCCTTTGACAAACCCACCTTTTGAAGAATTGAGTCTGCCTTAACACTGAAGGGCGTCGATTCTACAACTGTGGAATGGATCCTGGAAATGCTTAGGAGCAGAGAAGTTACAGCTGCTGTTGGCGGCTGTGTCAGAACTGTGCGCGCTGTCAAAGGCTTTGCGCAGGGCGGTGTACTTTCCACTAAATTGTGGAACCTGTTGGTCGACTCCTTGTTGAGAAGACTTGATGGGGAAGGTCACCCTGTTATTGGGTACGCTGACGATGTGTGCATTATTGTCAGCGGCAGGAGTTTACCAACTCTTTGTGAGCGGATGGAAACAGCGCTCAATAGTGTTGGGAGTTGGTGCCGCGAGCAAGCTCTGTCAGTCAACCCCGCGAAGACTGAGATGATGCTGTTCACGAGTAGAAGGGCAATACCTCAAGTGAGGTGGCCTTACTTCCAGGGCACTCAACTAAAGCAATCAAGCAAGGTTAAGTATCTGGGTATTGTTCTAGACCCAAGGCTTAACTTTTCTGAACATTTGGTTGCTAGAATTTCGAAGGCAACTAACATTCTCTGGCAGTGCCGTAGGATGTTCAGCAGAACCTGGGGACTTAGTCCCAGGCTGGTTCACTGGATTTACACGGGCATCGTTAGGCCATACCTTATGTATGGTGCAAATAAAAACCAACGACCATACCACGTCGAGTTAATCGGTTCTCGTCAGATCACCGTAATTAAACGCCGTTGGGCGTGGTTAGTACGTAGATGGGGGACCGTTTAAGAACAACCGCTTGTCGTTGGCCAGACCCATCTACAGAGTTGAGGTAGATAATATACGTGGTATCACAATGGACCTAAATTGGTCTAAGTGTTTCGCCTTCTGCCGACAGCCACATAAACCTAACCTAACCTAACCTATGTATGGTGCGATTGTATGGTGGGCTAGAGCTCACATCCTCAAACGTCAACTGACGAAGCTACAGCACCTTGCGTGCTTATGCATTACAGGTGCGATGAGAGGAACTCCCACTGCTGCTATGGAAGTGTTGCTCTGTTTACCTCCCTCGCAGTTAATTGCTGAGAATGAAGCCAGAAAATCACTATACCGTATGTGTGTAGTACTTGGACGGCAGGTCAATCTCGGCGATGGGGCCAGAGGTGCTAGGTACAGAGCTCTCTATGACAGCCTACCTGGCCATCGGGGAGGAGCACTTGGCACTGTGTGCACGAAGCAAGTCTTTGAGCGCCGTTTTCAGGTCATCCTTCCTGAAAGACATGAATGGAACAGTGAGGGGTGGAATGGCTTTAGGCCGGGTGATGTCATTGTCTATACGGATGGCTCACTCATTGACGGTATCTCCGGAGCCGGGGTCTACTCTAGAGACTGTCGGATAAATCTATCTGCAGCCTTGGGTAGACAAACAACTGTTTTTCATGCAGAAATCTTTGCGATTGCCACTGCCGCCAATATCCTGTTAAGGAGAAGGATTAAGGGTAAAACCTTATACATCTGCTCAGACAGCCAAGCCGCTATCAAAGCCTGTTCGGCTCGCTCTCTCAACTCAAAAATAGTTGAGGAAACCATGGTTAAGCTTAACCATCTGGGAAGATGTAACTCGGTATCACTTGCCTGGGTTCCTGGGCACACAGGTATCCAGGGTAATGAAAGAGCGGATGCTCTGGCCAGGAAGGGCTTTTCAACAGCCTTCATTGGCCCACAACCATCCATAGGATGCTGCTCATCCGTCCACAAACGTGAATTGGATTCGGCTCTACGCCAACAACAATCCGAATACTGGCATGACCTGGTCTCATGCAGGTCTTCGAAGAAGCTAGTGGACGGTCCAAAAATCAGCAGAGTTAAGTTTTTGCTTTGACTAAACATGAAGGACTTGAGATCCTTGATTGGTCTCGTCACCGGTTTCAGTCCTCTTAACGAGCACCTTGAAACCATCCACATTAGGAGCTCGGGCCTATGTGAGTGCTGCCTAGAGGTGGATGAAACGGCATCTCACTTCATTTCTGAATGTCCTGCTTTCGCCAGAACCAGGCTCACCACTATAGGTATACAATTCTTCAACGAAGATGAGATGGGGGACATTGAACTTGCTAATATTCTTCGCTTTGCCAAGGCTACTGGCAGGTTCTCCCTCACTGAATCTTACTAATCGCCAATAAGCAGCGAGCGGGCAGCTGTGATGAAGTACAATGGACCAATAGGTCTAAGTGGTGGGCATGTGTTTCACATTGTTGACGAGTTGGTCTTGTCTGACGTTTCGCTCTCGTTTTTGGAGGTCTTGGTATGCGTTTCTTAATGCTTCTAGTTGCTGGTTTCTTCTTTGGAGCTCTGCAACTAGCTCTTCATTGTTTTGATTTTTGACTGCCATTTGTTGAGTTTTTTTTTTAAAGATTGTTTTCTATTTATTCACTTAAACACTGTATTACGTCCACCGAATGCGTTCGTAAGCGGACTTGGTCTGTATTGGATTTTTTTTTCAATAGCACTGTACACTAATCTTGAACAATTTTATTTATGTATCTGGTTATTTTCAATATCTTAGTTTGTTCCTTGTACACTAATCTTAAACGATTTTATTGCGTACTTATTTGCACTATGATTCGAAATCACTACATAATCCGCTTCAGGATTATCCTACCGACTGCGCCTGTTATATTCTTCAATGTTTCAAATGAGATAAAAAAAATAATCTTTATTTTTCAAACTGTAAAGTATAACTTATTTTATTACGGACTACTCAAAACCGGGGAGTGAACTGCGTATCGTTCATGTTTATTCACCTGTATTTATTACATTAATACTTTTTATTTCTGGCAGCGATCAATTCTTAGAATTGATCGTGTGTTCGTTGCAGACTTAAGTTCAGCACAATTGCATTTCAAGTGAAATGACCTAAATAAATGAAAAATACTTAATTAGCTGAAGTTATATTTCTTTTGAATTCATCGATTTTATCGGGTTCTGAATGATACGTAACTAGCTCGTTAATTTAATAAATGACTTGTTAATTACTACCTGTCTATTGTTATTATCGAGAATGTAATGCATTTTCGATTTCAGGATTTGGAAATCATCAAAGTCCGGAGTTCCGGCAATCCATTTCCAGTTAGTTAACACAAAGTTTAGCGATCTACGGTTTCTTGATTTAGGTTTTAGTTTTAGGTAATTTAGTTGGTTGAGGATTTGGGTTGTTCGCCTGCGGAGGTGGACCCCCCACCAGGCGCGCCCTTGGGTGGCGGATAAGGGGATGCCCCTATACGATGCAATGTAAGTTCCACATTGATTCATAATTCGGGGTAATGAGGTCAAAGCATTGAAGATGCCAAAAAATGCCACTGTAAAACCCATCGTGGACCAAAACCAAATCTGGGTCAGAGTGTTGGTAGGGAGTAAACCCTAGCTAAATCCCACTTTTAAGCCAAGGTGTCGACTCGTGCCGAGGGCTGCATGGTCAGATAGTGGTTTAAGATAACTGGCCGTTAACGGTCCCCTCCGGCGAACACGCAAGGCCGATTGGATTGAAGTGCCTTATCCCGGTAAGTCGGCTCTACCGGGACGGACCAACTCTTCCGGACATACTCGTAGGACCACGAATTTAAAAAAAAATTAACAATCAACAAAAAACAAAACAAAAAGAAGAAAACAACAAAAAAACTAAAAAAAAATCAAGGCACTTCATTAGAAGATGAACTGCTCGCCTCCAGTCAGGAGACAATCGTGGGAAGCGGGGACTCTGAGCGGAGTTCCACTCAAAGTACACCAACTTTATCCAAACCGTCCCCTTCTTCTACACCCGCTGCGCACGACACTCGACCTAGTGCCCAAAAGCGCGCGTACCAGAGGGCCATCTTCATTCTGGGTAAGATTATCATTCTCCGCAGGACCTAGCTGAGAAAGCCAAGCACCAGCAGATTATTGATGACTTCACCAAGAATCGCAGGGAGACACCAATACGCAAATCGGAAGCAACTCAACGCAACCGCTCACAAGAGGAGGTCAAGTCTAACCCTTAAAGGAGCAAAGTTGCTAAGTTGGCTACCGCCAAGCACCACAACCCAGTCTCAGCACCCCAGATGACACAAACGGCCAATAAGGTTGTCAGAGACGACCTACAAGTCGCTTTGGTGAATGAGTTCTCTACTGGCGGTAAGACAGTGGCTGACGTTTGAGTGCCATTAAAAATAAACATTCCGAGATGGTCATGGACCATCTCTTGAACATCGGGTGGCATTGGTGCGATGGTAGTGTATTCACTAACTGATTGGCACGTCATGCGTTCGAATCCCGGCCAGAGCCATGATTTTTATTTGTATTTACATAAATAGAGATCTCCCTAAGCAATTTAGGCGCCACCCGTGGAGAAAAAAATACTACGCATCAAAAACTTCTTTCCTATCCTCCTATTCTTTCGAATAGTAAGTAGCACCTAAAATCATGCACTACAATACGACATTGCTAGGTGCAGCTTACTGTTCAACAAAAAATGCATGCGCTGTGTTTAACACTATAAGGGTACTGTACATATACAGAAACAACAAAACCCCTTTAGCGTAAGCGAATTATTAAAAAAAAAATCCAAGGTGGTGCATTGACTCAGCTGGACCATCTTAAAGCTTAAGCTGACCCTGGCTAGAGAGATTCCGAGGAGAACGAGAATTCGCATTTGGCTGCCAAATATGGCCATCGACAGTGATAAGCTTATCAACTTACTGTCTCAAGCTCCACAACTCTGCGGTTCATATGGATGAGTGGAAAGTCATCAAGGCTGAGGAACCACACAACAACACCCTATTATTCCTCATAATGGTGACGGAAGAGAGCGCAGACCATGTCGAAAAAATTGGATGCAAGCTCCGCTTTGGCATAAGGCATGCCAAAGTAAAAATATTCAGGTTCCGTGTCAGGTGGACGATTTAGATGAAGTCGACGATGCCAACAAGCTGTTGGAAGACATGAGGATCGAGTCTGACCGAATTACCACCCTAATCGAACAAACATCCGAAACCAACAATGCTGAAAGTCGTGCAGATTAATCTGAAGCACTCAGTCTATGCGTCAGATAACCTGATGGTTTTCCTTAAAGAGGAAAACATCGACATCAGCATTGTCCAAGGACCTTGGGTGAACGGGCCCAATATAAGGGGCCTAAACGACGCCGGATACAACCTGTACTACAACCGCAACAATATTAATCATGGTAAGCTCAGAACCTGCATTCTAGCTAAAAAGCATATTAATGTTTTCATATGCTCAAATTCTACCTGATCCGATTTAACAGTGGTTAAAATGGAGAACGCAGGAGGTGACCTACTAATCGCATCCGCCTACATGGCACACGACCGGCAAGTACCGCCGGAAGAAGTCCATACGATGATAACAGCCATAGCAACAACAGACTACAACCTGCTGCTGGGCTGCTATGCAAATTCCAGGCATGTGCTATGGAGCAGCTCGGAGTCAAACGAACGCGATGAGTCTCTGTTTGATTATATTATTGAAATTAACCTATTAATATGTAACAAAGGTAACACTCCGACCTTTATCTTTCGAGTACCTACGGACAGTTTTAACGGCTGGGAAGATGTTATAGATGTTACTCTCTGCAATAACAATAATACTATGAAGGTTATTAATTATTAAATTAAAACTCATTCTCAGACCACAACTGGATACTCCTCGATATAGATCTCGCTGCAGAGATCCGAAACCTTTCCGAAACCCCAAAAGAACCGATTGGGCAAAGTTTAACCAAGTTATTAAGTTACACAAGACCCACAATCCAAAATTTACCTCCACTTCAGAACTCGACACAAAGGTTGAGACTTGAGAAAGCTTTTAAGGTAGCATACAAAGTCTCGTATCCGATCAAATATTGTCCAAAGAACACTCCAACCCATCTCTTCTGAGAAAGGGGGACGTAGAAAAGGCTGAGTCAACTGCAGAATCCCTGGAACTATTAATAAACACCTATTTTCC
Source organism: Portevinia maculata (assembly GCA_949715645.1). Classification (NCBI taxonomy): domain Eukaryota; kingdom Metazoa; phylum Arthropoda; class Insecta; order Diptera; family Syrphidae; genus Portevinia; species Portevinia maculata. The sequence continues at coordinate 140,833,297 of OX454527.1, forward strand.
CGGATGTGATTACGGTGCAGAGTGATCCAGCTCACAACGCACACAACCCGACGCCTGGGAAAATATAACATCTATTATTGCTAAGAAAAAAATTCCTGGGCAATAAACAGCTTCACTCCCTTTAAATCGCCTGGCCTGGACGGAATTCTGCCCATCATGCTCCAGAAATACCTGGATCTGGCAATTCCATGGCTCACATCGATTTACAGGAACTGTATACTCTACAATCATGTACCCCATTCATGGAGACGAGTGCGAGTTGTTTTCATTCCACAGGCGGGTAGACGCGGCCATAAAACTGCGAAAGATTTCAGACCAATTAGCCTGACCTCCTTCGTGATGAAGACGCTCGAACGTCTCCCAAACAACCACTTGAGAGGTGCAATAGAAGTTGCACTCCTCTCCAAATCTCAACACGCATACCTCAAAGGAAGATCTACAGAAAGAGCACGAGGTATTTAGTGTGTGCGATAGAAAAATACTTACATTACAAAGAATACACCTTGGCCACTTTTCTAGACATAGAAGAAGCCTTCAACAATGTACACACTGAAGCAATTCTAGAGACCCTGAGGGAGCTGGGAATAGAAAACCATCTAAATCAATGGATTGTTTCCATGCTCAGTACTAAAATCATTCAAGTAGCCTTAGGAAATAGCAATATAACCAAATATGCCAGGAGGGGAACACCTCAAGGAGGAGTCATCTCACCTCTACTCTGGCTCCTAGTAATGAACAAAATCCTCTTAAGTTTAGACAGAGAAAGAATCAAGGTAAAGGTAGTCGGGCATGCGGACGATATGGTGATATTGTTTTCGGGAATATTTCCCTCCGTGATTAGCGAAATCATGGAAAATGCTCTGAGCAAAGTTAGCACATGGGCAAAAAAGTGCTTTCTTGGAGTCAATCCGGAGAAAACTGTACTGATGCTTTTTACGACCAAAACCAAAATACCTGACTTCACGCTTCCTCGCCTAAACGGCACACCCCTATCCCTTTCAATCTGTGCCAGGTATTTAGGAGTTATCCTAGATCCTTAACTCAACTGTTGTTTAGAAATTGGTTAATTCTCCCAAACACTTGAAATATACGCTATTTTGTAAATCAATTTTTTTGCTTGAGGGAAAATAACCCTACCATTACTTAACTTGCTAACGTTGGTGTAAAATCATGTACACATATTTTTAGTACTTTCTCTCTCTCTTTTATAACATGTTAAATAATTTAGTTCTAAACTCTTGCTATTGTAATCGCTAAATTAATTTCTCGTTTACTTGGATTTGGACCTCACAATAAACAACATTAATTGGTAGCATTATTTCTTGCATTCTTTAACAATCGATTGTCTTGGAAAACTGTTTCTCCTTGTCTCTTCATCGTTGGATTTCGTCGTTAATTAAATTGAACATTTTTTGGTCAATATCGAGCCGGATCATTTCAATAATTGAGTTGATATAAATTTGAGAATATTCGGGATTATGGTCGTCATTCTACTGTACGAGATTTCGTTTGGATTATGGTGCAAGATTTATATTCCATCGTGTGCAAATGGTGGTTTAAGAATATTAATTAAAGCGGTGTTGTAGCGACAATTGAGGTTAGTTAGGTAATTTTTCTAATTGATAGTTCGGCCATATCAAAGACCTTTCGTACGCCTATTAAAATGAGTGTAGAAGCAAAATTAGCAATATTGCGCGGTACACGTGGTCGCATAAAGGGCCCGCCAACAAAGCTCGCTTCCTTCACTGAGAAAATTGTGGAGGCAGTGCCACTAGATGCATTAGAAGTGCGTGTAGAAAAGGTAAATGAATTGTGATCGGAATTTAAGGCATCGCAAAATGCTATGTATGAATTTGCTGATCCCGACGACTATATAGATCCAGATCCAGAATGCGAGGAGGTCGAATCGAAATGCCTCCTGGTTAAATCCTGGTTAAAAAGATGAGATGGGGGACATTGAACTTGCTAATATTCTTCGCTTTGCCAAGGCTACTGGCAGGTTCTCCCTCACTGAATCTTACTAATCGCCAATAAGCAGCGAGCGGGCAGCTGTGATGAAGTACAATGGACCAATAGGTCTAAGTGGTGGGCATGTGTTTCACATTGTTGACGAGTTGGTCTTGTCTGACGTTTCGCTCTCGTTTTTGGAGGTCTTGGTATGCGTTTCTTAATGCTTCTAGTTGCTGGTTTCTTCTTTGGAGCTCTGCAACTAGCTCTTCATTGTTTTGATTTTTGACTGCCATTTGTTGAGTTTTTTTTTTTAAAGATTGTTTTCTATTTATTCACTTAAACACTGTATTACGTCCACCGAATGCGTTCGTAAGCGGACTTGGTCTGTATTGGATTTTTTTTTCAATAGCACTGTACACTAATCTTGAACAATTTTATTTATGTATCTGGTTATTTTCAATATCTTAGTTTGTTCCTTGTACACTAATCTTAAACGATTTTATTGCGTACTTATTTGCACTATGATTCGAAATCACTACATAATCCGCTTCAGGATTATCCTACCGACTGCGCCTGTTATATTCTTCAATGTTTCAAATGAGATAAAAAAAATAATCTTTATGTTTCAAACTGTAAAGTATAACTTATTTTATTACGGACTACTCAAAACCGGGGAGTGAACTGCGTATCGTTCATGTTTATTCACCTGTATTTATTACATTAATACTTTTTATTTCTGGCAGCGATCAATTCTTAGAATTGATCGTGTGTTCGTTGCAGACTTAAGTTCAGCACAATTGCATTTCAAGTGAAATGACCTAAATAAATGAAAAATACTTAATTAGCTGAAGTTATATTTCTTTTGAATTCATCGATTTTATCGGGTTCTGAATGATACGTAACTAGCTCGTTAATTTAATAAATGACTTGTTAATTACTACCTGTCTATTGTTATTATCGAGAATGTAATGCATTTTCGATTTCAGGATTTGGAAATCATCAAAGTCCGGAGTTCCGGCAATCCATTTCCAGTTAGTTAACACAAAGTTTAGCGATCTACGGTTTCTTGATTTAGGTTTTAGTTTTAGGTAATTTAGTTGGTTGAGGATTTGGGTTGTTCGCCTGCGGAGGTGGACCCCCCACCAGGCGCGCCCTTGGGTGGCGGATAAGGGGATGCCCCTATACGATGCAATGTAAGTTCCACATTGATTCATAATTCGGGGTAATGAGGTCAAAGCATTGAAGATGCCAAAAAATGCCACTGTAAAACCCATCGTGGACCAAAACCAAATCTGGGTCAGAGTGTTGGTAGGGAGTAAACCCTAGCTAAATCCCACTTTTAAGCCAAGGTGTCGATAGTGGTCAGATAGTGGTTTAAGATAACTGGCCGTTAACGGTCCCCTCCGGCGAACACGCAAGGCCGATTGGATTGAAGTGCCTTATCCCGGTAAGTCGGCTCTACCGGGACGGACCAACTCTTCCGGACATACTCGTAGGACCACGAATTTAAAAAAAAATTAACAATCAACAAAAAACAAAACAAAAAGAAGAAAACAACAAAAAAACTAAAAAAAAATCAAGGCACTTCATTAGAAGATGAACTGCTCGCCTCCAGTCAGGAGACAATCGTGGGAAGCGGGGACTCTGAGCGGAGTTCCACTCAAAGTACACCAACTTTATCCAAACCGTCCCCTTCTTCTACACCCGCTGCGCACGACACTCGACCTAGTGCCCAAAAGCGCGCGTACCAGAGGGCCATCTTCATTCTGGGTAAGATTATCATTCTCCGCAGGACCTAGCTGAGAAAGCCAAGCACCAGCAGATTATTGATGACTTCACCAAGAATCGCAGGGAGACACCAATACGCAAATCGGAAGCAACTCAACGCAACCGCTCACAAGAGGAGGTCAAGTCTAACCCTTAAAGGAGCAAAGTTGCTAAGTTGGCTACCGCCAAGCACCACAACCCAGTCTCAGCACCCCAGATGACACAAACGGCCAATAAGGTTGTCAGAGACGACCTACAAGTCGCTTTGGTGAATGAGTTCTCTACTGGCGGTAAGACAGTGGCTGACGTTTGAGTGCCATTAAAAATAAACATTCCGAGATGGTCATGGACCATCTCTTGAACATCGGGTGGCATTGGTGCGATGGTAGTGTATTCACTAACTGATTGGCACGTCATGCGTTCGAATCCCGGCCAGAGCCATGATTTTTATTTGTATTTACATAAATAGAGATCTCCCTAAGCAATTTAGGCGCCACCCGTGGAGAAAAAAATACTACGCATCAAAAACTTCTTTCCTATCCTCCTATTCTTTCGAATAGTAAGTAGCACCTAAAATCATGCACTACAATACGACATTGCTAGGTGCAGCTTACTGTTCAACAAAAAATGCATGCGCTGTGTTTAACACTATAAGGGTACTGTACATATACAGAAACAACAAAACCCCTTTAGCGTAAGCGAATTATTAAAAAAAAAATCCAAGGTGGTGCATTGACTCAGCTGGACCATCTTAAAGCTTAAGCTGACCCTGGCTAGAGAGATTCCGAGGAGAACGAGAATTCGCATTTGGCTGCCAAATATGGCCATCGACAGTGATAAGCTTATCAACTTACTGTCTCAAGCTCCACAACTCTGCGGTTCATATGGATGAGTGGAAAGTCATCAAGGCTGAGGAACCACACAACAACACCCTATTATTCCTCATAATGGTGACGGAAGAGAGCGCAGACCATGTCGAAAAAATTGGATGCAAGCTCCGCTTTGGCATAAGGCATGCCAAAGTAAAAATATTCAGGTTCCGTGTCAGGTGGACGATTTAGATGAAGTCGACGATGCCAACAAGCTGTTGGAAGACATGAGGATCGAGTCTGACCGAATTACCACCCTAATCGAACAAACATCCGAAACCAACAATGCTGAAAGTCGTGCAGATTAATCTGAAGCACTCAGTCTATGCGTCAGATAACCTGATGGTTTTCCTTAAAGAGGAAAACATCGACATCAGCATTGTCCAAGGACCTTGGGTGAACGGGCCCAATATAAGGGGCCTAAACGACGCCGGATACAACCTGTACTACAACCGCAACAATATTAATCATGGTAAGCTCAGAACCTGCATTCTAGCTAAAAAGCATATTAATGTTTTCATATGCTCAAATTCTACCTGATCCGATTTAACAGTGGTTAAAATGGAGAACGCAGGAGGTGACCTACTAATCGCATCCGCCTACATGGCACACGACCGGCAAGTACCGCCGGAAGAAGTCCATACGATGATAACAGCCATAGCAACAACAGACTACAACCTGCTGCTGGGCTGCTATGCAAATTCCAGGCATGTGCTATGGAGCAGCTCGGAGTCAAACGAACGCGATGAGTCTCTGTTTGATTATATTATTGAAATTAACCTATTAATATGTAACAAAGGTAATACTCCGACCTTTATCTTTCGAGTACCTACGGACAGTTTTAACGGCTGGGAAGATGTTATAGATGTTACTCTCTGCAATAACAATAATACTATGAAGGTTGACAATTAAAGGGTATCCAATTAAAACTCATTCTCAGACCACAACTGGATACTCCTCGATATAGATCTCGCTGCAGAGATCCGAAACCTTTCCGAAACCCCAAAAGAACCGATTGGGCAAAGTTTAACCAAGTTATTAAGTTACACAAGACCCACAATCCAAAATTTACCTCCACTTCAGAACTCGACACAAAGGTTGAGACTTGAGAAAGCTTTTAAGGTAGCATACAAAGTCTCGTATCCGATCAAATATTGTCCAAAGAACACTCTAACCCATCTCTTCTGAGAAAGGGGGACGTCGAAAAGGCTGAGTCAACTGCAGAATCCCTGGAACTATTAATAAACACCTATTTTCCCGGATGTGATTACGGTGCAGAGTGATCCAGCTCACAACGCACACAACCCGACGCCTGGGAAAATATAACATCTATTATTGCTAAGAAAAAAATTCCTGGGCAATAAACAGCTTCACTCCCTTTAAATCGCCTGGCCTGGACGGAATTCTGCCCATCATGCTCCAGAAATCCCTGGATCTGGCAATTCCATGGCTCACATCGATTTACAGGAACTGTATACTCTACAATCATGTACCCCATTCATGGAGACGAGTGCGAGTTGTTTTCATTCCACAGGCGGGTAGACGCGGCCATAAAACTGCGAAAGATTTCAGACCAATTAGCCTGACCTCCTTCGTGATGAAGACGCTCGAACGTCTCCCAAACAACCACTTGAGAGGTGCAATAGAAGTTGCACTCCTCTCCAAATCTCAACACGCATACCTCAAAGGAAGATCTACAGAAAGAGCTCCTCACGAGGTATTTAGTGTGTGCGATAGAAAAATACTTACATTACAAAGAATACACCTTGGCCACTTTTCTAGACATAGAAGAAGCCTTCAACAATGTACACACTGAAGCAATTCTAGAGACACTTAGGGAGCTGGGAGTAGAAAACCATCTAAATCAATGGATTGTTTCCATGCTCAGTACTAAAATCATTCAAGTAGCCTTAGGAAATAGCAATATAACCAAATATGCCAGGAGGGGAACACCTCAAGGAGGAGTCATCTCACCTCTACTCTGGCTCCTAGTAATGAACAAAATCCTCTTAAGTTTAGACAGAGAAAGAATCAAGGTAAAGGTAGTCGGGCATGCGGACGATATGGTGATATTGTTTTCGGGAATATTTCCCTCCGTGATTAGCGAAATCATGGAAAATGCTCTGAGCAAAGTTAGCACATGGGCAAAAAAGTGCTTTCTTCGAGTCAAACCGGAGAAAACTGTACTGATGCTTTTTACGACCAAAACCAAAATACCTGACTTCACGCTTCCTCGCCTAAACGGCACACCCCTATCCCTTTCAATCAGTGCCAGGTATTTAGGAGTTATCCTAGATCCTAAACTCAACTGTTGTTTAGAAATTGGTTAATTCTCCCAAACACTTGAAATATACGCTATTTTGTAAATCAATTTTTTTGCTTGAGGGAAAATAACCCTACCATTACTTAACTTGCTAACGTTGGTGTAAAATCATGTACACATATTTTTAGTACTTTCTCTCTCTCTTTTATAACATGTTAAATAATTTAGTTCTAAACTCTTGCTATTGTAATCGCTAAATTAATTTCTCGTTTACTTGGATTTGGACCTCACAATAAACAACAATAATTGGTAGCATTATTTCTTGCATTCTTTAACAATCGATTGTCTTGGAAAACTGTTTCTCCTTGTCTCTTCATCGTTGGATTTCGTCGTTAATTAAATTGAACATTTTTTGGTCAATATCGAGCCGGATCATTTCAATAATTGAGTTGATATAAATTTGAGAATATTCGGGATTATGGTCGTCATTCTACTGTACGAGATTTCGTTTGGATTATGGTGCAAGATTTATATTCCATCGTGTGCAAATGGTGGTTTAAGCATATTAATTAAAGCGGTGTTGTAGCGACAATTGAGGTTAGTTAGGTAATTTTTCTAATTGATAGTTCGGCCATATCAAAGACCTTTCGTGTGCCTATTAAAATGAGTGTAAAAGCAAAATTAGCAATATTGCGCGGTACACGTGGTCGCATAAAGGGCCCGCCAACAAAGCTCGCTTCCTTCACTGAGAAAATTGTGGAGGCAGTGCCACTAGATGCATTAGAAGTGCGTGTAGAAAAGGTAAATGAATTGTGATCGGAATTTAAGGCATCGCAAAATGCTATGTATGAATTTGCTGATCCCGACGACTATATAGATCCAGATCCAGAATGCGAGGAGGTCGAATCGAAATGCCTCCTGGTTAAATCGGTTTTGCTCGCTGCGATTAGAGAACACACCGAAGCAGCCAAACAGCCAGGGAAGGAGCGCCATGCTAATTCAGGTGCTGAATCAATACTGCAACATATTGAAATGTCGTTACCGCAAATTATCGCCTACACAAAAGTTTCACCTGGTAAAATCCAATCTTCGCGGGGAAGCATTAAATGTATTAAGCCACATAACCATTTCTGATGCCACGTATGAAACTGCATGGGAAAGGTTAGAAAAACGTTACAATAGACCGCGACATATTATTCACAATTGCGTAAAGACATTTTTCGATTTACCATCCATTGTTACTTCGAACACTACTACCTTGCGTAAGATATCAGACGGGGCAGATGAAGTAGTCAGGGGACTTACGTCCATAAACTCCTTGGACAGGGACCCTTGGCTTATATACATACTCGTTTATTCTTTTGCAGAAAGTAGATCCTGATACGCAGCAAGCATGGTCAGAGCATTGTGTTGAGGAGGATTATCCAACTATGGATAAGTTTCTGATATTTTTGGAACGCCGGTGTGACGCATTGGAAAGTTGCAGAGGTCACGTTCGGGAATCAAATAGGAGTGGACACGTGGCAATCAAGAGCATGCATGCATCCCCTTCTTCAATCAGTTGTCCTAAATGCAATGACTCTCACATTTTGTCTAATTGCGCTGATTTCCTGTCGATGGATATTCAGTCGAAAAGAGATTTCGTTAAATCAAGTAAGCTGTGTTTTAATTGTCTCCGCAGTGGCCATTCATCGGCCAGATGCAAATCTAAGTCTCGATGCAAAACTTGCAACACCCGCCACCACAGTTTAGTCCACTTCGATTTGGCTTCAGTTTCTAAATCTTCGGAAGGTTCGCAATCTTCAACCTGGTCGCCAGCAAGCAGCCATGCGGCTGCGAATCCCACCAGTTCTCGTTTCGTTGCTCAATCGTCCCCAAATCAACTAATAAATAATCATTCCATAAGTGAAGCGCATCGGTTGCAGCAAACTCTGTTACCCACCGGCCACCGCTATCGGCAATATTTTAGATAGCAGCGGCAGATATCAGCAAGTGCGGTTTCTCCTAGACTCGGAATCGAATCAGCAAGCATTTCAGTTGATGCTTATAAAATACCTCACGTCACCGCATCTTTACCGACAATCTCATTTAATGTCGATGACTGGGATCACATCAGGAGTTTGCAATTGGCAGATCTATCGTTTAACCAATCCAGTCCAATAGATATTCTGCTAGGAGCAGATAAGGTTTGGGATATATTGAAAGGAGAGATGATGTACAGTGCGCGTGGATACCCGATTGCCCAAAGAATAACGTATGGATGGGTTTTAGCTGGGCAGCTAAATCACAGCGTACCGCAAAATGTTTATTCGCATCACAGTATCCTCGACTTTGATTCTATCTTACAAGCTTTCTGGACTATTGAGGAAGAAGATCCCAAATAGTTTCTCTCTCAGGAAGAAAAGGATATAGAACAACATTTTCTTCGAACTCATAAAAGGGACGAAAACGGGAAGTACATCGTAGATCTTCCGTTTACACAATCTCCACAATTTTCGGGAACCTTGAACAGTGCAATTTCTCGTCTAATGTCGATGGAAAGGAAATTTTAAAAAAATTAAGGGCTTCATCAGAGCTACGCTCAGTTTCTTGAAGAGTATATATCGTTAGGCCACATGCGTAAAATTCTGAATCCCGATATCACTCGAACAAATGTGTTCTACTTACCGCATCATGCGGTACTTCGACCTGACAGTACTTCCACCAAACTGCGGGTCGTTTTCGATTGGTCGTTCAAGGACACTAGTGGCAAGTCATTGAATGAATCCCTAATGATAGGGCCACCCATTCAACGGAACCTATTTTGCTTAAGATTTAGGCAACATAAATTTGTGTTCACTGCGGACATAGTTAAAATGTTCCGTCAAATTTGGGTGTCGGAGAAGGACAGAGACTACCAGCGAATCATTTGGCGGAATTCGCCTACAGCTCCTCTGGACCATTATCAGCTATGCACGGTGACGTATGGCACATCGTGTGCTCCATTCCTTTCCGTTCGTGTCTTGGAACAGTTGGCCACTGATTACTACAATGAGTTTCCTGCGGCAGCTGAAATAGTCAAAAATGATTTTTATGTAGATGACGTAGTATCAGGTGCCGATACGTTGCCCGATACCATCTCTAAGAAGAATTCGTTAATAGAACTCCTGGCAAAATGTGGTTTATCACTCAGCAAATGGCAAAGTAACTGCAAGGAGCTTCTGCAAGGTGGACGTGAAGCGCAAGACTTCCAAGATTTACGTTTTTAGGTTTCACATAAAGATGAATACTAAGAGACGCCGCTAGTATTTTTGATCCTCTCGGTTACCCCTCACCCTATGTAATTCTACTCAAAATTATCTTCCAGGAGTTATGGCATCTTAAACTAGAATGGGACGATGAGGTTCCCGATTCCATCGCAAGCCGGTGGACAACATATCGAAAAGAGTTTCCGAACCTTACCAGTATCGCGATATCTAGGCCAATCGGGGTTATGAATTCTGGCTTTCAACTGCATGGATTTTCTGACGCGTCATCTGCCGCATACGCAGCAGTTATATACTCACGGTATCAACTACCAAATGGTCTTTTCGAAACGCAAATTGTAGCAGCTAAAACTCGAGTTGCTCCGCTCAAACAATTGAGTATTCCTCGCCTCAAATTATGCGCAGCCTTACTACTGGCAAGACTACTCGAAGCTATACAAAAATCGTTAAAAATCACATTTCCGCATGTCTTCGCTTGGAGTGATTCACAAGTCGTTTTGACGTGGTTGTCTTCACCATGTCGTCGATGGGATGTTTTTGTTGGCAATTGCACCGCTGAAATCCTGACCACAATACCAAGAAGTCGATGTTTTCATGTTAGGTCGGAGTATAATTCGGCGGATTGCGCCTCCCGTGGCATACCACCCGCAAAATTATTGGCGCATTCGATCTGGTGGCATGGGCCATATTGGCTTCAACAGAATGTTAGGAACTGGCCTGTCTTAAATGAACACCCCGACTGTATGCAGGAACAAAGAAAACAAATCCACCACTCGTTACTAGCAGCGCCAGATGAACATGTTTTCGCATACCTTAACCCCCAATTTTCGTCGTGGAACAGGTTAATACGGAGCGTCGCTTTTCTTTATCGGTTTATTTCAAACTCTCGAAAATTAACTCGTACTCGTACTCTTTACTTAAAGGCACAGGAACTTTATAACGCAAAGCTCGGACTCATCAAATGGTTACAGAACTTGTACTTTGGAACTTCAATCGAATATTTCAAGAAAAATGCTAAATTTCCTATTAACTGCAAAATTTTACATCTTAATTCATTCCTAGACGAGAAAGATGTACTTAGAGTGGGAGGTCAAATCGAGGAAGCAAACTACTCGTACAACGCTAAACACCCCATAATTATTTCGAAACAACACAACATAACTAGACTCATCCTGCTTGATGCCCACGGCCGATTTCTTCATGCTGGAGTATCAAATCTGTTCGTTCTAATCCGACAGGAATATTGAATAGAGCTACCGCAAACCAGCTGATGGGAAACCTACCTCCGCCACGGATTCAACCATGTAGAGCGTTTGCTCATTGTGGATGCGACTACGCCGGTCCAATAGCAATAAAAACAAAATTCGGGAGAAAGAGTCAGGTCACCAAGGGCTATATTTCTCTTTTTGTCTGCATGGTGACAAAAGCGATACATCTCGAATTAGTCAGGGACTTGACGACTGATGCATTTTTGGCTGCATTACGTCGCTTCGTGGCACGGCGTGGAAAACCATCACACTTGTATTCGGACAATAAGACTGCTCGTTCACTAACGTAGATGCATAATTTAGTTCTCTCAGAAAATCACAACGCATTGGTTGAAGAATCTCTGGCGCGTGATGGTATTACCTACATGGCATTTTATACCCCCCTCCGCACCACATTTCGGTGGATTATGGGAACCCGGGGTAAAATCCGTAAAGCATCATCTTCGAAGAGTAATCGGTGATGATGCACTCAATTTCGAAAATTTATATACGTTTCTTACGCAAGTGGAAGCTATACTTAATTCGAGGCCTATATGCCAAATGTCCGACAGTGATATAGATGTACTAACCCCAGCACACTTCTTTTTAGGTGAACCCTACACTGCAGTTCCCGATCCATCATTAGATTTACCATTAAATCGTCTATCAATGTGGCAATCTATACAAGCCAAGGTTCAAGGCTATTGGAAAAGGTGGAGCAGGGAGTATTTGACATCATTGCAAAATCGACCGAAGTGGCAACAGGCACAAGCTGACGTAATGATCGGTCAACTAGTTCTTGTGAAGGGCTCAAATCTTCCGCCTGGCAAATGGCTAATGGGACGAATACTAAAGACTCATCCAGGCAAGGACGGACGTACTCGAGTTGTTACTTTAAAAACCGCCACCGGGAGTTTTATTCGGCCGATTCATAAGCTGGCACCATTACCCTTGTGCTGAAACTGTGTTCCAGAGGCGGCGGAATGTTTAGAAATGGGTTAATTCTCCCAAACACTTGAAATATACGCTATTTTGTAAATCAATTTTTTTGCTTGAGGGAAAATAACCCTACCATTACTTAACTTGCTAACGTTGCTGTAAAATCATGTACACATATTTTTAGTACTTTCTCTCTCTTTTTAAAACATGTTAAATAATTTAGTTCTAAACTCTTGCTATTGTAATCGCTAAATTAATTTCTCGTTTACTTGGATTTGGACCTCACAATAAACAACATTAATTGGTAGCATTATTTCTTGCATTCTTTAACAATCGATTGTCTTGGAAAACTGTTTCTCCTTGTCTCTTCATCGTTGGATTTCGTCGTTAATTAAATTGAACATTTTTTGGTCAATATCGAGCCGGATCATTTCAATAATTGAGTTGATATAAATTTGAGAATATTCGGGATTATGGTCGTCATTCTACTGTACGAGATTTCGTTTGGATTATGGTGCAAGATTTATATTCCATCGTGTGCAAATGGTGGTTTAAGCATATTAATTAAAGCGGTGTTGTAGCGACAATTGAGGTTAGTTAGGTAATTTTTCTAATTGATAGTTCGGCCATATCAAAGACCTTTCGTATGCCTATTAAAATGAGTGTAAAAGCAAAATTAGCAATATTGCGCGGTACACGTGGTCGCATAAAGGGCCCGCCAACAAAGCTCGCTTCCTTCACTGAGAAAATTGTGGAGGCAGTGCCACTAGATGCATTAGAAGTGCGTGTAGAAAAGGTAAATGAATTGTGATCGGAATTTAAGGCATCGCAAAATGCTATGTATGAATTTGCTGATCCCGACGACTATATAGATCCAGATCCAGAATGCGAGGAGGTCGAATCGAAATGCCTCCTGGTTAAATCGGTTTTGCTCGCTGCGATTAGAGAACACACCGAAGCAGCCAAACAGCCAGGGAAGGAGCGCCATGCTAATTCAGGTGCTGATTCAATACTGCAACATATTGAAATGTCGTTACCGCAAATTATCGCCTACACAAAAGTTTCACCTGGTAAAATCCAATCTTCGCGGGGAAGCTTTAAATGTATTAAGCCACATAACCATTTCTGATGCCACGTATGAAACTGCATGGAAAAGGTTAGAAAAACGTTACAATAGACCGCGACATATTATTCACAATTGCGTAAAGACATTTTTCGATTTACCATCCATTGTTACTTCGAACACTACTACCTTGCGTAAGATATCAGACGGGGCAGATGAAGTAGTCAGGGGACTTACGTCCATAAACTCCTTGGACAGGGACCCTTGGCTTATATACATATATTCTTTTGCAGAAAGTAGATCCTGATACGCAGCAAGCATGGTCAGAGCATTGTGTTGAGGAGGATTATCCAACTATGGATAAGTTTCTGATATTTTTGGAACGCCGGTGTGACGCATTGGAAAGTTGCAGAGGTCACGTTCGGGAATCAAATAGGAGTGGACACGTGGCAATCAAGAGCATGCATGCATCCCCTTCTTCAATCAGTTGTCCTAAATGCAATGACTCTCACATTTTGTCTAATTGCGCTGATTTCCTGTCGATGGATATTCAGTCGAAAAGAGATTTCGTTAAATCAAGTAAGCTGTGTTTTAATTGTCTCCGCAGTGGCCATTCATCGGCCAGATGCAAATCTAAGTCTCGATGCAAAACTTGCAACACCCGCCACCACAGTTTAGTCCACTTCGATTTGGCTTCAGTTTCTAAATCTTCGGAAGGTTCGCAATCTTCAACCTGGTCGCCAGCAAGCAGCCATGCGGCTGCGAATCCCACCAGTTCTCGTTTCGTTGCTCAATCGTCCCCAAATCAACTAATAAATAATCATTCCATAAGTGAAGCGCATCGGTTGCAGCAAACTCTGTTACCCACCGGCCACCGCTATCGGCAATATTTTAGATAGCAGCGGCAGATATCAGCAAGTGCGGTTTCTCCTAGACTCGGAATCGAATCAGCAAGCATTTCAGTTGATGCTTATAACATACCTCACGTCACCGCATCTTTACCGACAATCTCATTTAATGTCGATGACTGGGATCACATCAGGAGTTTGCAATTGGCAGATCTATCGTTTAACCAATCCAGTCCAATAGATATTCTGCTAGGAGCAGATAAGGTTTGGGATATATTGAAAGGAGAGATGATGTACAGTGCGCGTGGATACCCGATTGCCCAAAGAATAACGTATGGATGGGTTTTAGCTGGGCAGCTAAATCACAGCGTACCGCAAAATGTTTATTCGCATCACAGTATCCTCGACTTTGATTCTATCTTACAAGCTTTCTGGACTATTGAGGAAGAAGATCCCAAATCGTTTCTCTCTCAGGAAGAAAAGGATATAGAACAACATTTTCTTCGAACTCATAAAAGGGACGAAAACGGGAAATACATCGTAGATCTTCCGTTTACACAATCTCCACAATTTTCGGGAACCTTGAACAGTGCAATTTCTCGTCTAATGTCGATGGAAAGGAAATTTTAAAAAAATTAAGGGCTTCATCAGAGCTACGCTCAGTTTCTTGAAGAGTATATATCGTTAGGCCACATGCGTAAAATTCTGAATCCCGATATCACTCGAACAAATGTGTTCTACTTACCGCATCATGCGGTACTTCGACCTGACAGTACTTCCACCAAACTGCGGGTCGTTTTCGATTGGTCGTTCAAGGACACTAGTGGCAAGTCATTGAATGAATCCCTAATGATAGGGCCACCCATTCAACGGAACCTATTTTGCTTAAGATTTAGGCAACATAAATTTGTGTTCACTGCGGACATAGTTAAAATGTTCCGTCAAATTTGGGTGTCGGAGAAGGACAGAGACTACCAGCGAATCATTTGGCGGAATTCGCCTACAGCTCCTCTGGACCATTATCAGCTATGCACGGTGACGTATGGCACATCGTGTGCTCCATTCCTTTCCGTTCGTGTCTTGGAACAGTTGGCCACTGATTACTACAATGAGTTTCCTGCGGCAGCTGAAATAGTCAAAAATGATTTTTATGTAGATGACGTAGTATCAGGTGCCGATACGTTGCCCGATACCATCTCTAAGAAGAATTCGTTAATAGAACTCCTGGCAAAATGTGGTTTATCACTCAGCAAATGGCAAAGTAACTGCAAGGAGCTTCTGCAAGGTGGACGTGAAGCGCAAGACTTCCAAGATTTACGTTTTTAGGTTTCACATAAAGATGAATACTAAGAGACGCCGCTAGTATTTTTGATCCTCTCGGTTACCCCTCACCCTATGTAATTCTACTCAAAATTATCTTCCAGGAGTTATGGCATCTTAAACTAGAATGGGACGATGAGGTTCCCGATTCCATCGCAAGCCGGTGGACAACATATCGAAAAGAGTTTCCGAACCTTACCAGTATCGCGATATCTAGGCCAATCGGGGTTATGAATTCTGGCTTTCAACTGCATGGATTTTCTGACGCGTCATCTGCCGCATACGCAGCAGTTATATACTCACGGTATCAACTACCAAATGGTCTTTTCGAAACGCAAATTGTAGCAGCTAAAACTCGAGTTGCTCCGCTCAAACAATTGAGTATTCCTCGCCTCAAATTATGCGCAGCCTTACTACTGGCAAGACTACTCGAAGCTATACAAAAATCGTTAAAAATCACATTTCCGCATGTCTTCGCTTGGAGTGATTCACAAGTCGTTTTGACGTGGTTGTCTTCACCATGTCGTCGATGGGATGTTTTTGTTGGCAATTGCACCGCTGAAATCCTGACCACAATACCAAGAAGTCGATGGTTTCATGTTAGGTCGGAGTATAATTCGGCGGATTGCGCCTCCCGTGGCATACCACCCGCAAAATTATTGGCGCATTCGATCTGGTGGCATGGGCCATATTGGCTTCAACAGAATGTTAGGAACTGGCCTGTCTTAAATGAACATCCCGACTGTATGCAGGAACAAAGAAAACAAATCCACCACTCGTTACTAGCAGCGCCAGATGAACATGTTTTCGCATACCTTAACCCCCAATTTTCGTCGTGGAACAGGTTAATACGGAGCGTCGCTTTTCTTTATCGGTTTATTTCAAACTCTCGAAAATTAACTCGTACTCGTACTCTTTACTTAAAGGCACAGGAACTTTATAACGCAAAGCTCGGACTCATCAAATGGTTACAGAACTTGTACTTTGGAACTTCAATCGAATATTTCAAGAAAAATGGTAAATTTCCTATTAACTGCAAAATTTTACATCTTAATTCATTCCTAGACGAGAAAGATGTACTTAGAGTAGGAGGTCAAATCGAGGAAGCAAACTACTCGTACAACGCTAAACACCCCATAATTATTTCGAAACAACACAACATAACTAGACTCATCCTGCTTGATGCCCACGGCCGATTTCTTCATGCTCGAGTATCAAATCTGTTCGTTCTAATCCGACAGGAATATTGAATAGAGCTACCGCAAACCAGCTGATGGGAAACCTACCTCCGCCACGGATTCAACCATGTAGAGCGTTTGCTCATTGTGGATGCGACTACGCCGGTCCAATAGCAATAAAAACAAAATTCGGGAGAAAGAGTCAGGTCACCAAGGGCTATATTTCTCTTTTTGTCTGCATAGTGACAAAAGCGATACATCTCGAATTAGTCAGGGACTTGACGACTGATGCATTTTTGGCTGCATTACGTCGCTTCGTGGCACGGCGTGGAAAACCATCACACTTGTATTCGGACAATAAGACTGCTCGTTCACTAACGTAGATGCATAATTTAGTTCTCTCAGAAAATCACAACGCATTGGTTGAAGAATCTCTGGCGCGTGATGGTATTACCTACATGGCATTTTATACCCCCCTCCGCACCACATTTCGGTGGATTATGGGAAGCCGGGGTAAAATCCGTAAAGCATCATCTTCGAAGAGTAATCGGTGAAGATGCACTCAATTTCGAAAATTTATATACGTTTCTTACGCAAGTGGAAGCTATACTTAATTCGAGGCCTATATGCCAAATGTCCGACAGTGATATAGATGTACTAACCCCAGCACACTTCTTTTTAGGTGAACCCTACACTGCAGTTCCCGATCCATCATTAGATTTACCATTAAATCGTCTATCAATGTGGCAATCTATACAAGCCAAGGTTCAAGGCTATTGGAAAAGGTGGAGCAGGGAGTATTTGACATCATTGCAAAATCGACCGAAGTGGCAACAGGCACAAGCTGACGTAAAGATCGGTCAACTAGTTCTTGTGAAGGGCTCAAATCTTCCGCCTGGCAAATGGCTAATGGGACGAATACTAAAGACTCATCCAGGCAAGGACGGACGTACTCGAGTTGTTACTTTAAAAACCGCCACCGGGAGTTTTATTCGGCCGATTCATAAGCTGGCACCATTACCCTTGTGCTGAAACTGTGTTCCAGGGGCGGCGGAATGTTTAGAAATGGGTTAATTCTCCCAAACACTTGAAATATACGCTATTTTGTAAATCAATTTTTTTGCTTGAGGGAAAATAACCCTACCATTACTTAACTTGCTAACGTTGCTGTAAAATCATGTACACATATTTTTAGTACTTTCTCTCTCTTTTTAAAACATGTTAAATAATTTAGTTCTAAACTCTTGCTATTGTAATCGCTAAATTAATTTCTCGTTCACTTGGATTTGGACCTCACAATAAACAACATTAATTGGTAGCATTATTTCTTGCATTCTTTAACAATCGATTGTCTTGGAAAACTGTTTCTCCTTGTCTCTTCATCGTTGGATTTCGTCGTTAATTAAATTGAACATTTTTTGGTCAATATCGAGCCGGATCATTTCAATAATTGAGCTGATATAAATTTGAGAATATTCGGGATTCTGGTCGTCATTCTACTGTACGAGATTTCGTTTGGATTACGGTGCAAGATTTATATTCCATCGTGTGCAAATGGTGGTTTAAGCATATTAATTAAAGCGGTGTTGTAGCGACAATTGAGGTTAGTTAGGTAATTTTTCTAATTGATAGTTCGGCCATATCAAAGACCTTTCGTACGCCTATTAAAATTAGTGTAAAAGCAAAATTAGCAATATTGCGCGGTACACGTGGTCGCATAAAGGGCCCGCCAACAAAGCTCGCTTCCTTCACTGAGAAAATTGTGGATGCATTGTTGTATAAATGTGAAAGCCGCCTAAGTCAAACTTGCATTTCCTTATGGTAACACTTTGTATGACATTTAGTATATAAGCATTGTAGTCTATGTTAGCGCATGTAGAATTGACATTGATATCGGGCACTTGGTGCCGAACAGCGAAGCAGAATAAACAGCAAGCAGAACAAACTGCAAAGTCACATCACACGTGTTTTCTTTATATCACATGGCGCAGCCGGTAAATTCGTCACAGAACAAAGATCGGCCAATATAAAGTAAAAGCAAATAAAAGAAAATGGATTTCCCAAAGCTGTGTCTAGATGGTAATCTAAGGGATAACTGGAAGAAGTTCAAATCGCACTTCTCCATATATGCAACGGCGACGAAAACCGATAAAGAAGAAAGCGCAATCCAAGTTGCAATCCAGTGAGGCCATAGAACTTTTCCACACATTTAATCTTGCGGAAGAACACAAGAAAAACTATACGAAAGTGCTCGAAAAATTTGAGGAGTAGTGCAATCCTCGCTCAAATGTAGTCTATGAACGATTTCTATTCTACTCCAGAAATCAAAGGGAAGGAGAGCGCTTCGATCATTTCTAGAAAGATGTATCAGCGCTAGTGGACAATTGTAGCTTCGGTGCAGAGAAAGAGTCAATGGTGAGAGACCGTATAGTTATCGGAATTGGAGATGGATCAGTGCAAACACAACTGCTTAAACAAAGCGATTTAACATTGACAAAGGCAATCGAAATTTGCCGCAGAAATCACTGGAGTCCAAAGCAAGGTTATGCCGAGTGATGGACCAACTCACTCGAAACAACAAGGTCTGGTGCATGCTGTAAATAAATCTGGGGGAAGTGGTAGTCAACAGATTTATAATAAATATACAAATAAAAATAAACATTTTAATTCCAGATATGTGAAGGGAAATGCACGTTTATTTGGGAACAAAGGCAACGATAGTAATGATCAGGGAAATGGCGGTAGGAGGGCATGTGCGTACTGTAATTACGTTCATACAAAAGGAAAATGTCCAGCTTTCGGAAAAACATGTGCAGCTTGTGGTAAATTCAATCATTTCGCTTCAGTATGTCAACAAACGAAACAGGTTAGTGATCTTGCGGTTAAATGTGATTCTGACTGGGACAGTGACGATGCTGTGCTCTTCGTCAATTTATTAAATAGTGTAGCCATTAACGATGCATCCTGGACAGAAACAGTGGTTATTCAGAGTGAAAGTGTCATATTTAAACTTGATACAGGCTCACAGGTTAACATATTGCCAAAACAAGTATTTGTAAAGTTAAACCCAATTCCTGCTATGAGTGCATGTGAGGTCAGACTAGAAGCATATGGGGGGTTCAATTTACGAGCTTTAGGTAGAGTTTCTCTGAGTATAAATTATAAATGCAAATCATATGTGTTGAGTTTCATAGTGGCTGACGTGTTATCACAACCATTGCTTGGTCTCAAAGCATGTGTTGAGCTCGGTTTGCTACAGCGAATTAATTCAATTGAAAAGTGCGATGTGTCTGTATTCATTCGACATACTCGTAATAAGGACGTTTTTTCTGGGTATGGGCGATTTCCCGATAAATGCAGCATAGAACTCAAGGACGACACTGAGGCAGTTAGTAAACCTCCACGAAGATTGCCATTGAGCATAAGGAACAAAGTGAAGAATACATTAAAGCAAATGGAAGATAGGGGCATAGTGTCCAAAGTAGATGAACCTTCGGACTGGGCACATAACATGGTGGTGGTAGAGAAAAAAGACAAGTCATTGAGAATATGCTTAGATCCGAAGGAGCTGAATGAGTGCATTAAGAATGAACACTTTATTATACCAAAATTTGAGGATTTTAGAACTGAAATGAGGGGGATGAACTATTTTACAGTTTCAGACTTGATCGAGGGTTTCTGGCAGGTTGAGCTTACGGAAGAGTCAAAGAAACTTACCGTTTTCAGCACACCTTTCGGGTGGTACCAGTTTAATGTACTGCCCTTTGGCGTAAAAACAGCCCCAGAAAAGTTTCAAAAGCTAAATATGAAATATTTTGGGGATCTATCAGGAACTTTCGTTATATTGACGACATTATTGTCGGAGGAAAAACGGCCAGCGAGCATGACAACAATTTAGCAAAAGTCATAAACAGGGCGAGACAGTTTAACATTAAATTTAATCCCAATAAAGAACAATATAAAACTCAGGAAGTCAGATATTTGGGCCATATTTTTTCGCATATGGGAGTAAGACCCGACCCGCGGAGAGTAGAAGCTATAAAAATGATCGGGATACCAAAGGGCATGAAAGACGTCCAAAAAATCTTAGGAACAATAAATTATTTGAGGAACTTTATTCCTCATTTGGCAGAGCTTACACAACCGCTTAGAGACTTGCTGCGAAAAAATACATGCTTCGAATGGACTGAAGGACACACGAAGGCATTAAATACAATTAAGGACGCCATACAAAAATCGTGCATATTGCACACTTTCAATCCTGATAAACCTATTGTCATTCAGTATCCTCGCTAAGTAGTCTTGGCTTAGAGGCTACGCCCGAAAGTTCTTCTCTGGAAACAGACACGGCTGGAAACAAGACGGACGAACAACCCTCTGCATCGGGGGTTGCTCCTCCGCAAGAACCGCTCCCTAATGAGCAAAACAGTGGAGAACTGTCCTCTGAATCAGAGGACGGGGACACCGCAGTCATAGAGATGCCGGTTCTAGTCAGCAATGATGCTCCGACTAGTACAGATTAACCTCCACCATTCCAAAATATCTTCGGCTAATTTACTTCTCCGCCTGGAAAAAGGTGGGGAAGACATCGCCCTCATCCAGGAGCCATGGGTCACAAACAACGACCGCATATCTGGACTCAGGGCAAAAAACTATTCCTTGTTCAATGCAAGAAATTCAGGTAAACCCAGAACTTGCATACTAGCAAAGAATAATATTAAAGCTTTCCTTCTTCCGAATTACAGCGACCCTGACTTCACTTGCGTGGGGTTAGATCGAGCCGGAAAGGGACCGCTGTGGATATCGTCAGCGTATCTCCCATATGACGAAACGGGAGAAGTTCCATCAAACACGATACGCAGGACGGTACAGACAGCGGCTGCTAGTAACACCCCGCTGGTGGTAGGTGCTGCCGCAAACGCGCACCACACCATATGGGGCAGCAGTGACATCAATAAAAGGGGTGAGTTACTCTTTGAATATATTATTGAAACTAACCTCGTAGTGTGTAACATAGGGTCTGAACCCACCTTTATAAACAGAATCAGGCAGGAGGTCATTGACCTGACACTGACCACCTGTTCACCTGATATAGTTTTAGAAAATTGGAAAGTATCTAGTGAAGTCTCATTCTCGGACCACCGCTACATACTTTTCAATCTAAAATTCGAGACCCCCCCAACGAAAGTGTTTAAGAACCCAAAAAACACAAACTGGCAGGTCTATAATTCTTTACTCAAAAAGAAACTAGACAGCTTTCAAATCAGACATCCTAATTCCCCGGAAGAATTAGATGAAATGGTGAACGCAGTAACGTCTGCCATGAACAAGGCCTTTAATAAGGCCTGCCCCACCAGCAGACACAAAGAAGGAGGTAAACCCCCGTGGTGGACCTCAACGGTAGCTTCTCTGCGCAGAGATAGCAGAAGTAAGTTTAACAAGGCCAAGTCTTCAAGAAACCCAGCTGACTGGGATAGTTATAAAGACAGCCTTAAAAACTACAAAAAGGTAGTAAAGAGAGCACAGCGAGAGTCGTGGAAATCTTTCTGTGAGAACATAGAAAAAACAAGCGACTCCAGTCGGCTGCGTAAGATCCTCTCAAAATCTCCACAAATACCTAGCGTCATACAAAGCCAAGCAGGAGTGTGGACCTCAACCAGCGAGGAGACCTTAGGCCTACTGCTGGATACCCACTTCCCAGGCAACAAAGTAGAGGTTAACCATCCTACACAGCACAACCACAGGGTCCAAATGGTTCCGGAGCATATTGCTGACAATCGCAAACTGGCGTGGGCGATTAATAGCTTCCTCCCATACAAATCACCTGGACTAGATGGAATTACACCCATAGAGCTACAGAAGAGTATCGAGACTCTCACACCCTGGCTACTGGTGATTTTAAATAGCTGCCTAAAACTTAGCTTTATACACCCACAGTTTGGAAAACGGTAAAAGTGGTGTTTATACCAAAATGCGGTAAAGCTTCACACTGTTCTCCAAAAGACTTCAGACCAATCAGTCTAACTTCATTCCTCCTGAAAACGTTGGAAAGAGTTGTAGATTACTACATACGCTCAAACCTGGAAAACAATTCGCTTTCGAGGTGTCAACACGCCTACCGAAAAGGTTTTTCAGTAGAAACAGCACTTCATTCGCTGGTCAGCACTATCGAAAAATCGTTGTATCACAAAGAATACACGATGGTATCCTTTCTGGATATAGAAGGGGCCTTCAACAATGTCAATACAGAAGCCGTCACGAATGCACTCATCAGACTAAACGTGGACAACTGCCTCTGCACCTGGATAAAGAACATGCTAGGAAGCAGGCTGATCCAGGCGGAGCTTGGCAGCTGTCTGACCAGGAGGTCAGTGTACAGGGGCACACCACAAGGAGGAGTGCTTTCACCGCTACTATGGATCTTAGTAGTTAATGAGTTAATGATGATCATCTCCAACCTGGAGGAGGATGGATGCAAAGTGACAGCCTAAGCGGACGACATTGCCATTGCCATAACGGGGAAATTCCCCCACACGATCAGAGACCTAATGGAATCGGCTCTCAGGAAACTATCCTCCTGGTCCATTAAGGTCGGGCTCAATGTTAACCCATCCAAAACCGAACTGGTTTTATTTACAAGGAAAATTAAGGTTCAGGAGATAACGCCACCTACGCTCAACAACGAACCACTAAAATTTTCCAGCCAAGCTAAATATCTGGGAACGATCCTAGATAGCAAACTCAGTTGGAAACCAAACATCCAAGACCGCATAAGGAAGGCTACGACTGCCATTTACACCTGTAAAAAGGCCTTAGGCTCCAGATGGGGTCTACAGCCTAAGATAACACACTGGTTGTACACGGCGGTCGTCAGGCCTATTCTCACATACGGTATCATAGCATGGTGGCCTGCAATATCGAAGCAATGCCACGCAAGCGCCCTGGAACGAATCCAGAGGGCAGCCTGCATATGCATTACAGGAGCCTTGAGATCCACACCAACGGCAGCCTTAACGACTTTTTTAAACCTCCTCTCCATTGATATCTATGGGAAGCTGGTGGCCACTAAGGCGGCCTTGAGATTAAGAGAATCCAATTCGTAGAAAAGCTCACACATTGGGCACAGCAACATCTTAACTGCTTACAAGATTCCCAACAATACGGATTACCTAATCCCAACACTGGATTTCAGTAACAAATACAAGACGGCCATCCCAGACCGAGCCAGCTGGGAAGACGGTCGTATCGTAAACAATGAAGCCATTGAAATATACACCGACGGGTCAAAGACAGCCGACGGCACAGGGGCGGGCGTGTTTTCAGAAAACCCCGCGCTTAATGTCGTACTTCGACTGCCTGACCACTGCAGTGTATTTCAGGCAGAAGTTACAGCTATCCGCGAAGCAGCACGCAGACTCTCTATGAGCCCGATAGATGGAAAAACTATCGTGGTATACATAGACAGTCAGGCAGCAATTAAAGCCTTAGAATCACCAACAATAAGATCCAAGTTGGTAAAACAATGCCGCGAATCTCTTAACGAGATCGCGGTCAGATGTAACACTTCGCTGTGTTGGGTACCCGGTCACAGTGATATTCCAGGCAACTGCAAGGCGGACGAGTTAGCCAGACGGGTTCCGCACAAGAACTCTCTGACAACAGAGAGACACCGGCGGTACCCATTCAGACACCGAAACGCAAACTTCTAGATAACGCGTTAATAGAAGCAAACAATAGATGGAATAGCATCAGTACATGTGTGTCCTCAAAGCAAATTTGGACCAAATACGATGCGAAGAGAACATCCAAACTTCTCTCCATCAGCAGGAAAAATATCAGCTCGGTAATCGGAGCAATCAGCGGCCACTGCCTTTTAGGCAGACATGCCATCAGATTGGGAGCTCCCTCAAACGACTTCTGCAGAAGCTGTAGAGACGTCGAAGAGGAAGAAACCACCACTCATCTCCTGTGCAATTGCCCCGCACTAGCCAATTCAAGGAAACAAATCCTCGGCAACTATTTCCTCGATGATCTAAGTGATCTCAGTGAGACAGACATTGGCTGTATCAGCAAATTCGTCACTAAATCCAAAGATAGACAACCCAAAAAGGCAAATGCCAACGAAATAGAAACGCTAAGGAAAAAACCTCAAAATAAGGTATACCTTCCACCTCCAATTAACGTTGTCGGAGTTTCAGACTACAGCAAGCTAAGTAGCCTTCTTAAGGAAATAGCAAAGTCCACATTCAAAGTAACATCTCTGAATAATAATGTGTGGAAAATAAATGTAAGCGATCCTGAGAGCTATCGCGCAGTTTCTCAAAAACTGAATACTGAGAAGGTACAATGGTACACTTATGAAAACAAGTCTGAAAGGCCACACCGAGTTGTAGCCAGAGGGCTCCACTCTTCGTGCCGCAAAGAAGATGTTTTGCAAGATCTTAAAACTAAAGGTTTTAAAATTATCGACGCGGTTAATATACTTAAAAAAGAAAAGCAAAAAACGGAACAAGACGAGGAAATTGTTGTCAAACGCGGACTTCCGCTATTCATGCTTAGTTTCGAAAAGTCTGAAAACATGGAAAAAATATACAACATTAAAACTATCCTAAACATAGTGGTTAAAATTGAACCGATGCGCCAAAGGACTCGTCAGATTCCTCAGTGTAAGCGTTGCCAAGGCTACAATCACACGCACACGTATTGCCAAAAAGAGCCGCGTTGCGTAAAATGTGCCGGTAAACATTTATCGAAGGAATGCGCTCTAAGTAGACAAGACCTACCAACATGCATAAATTGCAATGGAAAACATCCGGCAAATTATCGCGGATGCGAAGTGGCTAAGGAACTTCAAAATAGGCGCGACAAAATAAAGAAAACTACGCTACAAATCGCAAATAAAACCAATAACAAACCTGAAAGGGGCAACAATAAAACCAATGAAGGACGAAAAAAGGCTAAAGAAATGGTCAAAACACAACACCCAAGAGAAGGAAAATTGTTTAGAAAAAAGTCACCGAAAGCTGTTCCACAAACATACGCTGAAGCTGCGTTGCAAGGACGCGAACAAACAAATAAAACATCTGATCCAGTCTCCCAAGTTTTCTCTGCAATTCTTGCCAGGCTAGAAGAACAGAGCCAAATTAATAAACGTATGTTTGAAAAACTCGACAAGCTCGAAAATCAATTTCGAAGTACACGTGCAATAATATAAATATGACGGATTTAGTTAAATTAGTGACATGGAATGCGAACGGCCTTCTGCATAAGATGGACGAGCTCGAGATATTCATTCATAAATATGAAATTGATATTTGTTTGATTTCGGAAACTCATCTGACGAAAGAAACCAGCACAAACATTCGAGGATACATTGCCTATCACGCATATCACCCTTCGGAAAGGGCGAGAGGCGGGGCATCCTTGTTGATCAAAAATACCATTGAACACTCAGTCAGTGGAACAATCGAGCTTGACAAACTGCAATTATGCACGGTGAGCGTAAAAATTAAACACATAAAATATGATTTTGCAGCTATCTATTGCCCCCCACGTGCAACGATGGAAAGAAGCGATTTTATAAGTATCTTTGACTCACTTGGACGAAATTTCGTCATCGGAGGTGACTTTAACGCAAAACATACCTTCTGGGGATCGAGATGCATTTCAGTAAAAGGTAGAGTTCTTTACGAAGCCGGTATGGAATTGGGGGTAGACTTTCATTCCTCAGGTAAACCGACATACTGGCCCTCGGATACGGCAAAAACACCAGACCTCATCGATTTCTTCATCACGAAAGGTTTGTCGGGAAACTCTATTGTAGTTGAGGAATGCTTCGATCTTTCTTCTGATCATTCACCGGTCATTTTGACAATTAACGGCTGTCTACGGAAAAAAGAAGGTCCGCCCAGACTAACTAACATGAAAACAAACTGGGAATCCTTTAAAAAATACTGTGAAAGTAAAATCGATCTCAAAGTGTATCTTCGAACACCCCACGAACTTGAAGACGAAGTCGATCAATTTATTAACGTCATACAATGCTCAGCCTGGAAAAATACTCCCCATAAACGGAAAATAACCACAAATTGCGAAATAACATATCCCTTGGAAATCACGCAATTGTTAAAGAAGAAAAGGGGAGCGCGCAAAAGATGGCAACAATCTCGCGCTCCACAGGATAAAACCACTCTTAACTACCTTTGTAGTAAACTTAAGAGAGAAATTCGAGACTTTAAAAATCGTCAAATTTCAAACTTCTTGGAAGCCTAACTGCGGATAAAAGTACAAATTACTCGCTCTGGAAAGCCATGAAAGGCATTAAAAAACCAAAAACGCAAGCGCCACCCATCAGGAAAATCAATGGAGAATGGGCGAAGAGTGACAAGGAAAAAGCCGAAATATTTGCAGAACATTTGGAAGAAACATTTAAACCATTTGATGGTCAAGCGTTGCTCGAATTTCCTGTCCTAACCGTGGCACCTGACAATTATAGAATAAAAAGTGTATCGCTAGCCGAACTACGCTTCGAAATAGAGAAACTAAAATTAAACAAAGCTCCTGGATATGACTTAATCACAGGACAGGTCCTTAAAGAGTTACCTAGGAAAGCTTTAATAAAGTTTGCATATCTTATAAATGCATCGTTCAGGTTATTGTACGTTCCACGACAATGGAAGGTAGCTGAAGTTATAATGGTTCCAAAGCCCGGTAAACCACTGAATGACAAAAAATCATATAGGCCAATATCTCTCTTACCGATAATGTCGAAGGTATTCGAAAAACTTTTGTTAAAGCGCCTACATCCGATTATCGAAGAACGTCGATTAATACCTGACCACCAATTCGGATTCAGGATTAAGCACTCTACAATCGACCAGGTTTACAGAATAACCAATGTAATTGAAAAAGCCCTAGAGGAGAAAAAAATATGTTCTAGTGTTTTTCTCGACGTCTCTCAGGCCTTTGATAAAGTATGGCATGCAGGGTTGAAACATAAGCTAAGACAAGCTTTTCCGAAACAGTTATCTGATATCCTTAGTTGTTACTTATCAGACAGACTCTTTCGTGTAAAACACGGAAATGATTACTCTGAATTTAAAGAAATCGCGGCAGGAGTTCCCCAAGGAAGCGTTCTTGGACCGATCCTATTTCTAATATACACTAGTGATATTCCTCAAGAAGAAGGCACAACAGTAGCCACATTTGCAGACGATACAGCTATATTAGCGGTCAGTAATACCGTTGAATCAGCAACTAATAAACTCCAACGTTCTATTGACAAAATTTGTGATTGGACAAAGACTTGGCGTATTGCTCTCAACGAGGCCAAATCAACGCACGTGAATTTTACTTATAAAAAGGTAGACAACTTACCCATTTTCATTGATTCGGTACGAATTCCGTACGCAAACGAGGCAAAATATTTGGGTATGACACTCGATGCGAAATTAAAATGGAAACCGCACGTCAAGAAGAAACGCGAAGAGCTCGCCATTCGATGTAAACAAATGCACTGGCTGCTTGGTAGATTTTCCCAACTCAGCATGCAGAACAAGCTGCTTTTATACAAGCAAGTACTAAAACCGGTTTGGACATACGGTATACAACTTTGGGGTTGTACCAAATCCAGTAATATCAAAATTTTACAAACTTTTCAAAACAAAGTGCTAAGAAAAATAGTAAATGCACCATGGTTTATCAGAAACACTGATATCCACAGAGACCTAACTATGGCTACCGTCGAAGATGAAATAAAACATTTTGCCTGCAAACAACAGACACGCCTTCACGGTCATTGCAATATCACCATGCTACAAATTCGAGACGATACTAACCTAGTGCGCCGATTACAAAGGATAAAACCATTTGAATTAGCGCAATAAGATGTAACCGCGTGCTTATGGCGGTATTAGCAGGTGCCTCCACTGGGAAGCTGCCTGCCAAACGCGTAATTTACAGTTTAAATAAAACTATTAGATAGGAATAACCTAGTTGTAGTATGCAGGTTTCGAAGGGAGGTGGTTTTTGTTTTCTTATCTTAAGTGAGAAAGAGTCGCATGTACGATTTTCCACCTACCCCTATTATTCGTCCGAGCCTAGTTCTGGTTCCAAGTCTCGTGCTTTTAACCAGGATAGGTAACTCTCAGCTTGCTGAGAGTAACGATAATATTACTATGGCTTGGGAGTAATATTAGAAACTCTATAAAAAAAAAAAAAAAAAAAAAAAAACTAAATCCAAATGGTTAAACTGAACTAGGGGACGGATTGGTCGATAACTTGAGCCCCTCCCGCTCCCCTCCCGCAGATCACCCCAAACCTATTCCCCTGCAAAGGAAAAGAGATCTCACTATAGTTAGATTGTATCAGTCACTTCAGTCAGAACTCCACTCCGAGGGAGAGACAGTAACCCGGCGGATCGACTGAAACGGTCTCCACCGGCCTGCTGCCCCCCCGCTATGCAGACAAAACGGGAACAGAGTTGAGGTTAGATTGTAACAGTCACCACACTCTGCTTCTCTCCCATGCCTCAAAACCTGCACCACAAACCTCCTAACTCAGTCATCATAATTCCAAATCGACTATCAAGGCCGCCCCTCCCTGCTCCCTTTCCGCGGAATGGTGTAACTTGAGGCTCGTACTGCAACAGTCGCCACAAGCCGCACCCCCCCCCCCCCCCCCCCCCCCCCCCCCCGTGATGCGTGTAGCGGGGTTGGACCACCTTTTGGTCACGCCCTCTAGCACAGTTTTGTAACCAACTACTTAACTGTGCAGCCGGTACACCCCGACCCCCCCTCCAAGAAATGTAATAGCTTGCTCGGGATTGACTGTATCGGTCTCCCTGGCACGGTATTGCCTGCAAAGAGAGTGAAGAGCAGTTTGAGGTTCGATTGTAACAGTCATCTCAAAAGACTCTTCCCTCCCCCGGTGACCAAGAGGCAATAGCTTCCCTCCGCGGCGCAGAATTTGAGATCGACCTGGGGTTTGATTGAATCAATCGCCTCATCTCGATCGCAACCCTTGGTTCGGATGTCGGGCGAAAGTCGCCTCTGCACTAGTCACTCTAACACATCGCAACCTATGCGAAACACAGCCCCTGACCCCTTCAGGAGAATCTTCCCCCCCTAAAAACCACTACCTCACAGGAGGCAATTACAGGGAACCCAGGAGGCCGAGCGATGACCGGCAGAACACCCCCCCCCCCCCCCCCCCCCTTCTTTGTGGTATCACAACGGGCCGAAACTGCGGCCTAAGTGTGCCTGGGCTCACGCCCTTGCAGCCCCTTGCAGCCACCTTACCTAACCTAACCTATTGTCATTCAGTCAGATGCATCGAATCATGGCTTAGGCTGTTGCCTTTTGCAGGAGGGCAAACTAGTCAGCTATGCATCTAAGAGTTTGACGGAAACTGAGATTCACTATGTTCAGATAGAGAAAGAGCTTCTAGCCATTGTGTACGCTTGCAAAAAGTTCCATGATTTTATCTATGGAAACAAAATTACTATTCATACTGATCACAAACCCTTACTTTCAATTCTTGGCAAATCACTAAGTTCGAATTATTCTGTACGAATACAACGAATGAAGATAAGACTTCTAAAGTACGATTTGACAATTGTTTATGTCCCAGGAAAAGACCTGCACTATTTGCTATCTCGTAACCCAGCCCACGACAGCAATATGAATTTAGAGAATATGTTAAAAGAGGTAGTTCACAGTATAAGCATGAGCGATGCAGCTAAGAACAGATACATAGAAGAAACCAATAAGGACAAAATACTTGTAGAGTTAAAGAAAATGTACGAAAAGGGATGGCCAGTTTCCAAGACCAAATTGGAAGACCACTTAAAGTTTTACTGGAATATTAAAGAATCATTGTATGTGGAAGACGGGTTAGTTTTTTATGAAGGCAGGGTGTTCGTACCTCAAGCGCTTAGGAAAGAGACGTTAAGTAAGCTTCATGAGAACCATTTCGGTATAACCAAAACCAATCTAAGAGCTAAAACACTTTTTTATGGCCTTACATGGGAAGAGATATTCAAAATGTTATAAACAGATGCTCAGTTTGTGAGCATTACAGATGTGCAAACAATAAGCATCCATTGATAATGCGATCAATTCCAGAATATCCATATCAGATAGTAGCCAGCGACATTTTCGATTTTAAAGGAGATTCATTTTTGGTTTTCATCGACTACTACTCAAAATGGATCGACATTAAGAAATTGCAAAATAAATCTGCATCGAATGTTATCGTTGTATTTAAGGATATTTTTGCATCCAATGGTATTCCGGAAGAAGTCGTGTGTGACAACCAGCCTTTCAATTCTTACAAGTGCCGTGAGTTTGCTAAAGATTGGGAGTTTAAATTTACGTATAGTAGCCCTTATTATCCAAAGTCGAATGGACTAGCAGAAAAAGGTGTGCATATAGTCAAAAATATGCTTAAAAAAGCCGAAATGGGTAACAATGATTTTCGACATTCGCTTTTAGAATATCGTAGTACAATAATACCGAGTATTGGGTATACTCCTTCGCAGCTTCTATCGGGTAGATTATTCCGAAGTAAGCAGCGAGTTGCAAAGAATCTACTAATTCCAAATACTATCAGCAGATACGATTTAAAAAAAATGGGCGAGTCAAGGATTAAACAAAAGTTATGTTATGATAGGAATGCGCATAGAAAGGAACTTAACCTAGAGCCTGGCAAATACGTGGTCTACAGGAAAGGGGACAAATGGGAACGAGCAATAGTCGAGGCTAAGTCGGATACTCCTAGGTCGTATTTTTTGAGGAACGAAAACAATAATATAGTACGCAGAAATACAGAACAAATTAGAAGGTCTTTAAATCCGCCTCAGCCGAAAAATTATGATTTCGATGAAAGTAAAGCACAGGGAGCCCTGTCTCACAGCAGCAATAAGATGGGTCCTGAGATAGACGGAATAGGTACTAATTTGAATGATTTGAATAAGGGATCAAATGAAATGATAAAAATAGCACCACAGTCACAGTCAGCATCGCAAGATCATTATAGAACGAGATACGGTAGAGAAGTAAAGCAAACGCAATTTTATAAAGCAAATGCTTGAATCGCACAATATGTTTTTAAACTTATATTATTTATTTTTGAATTATTAAATATTTGAAGTACTTTGTCGCTTTCAATGTCGTAATTTACACTGCGTTCAGCTACGGATAACAGCTTATGTTAACAATCATTGCCCAACGTTAGATTACTTGTAAAAGGGGAAGATGTTGTATAAATGTGAAAGCCGCCTAAGTCAAACTTGCATTTCCTTATGGTAACACTTTGTATGACATTTAGTATATAAGCATTGTAGTCTATGTTAGCGCATGTAGAATTGACATTGATATCGGGCACTTGGTGCCGAACAGCGAAGCAGAATAAACAGCAAGCAGAACAAACTGCAAAGTCACATCACACGTGTTTTCTTTATATCACAGGCAGTGCCACTAGAAGCATTAGAAGTGCGTGTAGAAAAGGTAAATGAATTGTGATCGGAATTTAAGGCATCGCAAAATGCTATTGTTCTGAGGTGGGATGTACCTCAGAATTATATTGTTCAAGAAGATGTCTTGAACAATTGAAATAATTGATCACGAGAAGGATGTCTCGACACAATAGAATTAAATTATTTTTCAGAAAGATGTCTGAAAACCGATAGTGAAAATGCTACTATACGTTATAAATTATACTTCTTTATTTGAACTTAGTCGTTGGGGTGAAACTGGACAAGTGATCGTAATTGTTCACAGTAGTCCCCATGATACCTCGCAGTTGATCTCTACTGTCCATTTACATGACTATTACAGACGTTATTAACATAAGTGGTCATTGAACCTTGCTTGAACTTGAAATTTTCTATTTACCTTTGCGGATTTGTATCATGGGAACTGTGTGATTACATGTGTGTTAGTTTTACATTCAAGTATAACACTTTGGACCTTATTGGTTAGAGGTAGAGGTGATGATCATACAATGCATTCTCTATCTTTATCTATTTGGGGAAGTTGGCATATAATCACTATGCTCCTCTTACGTTAACATGTGCTAGAGAGAGAGCGAATGCTTTGTATGTTGCCTTTGCCTTCTTATTGCACATTTGACATTTAGTTTTAGTTTCTTGTTTACCTCGTCGCGTGTTCGGTTGTTGTTTCTCTGCATTTTACTTCCATAAAATGCATGAACGTGTTACCGCGAGTGATTGATTAAATCGCATATTTATATTAATCATCTGGATATTGTATATTCAAGCAGTATCCAGATGAATAGTTTAATATGCCGATTTTGCATGCAACAATGTCGAGTGCGCAATTAACAGAAGTTTTTTAAACATACATTAATTCATATTGTGATCAATATATTTCTTTTTACAATTTGATATTAAGAATATTACTCTGTGGTCGATTTGTGTGATGTTCTTCGGTTGTGTTTTGGTTGTTTGTTTAGTTTTGTGTTGGGCACCAACATGCTCCCCGCCTTCGGCGACGAAATTCCAGGTGACCCTTTATTCAATTGAGGTTATGTTTGCTGGAACTGGGTAGCTTGTTGTTGTGTTCTTTGGCCGGATTGCTGATGCCTCTCATTGCGATGTACCCATTGTTTTGTGTTGCAAATGATAGAAAAATAATAATATTTGCATTAGTGAAATTTGTTATGAGTTTGAAAAAAAAGGAAAATTCATAAAGTGTTAAATAATATTATTTGTGCGCTTCTAGTTAGAAGGGATGTGGTATTTGCATGGGGTGAGTGACTTTATTTTTTGGTTTCGTTATTTTTGTATAGATATTACAGTTCCTGTTCGTATGGTTTAGGTTTTGGAATTTATGTTTGACTATTTTAAATGTTCGCAAATGTAAGAATGTCTTGTTTTCGTTTTATAACGATTTTTGTGAGGGGTTCGTGGGTTCAGACACTGGCAAGGGGGATAATTTTACGATTGGTCGTTTAAGTGTCGATGTTTTAGTTTTGATTGTTGCGACGCGCGTAAGGCCGTCGGAACCGGGATGTAGGTGTAAAACTCGAGCGAGTGCCCACGCTGATGGTGGTAGATTGTCCTCCTTGACAATCACGATGTCTCCAATGTTGATGTTTGGTTGTCTTTGCAGCCATTTCGGTCGTTGCTGTAGAAGATGTATGTATGATACACTCCATTGCTTCCAAAAATCTTGCAAAAGCCGCTGGATGTATCTCCATTTTTCCAGACTGTTGATGTTTGTGTCACACAGGTTTCTTTCGGGGACCGTGTTCATTGCTTCTCCAATAAGAAAGTGTCCAAGCGTTAGGACTGTCAAGTCGTCCGGATCTGATGACATTGGACATAGTGGCCTTGAATTAAGGCATGCCTCGATTTGCGTGAGTAATGTCGAATATTCCTCAAACGTTAATTTGGAATTCCCAATAGTTCTCTTGAGGCAGACAGGCAGACGGCAGTATTGCCATGTCCTTATTCTTAAGTATACCAATTTGTAAACTTTATGATGAAAAAATAAAGAATCTATCTATCTATCTATCTATCTAGTTCTCTTGATGTGGTGCTTGATGGATTTGACTCCCGCCTCCCAGAGCCCGCCGAAATGGGGTGACGACGGTGGGTTGAAATGCCATGTGGTGTTCCTAGACGCGAGTTCTCTGGTCACTTCTAATGACCATTCGGACGTAAGGAAATGACTGTCTCTTCTCATATCGTTATCGGCACCCTTAAAATTTGTACCGCAACCGCTATACAGATTGGCGCATGTCCCTCTTCTGGCGACAAATCGTCTAAAGGCTGCTATGAAGGCAGGTGTGCTTTGGTCGGATACCAGTTCAATATGCATTGCCTTCGTTGACAGACATACAAAGACAGCAATATACCCTTTCGTGATTTTATTGCAACGACCTTTCCATAATTTTATTTCTATGGGCCCGGCATAATCTACTCCTGTGTTAAGGAATGGCCTGCAGCGTTGGACTCGTTCGACGGATAGGCTACCCATGAGTTGATGCTGCATTTTTGCCCTATGACGGTGACATCTAACGCAGCGATGAATGGTTGTTTTGATTAGTCTTTTTATGTTCGTTATCCAATATGCATTCCTTGTCTCTGCCATCATCAATTGTAGGCCCCCATGCAGGGTCCTCTGATGGATATCGCTCAGTATCAGTTTGGAAAAATGGTGCGAATCCTTCAGTACTAAGGGATGTCGTTGATGAAACGGGAGTGGCGAATTTGTTAATCGACCTCCTACCCGCAATAATCCTTCAGAATCTAAAAACGGATTTAAGCTACGAATTTGGCTAGCTTTAGACAACGTTTTGTTTGATTCCAGGGATTTAATGTCTTCATAAAACAGCTCCTCCTGCACTATTCTGACGAGCTGATCGTGAGCTGCGGTCAGTTCATTAGGGGTAATTGGATAATTATCGATTGTTTTTTTTTCTTTTGTGTTTTTCAGATTGAAGAAATATCTTCGCCATACAGCGACGTTGCGAACAAGTCGTCGTAGTGTTGAATAATGTTCAAAAAATGTTCTATCAAGCCTTGTCCAGTTTCACCCCAACGACTAAGTTCAAATAAAGAAGTATAATTTATAACGTATAGTAGCATTTTCACTATGTCGAGACATCCTTCTCGTGATCACTTATTTCAATTGTTCAAGACATCTTCTTGAACAATATAATTCTGAGGTACATCCCACCTCAGAACACGCAGAGCGCGAATGATGGCTTAGTCAGAGAATGCATTGTAAATTTGACTTGATGGTTTGATATGCCAGTAGAAGTCTGCCCTAAGCCTGTGACTTGTGCTGAAGTCTTCTTCTTTTTTAGTTGTAGCATTTGAACGACATTTTCAGTGACAAATGTCGCTTCAGAGCCAGGGTCAATTAATGCCCTTAACTTATACTGATTGCCGTTGGTTGCTATGACCTTGACCAATGCAGTCGCTAGCAATGCCCTTGAATGGGTTTGATTGAAAAGCGAGCAGGACGGTTGATTTTGCTGTGTACAGACTATATTTGAAGTATTTGTGGAATTTTGCGTATTCCTATTTTGAATAAGGTGGGTGTTTATGTTACCTTGTTGGCTTTGATGTTGCCCGAAAGGTGGAGTGCAAATAATATTCTTGGATGTGGAAGGTTCACAATTCATGCCCTCATGTTGTGGCTTTTGAATATAAGAATTCGCATTATGATTTAATTTAGTCTCGTTAGATTTCAAATTGAAGTTGGTGGGATAAGAGTGTTGGCAACAGTGATTTTGTACATTTTGCTGCGCATGTTGTTGAGAGTTTGTCTGAGTATTTTGTTGATACCCATCTATGTGCAGCAAGGTGTGATGTTTTAACTTGCATTTAAAACAGCGCTTGATGCTAGCGCAGTTATTTACTTGATGGTCATAACCTAAACAATTGTTGCAAATTGCATTTTGTGTTATTACATCCTTTCGCGCTTTTACGCTCATCCTTAAAAATTGTTTGCAATGGCGTAGACTGTGTGCCCCCCTACACAACCTACAACGAAATTGTTGTTTGTCGCCTTTTTCTTTTATGTGGTAGCTATTATGCATTGTTTTTCGAAATGATGTCGATACCAATGGTTGTTTGGAAATCGTGTTTGATTCCATGAAATTCTCAAGAGAACTGAATCTGCCTTCAATGAAGGCCAAAAAGGTTTTCCAATCAGGAAGGCTCCTTGAAGTGCCTAATTGTGTTTCCCAATCTTTCTGGGTTATTTTTGGGAGCTTATGATACGTGATGTATATCAGAATAGGATCCCATGAATCCATATTAATTCCCAGGTTGGAAAGTGCATGAATGCACTGATTGCTTGTATCGTGCAATGATTTTAAACTGTCAGCTGATTCATAATTTATTTTTTGCTGATCTAGTAAAATGTTCAATTGCGTGTTTACTAATTTTCTTTTGTTTTGGAACCTATCAGTGATAATTTCCCACGCCGATGCATAGCTTTTGGCATCGATTGGAAGGTGTGAGATTAACTCTGCAGGTTTTTCACATAATGAGGACTTGAGAAACTGCAGTTTTTGAATTTCGGATAAATCTGGAATTTGATCTATTAAATTTTCGAAGACATTATGAAATTCAATCCAGTCTTCCGATTTGCCAGAAAATGGCTTGATGTTGATTCGTGGTAGACGAATGTCAGACACCACCGATTTTGTCATATTCAGACGTGAGTTTTCGAACTGTGCATTATTCTCGTGCGAAAATTTGTCAATGTCATCGTTTATCATGCCACTATATTGAAAAAACATACGCTTAATTTTTGCATATGTTTCATCCGTCAAATATTTGTCTTTTTGCGGATCCGCCGCACTACTGACAATTGTGGCATGTAAACCCTTAGCACCTTTAAAAGTTTCTTCAACGTCCACTAAACATGCATTGACGTAGCCCCTTGATTTGCGAGCTTCGGTTTGCTGTTGATATTTAAGAAAGTCTGCCGACAATTCTTCAAGAATGCGTTCTTGTCGTTCGACAGTCTTACAGAGTTTCGACATAATAAAGAAGTTGCACTATCACTTATTTTATTTAATTATTTTAGGTTTATGTTGTATTAATGTTGGTGTTTATATGCGATGTTTATTTAATGTATATTGTATATAGATAGCAAAAGGTTTTAAAAAGGAAATAAAATTCCTACCTTAACTTGCTTTTGCAACTGTAACTTCAGTATCGTCGACTTTCGGTTACAGTTGCAGAAGGCTTTGCGTGTTGCACAGTTCCTTGCTGTGTTTGCTGACCGTTATGCCGCTTTAAGCCGTTGAACTGCTTGTGGATTGCTGTAAGATGATGAATCCGTTGGATAGTTGGTGGGCTTTTGTAACTGCAACGTTGTGATGCCAC
The DNA here is from genome assembly GCA_949715645.1 of Portevinia maculata. Lineage (NCBI taxonomy): Eukaryota > Metazoa > Arthropoda > Insecta > Diptera > Syrphidae > Portevinia > Portevinia maculata. The sequence continues at coordinate 140,870,858 of OX454527.1, forward strand.
TAGCGAACCGTTGTGCCGCTTGTATACCGTTCAACTGCTTGTGGGTTACTGTTAGATGATGAATCCGTTGGATCCTGGATTCGTTGACTCGTCCGGGTTTGATTATTGCGAAATTAATATGAATATTAATATTGATGTTTTAAATAAAACACAAGAAAAAAGGCTAGGAACGAAATTCGTACCTTGATATGCTTTTGCAACTGCAACTTAAATAACTTGAATTATAAGTAGCAGTTGCAGAAGGCTTTAATTTGAAATATTTTATATACTGCTAGCAAAAAGGTTTAATAAAGGAATGATATTCCTACCTTGACTTGCTTTTGCAACTGTAACTTCAGTATCGTCGACTTCCGCTACAGTTGCAGAAGGCTTTGTGATTTACAGATCCTTGCTGTGATTGATGACCAGGAAAAAATGTTGAATCTGGTTTCTTCACGCTTCTTTGTTCTCGATCGGGGTGCTACACAGTACTCTCAAATTCTTTGTTCACTTTAACTTTTTTCCACGTGATTTGACAAAACTTTTAATTTACAAATGAATTTAAACTAAATTTGCGCGGTTTCCTATTTAAGGATCGAAGGACCATGTTCTGAGGTGGGATGTACCTCAGAATTATATTGTTCAAGAAGATGTCTTGAACAATTGAAATAAGGGAAATAAGAGAAGGATGTCTCGACACAATAGAATTAAATTATTTTTCAGAAAGATGTCTGAAAACCGATAGTGAAAATGCTACTATACGTTATAAATTATACTTCTTTATTTGAACTTAGTCGTTGGGGTGAAACTGGACAAGTGATCGTAATTGTTCACAGTAGTCCCCATGATACCTCGCAGTTGATCTCTACTGTCCATTTACATGACTATTACAGACGTTATTAACATAAGTGGTCATTGAACCTTGCTTGAACTTGAAATTTTCTATTTACCTTTGCGGATTTGTATCATGGGAACTGTGTGATTACATGTGTGTTAGTTTTACATTCAAGTATAACACTTTGGACCTTATTGGTTAGAGGTAGAGGTGATGATCATACAATGCATTCTCTATCTTTATCTATTTGGGGAAGTTGGCATATAATCACTATGCTCCTCTTACGTTAACATGTGCTAGAGAGAGAGCGAATGCTTTGTATGTTGCCTTTGCCTTCTTATTGCACATTTGACATTTAGTTTTAGTTTCTTGTTTACCTCGTCGCGTGTTCGGTTGTTGTTTCTCTGCATTTTACTTCCATAAAATGCATGAACGTGTTACCGCGAGTGATTGATTAAATCGCATATTTATATTAATCATCTGGATATTGTATATTCAAGCAGTATCCAGATGAATAGTTTAATATGCCGATTTTGCATGCAACAATGTCGAGTGCGCAATTGACAGAAGTTTTTTAAACATACATTAATTCATATTGTGATCAATATATTTCTTTTTACAATTTGATATTAAGAATATTACTCTGTGGTCGATTTGTGTGATGTTCTTCGGTTGTGTTTTGGTTGTTTGTTTAGTTTTGTGTTGGGCACCAACAGCTATGTATGAATTTGCTGATCCTGACGACTATATAGATCCAGATCCAGAATGCGAGGAGGTCGAATCGAAATGCCTCCTGGTTAAATCGGTTTTGCTCGCTGCGATTAGAGAATACACCGAAGCAGCCAAACAGCCAGGGAAGGAGCGCCATGCTAATTCAGGTGCTGGATCAATACTGCAACATATTGAAATGTCGTTACCGCAAATTATCGCCTACACAAAAGTTTCACCTGTTAAAATCCAATCTTCGCGGGGAAGCTTTAAATGTATTAAGCCACATAACCATTTCTGATGCCACGTATGAAACTGCATGGGAAAGGTTAGAAAAACGTTACAATAGACCGCGACATATTATTCACAATTGCGTAAAGACATTTTTCGATTTACCATCCATTGTTACTTCGAACACTACTACCTTGCGTAAGATATCAGACGGGGCAGATGAAGTAGTCAGGGGACTTACGTCCATAAACTCCTTGGACAGGGACCCTTGGCTTATATACATATATTCTTTTGCAGAAAGTAGATCCTGATACGCAGCAAGCATGGTCAGAGCATTGTGTTGAGGAGGATTATCCAACTATGGATAAGTTTCTGATATTTTTGGAACGCCGGTGTGACGCATTGGAAAGTTGCAGAGGTCACGTTCGGGAATCAAATAGGAGTGGACACGTGGCAATCAAGAGCATGCATGCATCCCCTTCTTCAATCAGTTGTCCTAAATGCAATGACTCTCACATTTTGTCTAATTGCGCTGATTTCCTGTCGATGGATATTCAGTCGAAAAGAGATTTCGTTAAATCAAGTAAGCTGTGTTTTAATTGTCTCCGCAGTGGCCATTCATCGGCCAGATGCAAATCTAAGTCTCGATGCAAAACTTGCAACACCCGCCACCACAGTTTAGTCCACTTCGATTTGGCTTCAGTTTCTAAATCTTCGGAAGGTTCGCAATCTTCAACCTGGTCGCCAGCAAGCAGCCATGCGGCTGCGAATCCCACCAGTTCTCGTTTCGTTGCTCAATCGTCCCCAAATCAACTAATAAATAATCATTCCATAAGTGAAGCGCATCGGTTGCAGCAAACTCTGTTACCCACCGGCCACCGCTATCGGCAATATTTTAGATAGCAGCGGCAGATATCAGCAAGTGCGGTTTCTCCTAGACTCGGAATCGAATCAGCAAGCATTTCAGTTGATGCTTATAACATACCTCACGTCACCGCATCTTTACCGACAATCTCATTTAATGTCGATGACTGGGATCACATCAGGAGTTTGCAATTGGCAGATCTATCGTTTAACCAATCCAGTCCAATAGATATTCTGCTAGGAGCAGATAAGGTTTGGGATATATTGAAAGGAGAGATGATGTACAGTGCGCGTGGATACCCGATTGCCCAAAGAATAACGTATGGATGGGTTTTAGCTGGGCAGCTAAATCACAGCGTACCGCAAAATGTTTATTCGCATCACAGTATCCTCGACTTTGATTCTATCTTACAAGCTTTCTGGACTATTGAGGAAGAAGATCCCAAATAGTTTCTCTCTCAGGAAGAAAAGGATATAGAACAACATTTTCTTCGAACTCATAAAAGGGACGAAAACGGGAAATACATCGTAGATCTTCCGTTTACACAATCTCCACAATTTTCGGGAACCTTGAACAGTGCAATTTCTCGTCTAATGTCGATGGAAAGGAAATTTTAAAAAAATTAAGGGCTTCATCAGAGCTACGCTCAGTTTCTTGAAGAGTATATATCGTTAGGCCACATGCGTAAAATTCTGAATCCCGATATCACTCGAACAAATGTGTTCTACTTACCGCATCATGCGGTACTTCGACCTGACAGTACTTCCACCAAACTGCGGGTCGTTTTCGATTGGTCGTTCAAGGACACTAGTGGCAAGTCATTGAATGAATCCCTAATGATAGGGCCACCCATTCAACGGAACCTATTTTGCTTAAGATTTAGGCAACATAAATTTGTGTTCACTGCGGACATAGTTAAAATGTTCCGTCAAATTTGGGTGTCGGAGAAGGACAGAGACTACCAGCGAATCATTTGGCGGAATTCGCCTACAGCTCCTCTGGACCATTATCAGCTATGCACGGTGACGTATGGCACATCGTGTGCTCCATTCCTTTCCGTTCGTGTCTTGGAACAGTTGGCCACTGATTACTACAATGAGTTTCCTGCGGCAGCTGAAATAGTCAAAAATGATTTTTATGTAGATGACGTAGTATCAGGTGCCGATACGTTGCCCGATACCATCTCTAAGAAGAATTCGTTAATAGAACTCCTGGCAAAAGGTGGTTTATCACTCAGCAAATGGCAAAGCAACTGCAAGGAGCTTCTGCAAGGTGGACGTGAAGCGCAAGACTTCCAAGATTTACGTTTTTAGGTTTCACATAAAGATGAATACTAAGAGACGCCGCTAGTATTTTTGATCCTCTCGGTTACCCCTCACCCTATGTAATTCTACTCAAAATTATCTTCCAGGAGTTATGGCATCTTAAACTAGAATGGGACGATGAGGTTCCCGATTCCATCGCAAGCCGGTGGACAACATATCGAAAAGAGTTTCCGAACCTTACCAGTATCGCGATATCTAGGCCAATCGGGGTTATGAATTCTGGCTTTCAACTGCATGGATTTTCTGACGCGTCATCTGCCGCATACGCAGCAGCTATACTCACGGTATCAACTACCAAATGGTCTTTTCGAAACGCAAATTGTAGCAGCTAAAACTCGAGTTGCTCCGCTCAAACAATTGAGTATTCCTCGCCTCAAATTATGCGCAGCCTTACTACTGGCAAGACTACTCGAAGCTATACAAAAATCGTTAAAAATCACATTTCCGCATGTCTTCGCTTGAAGTGATTCACAAGTCGTTTTGACGTGGTTGTCTTCACCATGTCGTCGATGGGATGTTTTTGTTGGCAATTGCACCGCTGAAATCCTGACCACAATACCAAGAAGTCGATGTTTTCATGTTAGGTCGGAGTATAATTCGGCGGATTGCGCCTCCCGTGGCATACCACCCGCAAAATTATTGGCGCATTCGATCTGGTGGCATGGGCCATATTGGCTTCAACAGAATGTTAGGAACTGGCCTGTCTTAAATGAACATCCCGACTGTATGCAGGAACAAAGAAAACAAATCCACCACTCGTTACTAGCAGCGCCAGATGAACATGTTTTCGCATACCTTAACCCCCAATTTTCGTCGTGGAACAGGTTAATACGGAGCGTCGCTTTTCTTTATCGGTTTATTTCAAACTCTCGAAAATTAACTCGTACTCGTACTCTTTACTTAAAGGCACAGGAACTTTATAACGCAAAGCTCGGACTCATCAAATGGTTACAGAACTTGTACTTTGGAACTTCAATCGAATATTTCAAGAAAAATGGTAAATTTCCTATTAACTGCAAAATTTTACATCTTAATTCATTCCTAGACGAGAAAGATGTACTTAGAGTGGGAGGTCAAATCGAGGAAGCAAACTACTCGTACAACGCTAAACACCCCATAATTATTTCGAAACAACACAACATAACTAGACTCATCCTGCTTGATGCCCACGGCCGATTTCTTCATGCTGGAGTATCAAATCTGTTCGTTCTAATCCGACAGGAATATTGAATAGAGCTACCGCAAACCAGCTGATGGGAAACCTACCTCCGCCACGGATTCAACCATGTAAAGCGTTTGCTCATTGTGGATGCGACTACGCCGGTCCAATAGCAATAAAAACAAAATTCGGGAGAAAGAGTCAGGTCACCAAGGGCTATATTTCTCTTTTTGTTTGCATGGTGACAAAAGCGATACATCTCGAATTAGTCAGGGACTTGACGACTGATGCATTTTTGGCTGCATTACGTCGCTTCGTGGCACGGCGTGGAAAACCATCACACTTGTATTCGGACAATAAGACTGCTCGTTCACTAACGTAGATGCATAATTTAGTTCTCTCAGAAAATCACAACGCATTGGTTGAAGAATCTCTGGCGCGTGATGGTATTACCTACATGGCATTTTATACCCCCCTCCGCACCACATTTCGGTGGATTATAAGAAGCCGGGGTAAAATCCGTAAAGCATCATCTTCGAAGAGTAATCGGTGAAGATGCACTCAATTTCGAAAATTTATATACGTTTCTTACGCAAGTGGAAGCTATACTTAATTCGAGGCCTATATGCCAAATGTCCGACAGTGATATAGATGTACTAACCCCAGCACACTTCTTTTTAGGTGAACCCTACACTGCAGTTCCCGATCCATCATTAGATTTACCATTAAATCGTCTATCAATGTGGCAATCTATACAAGCCAAGGTTCAAGGCTATTGGAAAAGGTGGAGCAGGGAGTATTTGACATCATTGCAAAATCGACCGAAGTGGCAACAGGTACAAGCTGACGTAAAGATCGGTCAACTAGTTCTTGTGAAGGGCTCAAATCTTCCGCCTGGCAAATGGCTAATGGGACGAATACTAAAGACTCATCCAGGCAAGGACGGACGTACTCGAGTTGTTACTTTAAAAACCGCCACCGCGACTTTTATTCGGCCGATTCATAAGCTGGCACCATTACCCTTGTGCTGAAACTGTGTTCCAGGGGCGGCGGAATGTTTAGAAATGGGTTAATTCTCCCAAACATTTGAAATATACGCTATTTTGTAAATCAAGGACACTAGTGGCAAGTCATTGAATGAATCCCTAATGATAGGGCCACCCATTCAACGGAACCTATTTTCCGTGTGCTTAAGATTTAGGCAACATAAATTTGTGTTCACTGCGGACATAGTTAAAATGTTCCGTCAAATTTGGGTGTCGGAGAAGGACAGAGACTACCAGCGAATCATTTGGCGGAATTCGCCTACAGCTCCTCTGGACCATTATCAGCTATGCACGGTGACGTATGGCACATCGTGTGCTCCATTCCTTTCCGTTCGTGTCTTGGAACAGTTGGTCGCTGATTACTACAATGAGTTTCCTGCGGCAGCTGAAATAGTCAAAAATGATTTTTATGTAGATGACGTAGTATCAGGTGCCGATACGTTGCCCGATACCATCTCTAAGAAGAATTCGTTAATAGAACTCCTGGCAAAAGGTGGTTTATCACTCAGCAAATAGCAAAGCAACTGCAAGGAGCTTCTGCAAGGTGGATGTGAAGCGCAAGACTTCCAAGATTTACGTTTTTAGGTTTCACATAAAGATGAATACTAAGAGACGCCGCTAGTATTTTTGATCCTCTCGGTTACCCCTCACCCTATGTAATTCTACTCAAAATTATCTTCCAGGAGTTATGGCATCTTAAACTAGAATGGGACGATGAGGTTCCCGATTCCATCGCAAGCCGGTGGACAACATATCGAAAAGAGTTTCCGAACCTTACCAGTATCGCGATATCTAGGCCAATTGGGGTTATGAATTCTGGCTTTCAACTGCATGGATTTTCTGACGCGTCATCTGCCGCATACGCAGCAGTTATATACTCACGGTATCAACTACCAAATGGTCTTTTCGAAACGCAAATTGTAGCAGCTAAAACTCGAGTTGCTCCGCTCAAACAATTGAGTATTCCTCGCCTCGAATTATGCGCAGCCTTACTACTGCAAGACTACTCGAAGCTGTACAAAAATCGTTAAAAATCACATTTCCGCATGTCTTCGCTTGGAGTGATTCACAAGTCGTTTTGACGTGGTTGTCTTCACCATGTCGTCGATGGGATGTTTTTGTTGGCAATCGCACCGCTGAAATCCTGACCACAATACCAAGAAGTCGATGGTTTCATGTTAAGTCGGAGTATAATCCGGCGGATTGCGCCTCCGGTGGCATACCACCCGCAAAATTATTGGCGCATTCGATCTGGTGGCATGGGCCATATTGGCTTCAACAGAATGTTAGGAACTGGCCTGTCTTATGAATGAACATCCCGACTGTATGCAGGAACAAAGAAAACAAATCCACCACTCGTTACTAGCAGCGCCAGATGAACATGTTTTCGCATACCTTAACCCCCAATTTTCGTCGTGGAACAGGTTAATACGGAGCGTCGCTTTTCTTTATCGGTTTATTTCAAACTCTCGAAAATTAAGTCGTACTCGTACTCTTTACTTAAAGGCACAGGAACTTTATAACGCAAAGCACAGGAACTTTATAACGCAAAGCTCGGACATCTTAATTCATTCCTAGACGAGAAAGATGTACTTAGAGTGGGAGGTCGAATCGAGGAAGCAAACATCTCGTACAACGCTAAACACCCCATAATTATTTCGAAACAACACAACATAACTAGACTCATCCTGCTTGATGCCCACGGACGATTTCTTCATGCTGGAGTATCAAATCTGTTCGTTCTAATCCGACAGGAATATTGAATAGAGCTACCGCAAACCAGCTGATGGGAAACCTACCTCCGCCACGGATTCAACCATGTAGAGCGTTTGCTCATTGTGGATGCGACTACGCCGGTCCAATAGCAATAAAAACAAAATTCGGGAGAAAGAGTCAGGTCACCAAGGGGTATATTTCTCTTTTTGTCAGCATGGTGACAAAAGCGATACACCTCGAATTAGTCAGTGACTTGACGACTGATGCATTTTTGGCTGCATTACGTCGCTTCGTGGCACGGCGTGGAAAACCATCACACTTGTATTCGGACAATAAGACTGCTCGTTCACTAACGTAGATGCATAATTTAGTTCTCTCAGAAAATCACAACGCATTGGTTGAAGAATCTCTGGCGCGTGATGGTATTACCTACATGGCATTTTATACCCCCCTCCGCACCACATTTCGGTGGATTATGGGAAGCCGGGGTAAAATCCGTAAAGCATCATCTTCGAAGAGTAATCGGTGAAGATGCACTCAATTTCGAAAATTTATATACGTTTCTTACGCAAGTGGAAGCTATACTTAATTCAAGGCCTATATGCCAAATGTCCGACAGTGATATAGATGTACTAACCCCAGCACACTTCTTTTTAGGTGAACCCTACACTGAAGTTCCCGATCCATCATTAGATTTACCATTAAATCGTCTATCAATGTGGCAATCTATACAAGCCAAGGTTCAAGGCTATTGGAAAAGGTGGAGCAGGGAGTATTTGACATCATTGCAAAATCGACCGAAGTGGCAACAGGCACAAGCTGACGTAAAGATCGGTCAACTAGTTCTTGTGAAGGGCTCAAATCTTCCGCCTGGCAAATGGCTAATGGGACGAATACTAAAGACTCATCCAGGCAAGGACGGACGTACTCGAGTTGTTACTTTAAAAACCGCCACCGCGAGTTTTATTCGGCCGATTCATAAGCTGGCACCATTACCCTTGTGCTGAAACTGTGTTCCAGGGGCGGCGGAATGTTTAGAAATGGGTTAATTCTCCCAAACACTTGAAATATACGCTATTTTGTAAATCAATTTTTTTGCTTGAGGGAAAATAACCCTACCATTACTTAACTTGCTAACGTTGCTGTAAAATCATGTACACATATTTTTAGTACTTTCTCTCTCTTTTTAAAACATGTTAAATAATTTAGTTCTAAATTCTTGCTATTGTAATCGCTAAATTAATTTCTCGTTCACTTGGATTTGGACCTCACAATAAACAACATTAATTGGTAACATTATTTCTGGCATTCTTTAACAATCTATTGTCTTGGAAAACTGTTTCTCCTTGTCTCTTCATCGTTGGATTTCGTCGTTAATTAAATTGAACAACTGGAAAATAAACATAGAACAACGGGTAAAGAAGGCATGTTGTATAACCTTCTATGCCTGCAGCAGAATCTTCGGCAAAGTGGGACCTGCAACCAAAATTGACCCTGTGGATGTACACAGCCGTGGTATGACCAATCTTCACGTATGGGTCAATAGTATTGTGGCCGGCTCTAAAGAAAAACTACAATAAAACCAAACTTAATAAGTACGGCATGTATAGGAACCACGGGAGCTCTACGGTCAACACCGTCAAACGGACTCACAGTCTTACTGCATCTTTTACCTCTTGACCTACACATAGCAAACATGACAGCACACAGCGCGATCAGGCTCAAAGAGTTCAGATGCTGGACTACGAAACCCTACGGCCACAGTATTGTTCTAGATTCTCTACCGAGAAAACTAGTTCCGCCTTAAACAGACTATACCATTCCTAGAATGTCTTTCATAAAACATTTTGTCGTTCAAATCCCCACTAGATCAGAATGGCAAAATGGACAAGTAACAAGGGATTTCGATCAAACAATCTACAAAGACGGTTCAAAAATGGACTGCGGCGTGGGTGCGGGAGTTTTTTCGGAATCCTTAAACATTACAAAACGTACAGACTCCCGGATACTGCAAGCGTCTTCCAGGCGGAGCTACTGGCTATCCGTGAAGTCTGTCGCCAGATCAAACTTCACTCAAACATAACACCGAGGCAAAAGATCGCTATACTTATTGACAGCCAGGCTGCCATTAAAGCGATAGCTTCAGTCACTATATCCTCTAAGTTAGTACTATAATCCCGTCATGAGCTGACCCTGCTTGATAAGTTCAAGGATACCCTGATCTGGGTTCCAGGGCACAGTAACGTTTATAGAAACGAACATGCCGACGAACTGGACAGGCAAGGCTCAGCTCTCCACCGTTCATTGGCGGAAGTAGTCCACATTCCGCTCGGAGCAGTTAAGGCAAATAAGCCAACCTCAGATGGAGCAGGCTGATTACATGCGTCATATCCAGAAAAATGTGGCCAAACTACAACAAGACAAAAACAGCCGACCTTCTTTGTAGAACCCGAAAAGATATTGCGATCATCACGGGACACTGGCGTATAGGGTATAGGTGACCATGCGGCCAAGATGGACATCCAATACCCACTGCCGCAGTTGCAAAGTGACAACTGGAAAAGAAACCCCAATTCACTTTTTATGCACCTGTCCGGCTTTAGCTAGAACCAGACTAGGAACATTGGGAAGCCCTTTTTTCAATACACTTGAGGAAGTCTCCGAGAAAAGTATCAAGGAACTGATAACTTTCCTGAACTCCATAGGTTGGATTTAGTCTCCCCACCTAACGATAATACCCAGTTTTACGTGAGTTTGGGGTAACAAAACGGCATGCGGTGCTAATTGGGTTTGTCTTTATCAAACCACCACCCTACCTACCTACCTGGGTTGTTTGATGATGAAGGAAAATGGAATTAGGATAAGAATTGTTAACGTTATTTTGAAGTTTAGATTAAAGGTCTTTGACAAAGCTTTCGTAGCTCTCTAAGTATTATTTTTGAATTTGAGTAATCCAATAATTTGAACTTCGGCGGTAATGAGCGGCAGGAGGATTAAAATGGGCATTAATTCTTAATGTTACTTTTATGCACAATTTTTCCTGACTCAGTTAGTATGGTAGTAGATTTATCTTGCCTTACAATTTCTTTCCTAAATCTGGTTGATAGTTTTGTACCTAGTCTTTTATTTACTTAACGTAAACAATTTGTTGCTTGTATTTTTTTGTTATGCCAGTCATTGTCCTTAGTTTATTTCTCTCTTAGTTTTTGGATATTCGCATGCTGAGCTTGCTCGTAGAAGTCTGGGTCGGTACTTACAGTCCTACCGAAGAACATTTCTATTAGCCTTTTTCCGGTTGATGAATGTATTGAGTAGTTACACTCGTAAACAGCGCGGTCTAGAAGTTATAAGGATCAATGGGTGCGTTCTGTTTATAGACAACGAATTATTTCCGCGAGAGTGGAATGGAATCGTTCCCCCTGGCCATTTACAGCACTAGTGTATGGCGGATTTTTATAAATTTCTATGCTCAATTGGTCTTTGAGCATGAGACAAATGGAGGCTGAGTTAAATGTTTTTTCGTTGTCGAAAATAACCATTTTAGGAACTCCAACAGCTTAGCTTGAGTTTAATTCGCATGTGCGAATTTTGAGAACTTATCAATTCCTGTCAGTATACTATTTTTTTGTCCTGAGAACTGGGGTATGGGGGTTGCTTTTAATTCCGGTTTACTCGGGTGGCGGTCATATTTTTGTTCCTTACAGACTGTTTTACGATTTCTTGCACTCTGGCTCTCATCTTAGGGAAATACAAATTTTCGAGAAGTTGGATTTTGTGTTCGATCCTATTTTGAGCTCATCATGTGCTCTTTTAAAATTTCTTCATCCTGTCTATTTCTATCTGTTAAGTCTTCCACCTGTGACTGCATAAATCTTACTTTATATGATGAGAACTGGTGTGGATAAATTTCCTGGATTTGTCCCATGATTGCCTCTGATGTGAATAGTCCGTTAATGACGCTTGGGTTAAGGTATTGTTTAAAGATTAATATTAGTTCAGCCTTGGTATATTCTTGACGTATGATAACATGTCTATGGTATGTCTGGAAGGGAATATTGAATTTGAAACTATTCTCGTTTCCGATGTACCTACAACATGACCTGGTTTTTGAATACGTTGATTGGGGATTCAACTGTGGGGATGAGAAAGTGTGCCGAACTTAGGGCACTATGTTGGGTCATGGTTGAGTTTATCTGCGATTTTTGTGGGATACGTGACAATGCGTCTGCAACCACATTGCTTTTACCAGGTTTGTAGTGCAGTTCGTAATTGTATTCTTTGAGAATTGCTTTCCAGCGCTTCATCTTCTCGGCATTGCCTACAAATTTATTGCTTATATTATAACGTTCAGGATACCATAGTATGGAGGTGTACCTCTAACTGGTTCATATATTCTGAGAATTCTTTCGATGCTCTTTCGCCAAGCGCTAAATTCTCCGGGTTTTCTTCGAGAATTCTCGAAGACATCTCACGACGTCTGGAATTTTATCCAGTTCGCTAAGATCGTCTATGAGATCAGGGTCTATTGCCTAGTCTTGTGCAAACGAAAGGTCTGAGTTAGGATTTATTATGGACTAAACTATTCTACGGCCTTCGTTATTGAAGAACTCGGTTATTACGTACGTGATCATGTGGATGAAGTCGGCGGAAGGGATTACAGGGCGGGGTTGAGCTTGAGGACCGTTGGCCTCTGGTACGTTGAGTACTGGTGGTCGAATGAGGTTGTTTGGATTTTCCATGGTGGTTATAAAAATAATAATAAAAAAATATGTTTTGTGCATACTGGTGGGTTTTATTTTATATATTTTTAAGGGTTATGTGAGGATCTCTGTTTTATTCTTGGAGAAGGTATTCGTTTTTTGTTTTGCTTACCTATATAGATTTTTAATTGACTTGAAAAGGTACTTATTCTCTAAATTATTGCTTTTTATATTTGGATTCAATTATATTTTATTATCTTTGTATGTATTTGCAAAAGGTGTTTTTGTTCTTAGTAGCTATTTATTTTTTTTTGAAGAAATATTTATTTTAATATTAATCTTATACATATATTAAGTACATTAAGTACACGATCATACTGTGAATCAGCTGGCAGCAACAGAGCTGTCTCCTTTTCTTCTGCGTTGGCAGGTTACTTGGGGGCCTTAATGATTTCTTCGCATGGAGTCTAGCAAGCGTTCATTCCGGTTGCTGGTTTGCACTACTTGAGCGCGTAAGGTCACAAAAGAAGTAATTAATTTCTTTTTCGCACTGAAAAATTTTGCACTACTTGAGGGATTTTTCTTCCTCTTTTTTTCTACGTAGGTACTAAAAATAATTTATCACTGCTTGTGGGCTTTTTTTTTGTTTTATTCTCCGCACTTGAAAATAGTTTGCACTGCTTGAGGGATTTTTGTTCCCCGCACTTGAAAATAATTTGCACTACTTGGGGGCTTTTTATTATTTTCACGTAAATTGCTCGGATTTAAACTTTTCCAATTGCTCGGGATTAAACTTTTCCAATTGCTCGGGCGCCAGTTAATGATTTACTTATTTTAAATCATAAAAAAAACAATTATTTTACTTTTGGTAGCAAACCGGTGCTCTTTATTAATCAAATAAATGGCTTAGCGTTATGATAATACAACTACGACTTAACTTAAATCTAATTCTACTTGTCTTTTTGTACCGTAAGTTGCCTTGCTTGCTTTGGTGTTATTTGCTTGGTCACCGGCTTGCGGTCTTTGCTTGGGACTCTGTCTGTACTTTTATCTTTCTTGGAATATTGGGTGCAATGCGGATTGTTTCTCTTACTTTTGCGAAACCGGTGATCTCCAGTCGTGTCAATCTATACGGATTTGCCTGCACACTAGTGGGACAGCCTTAAGATGTTAACTGTGTCGCTTGGCTTAGCTGGATGTTTAATTGCCTAGATGCGATTTTCCACTTATTCGCCTTTTACGACCAGCGCTGTTTATAGGGGTGCACTGTAGTGATAATCTTAATCCGTCCCTACACGAGGCTGTCTGGCCAGGCTACAAAAATAGAAAGTCAAACTCGAAGAATTTAGTCTCGACATTGAATATGTCAAAGGGAAAGACAACCAAGTTGCTGATGGCTTCTCAAGAATGTAAATCTTCTGGCTTCTCAAGCAATGATGTTACAAATCATAACGAAGATTTTGACGTGCAATAAATGATAGCCACAATTCACAGCGCCTACGAAGACAACAATAACCATATTCCAATTAAAAAGTCACCAGAGCGATAACTCAAAAAACACCGTCTTTGAGTGATGAGGAAATGTTGCTTTCGAATTAACTTTTATTTTAATGGGTTTTCATGGTCATAGAATTACCTTTGATTATAGGTACACATTGATGAAAAAAGATGCAAAATAGAGCTAAAACAAAATGTAGACTCTTTGTATACCCTATTCTAAGGTTATATTAATTTAGACTCATAGTTTGTAACATACCTTCATATTGCCCGTAGATCCTTTAAAGTAACTATATTCGTAATCAGCATCGATAGTAATTTCGATTTAACTCCAGCTAAAAAGCTGAAATGTTAACCATATACTCCTCAGGGGCCCGAAATAATCAGTGTTTAAGGATTTTAAAAATTCGCCCACAATCTCATTAAAACAAATTTATAGACAAAATCGAAGTTTAATTTAATGCTCGTGTTTATAGATATTTAGGCAGCACAAGGATTATTTGGTCAATACTCCTCCAAAGTGGGCGTGGATGAAACGTTGTATGAGTGAATTGTTAATAGCACTCTACCTACTTGCGAAGAACCACACCTTCATTTCCATCGACTTCGATAAAAAGGCGTTTTTTTTAAATAAAGGAATTTAGAATTTCTTACACTTGTTTAATTTGGGCCCCTAGAGATTATTTTTTTCAAATTTCAGCTAGGTTAGGTTAGGCTAGGTGGCTGCCAGCAGAAGCCGACACACTTAGACCAATTTAGGTACATTGTGATACCACGTATGTATTTATCTACTTCAACTCGTAGATGGGACTGGCCAACGACACGCGGTTGTTATCAAACGGTCCCCCATCTACGTACTAACCGCGCCCAACGTCGTTTAATTGCGGTGATCTAACAAGAACCGATTTAAAAAATTTCAGCTATGTCGCTCGAGTTGTAGCGCCTCCAAATTGATAACGCACGGACATGGCTAGGTCAACATAACTTTCGAAACTGATCACAAATATATGTAGTAATATTTACAGGGATACGATCAATATTAAGACTTGTTACAAAAATGACTCAAAATTATAATACTCTTTGGATGGTGTAGGTACCTACCTATATCAAAAATAAAACACTAAGTTGTTACCATTTTTTTAATGGAATATAATTTTACTACACATACGAGTATCAAAATCTCTAATAATATATCTATATTGTGAATATTCAGTTATATATTAAAATATAAAAGAATGAACAATATTCTTTAAATTGAATTGAGGACCGTTTTCGCAAAACTCAACAAGCGCCAAAAATCGAAAAACGAGATATGGGTATTGTTTGGGACTTAACAGATCATCTTTTGATATCATTAATTAATAAGTAAAATTGTGACTCTGATTTGCTCGAAAAGTGTTAAAAGCGTTTCGAACGCATCAGTTTCATTATAAATATTGATTTGCTTTTCACGTTCATTCGTATCATTGATTTTGTCAAGTCTTTTGTATTATCAATCACTTATATTTTAATACTTAATAATAATAATAATAATAATATTTGGTTAGGGTATATTACACTGCGACCTATTGGTCTATTGTGTCCCCTTGCTTGTGCCTCGGAGAGGTGCTTGCCCTCGTTCAGAGCCCTCTCTAGATACTTCTTTGTGAAGCGTGTCGAGGTATTGCTCTGATTTATCCTTGGCAGGTCACACTCCTTAGAGCACAGCGTCCAGTCCAGTTTCTTTGATGAATCTGAGAATGAGCTGTGGGTCCATGGTTTGTATGTCCTTGTCTGTTATTTGGTGCCTGCCCAAATGTTTCATCCTTTTGTGGGTCAGTGCCCCACAGGATTCCAGTATATGGTCTGGAGTTTCGGCGGTTTTACTGCAGAATCTGCAGAGCCCGTCCTCCGATATGCCCATTTTCCTCAGGTGCTCCTTGAGTCTGCAGTGCCCCGTGAGGAGGCCTGTTAGGATTCTTAGGTTGTTTTTGTTACGGCCGATACAAACTTTGAATCTCTTTTGGTTGTAATTTCCTAAGAGTTTCTTTGCTTGCCTCAGACCTTGGAGGTTGAGAAAGGTTTTGGCCTTTGTTTCTTCCTCCAGCCTCCTGAACTCTTCGCGTATAGTGTGTTCTCCTATCCCGCAGAACGGTTCAGGTCCTATGAATGGTTCCTCTGCCCCTCTTCTTGCCAGAGAGTCCGCTGCCTCATTGCCCGTAATGCCAACATGGCCAGGCACCCAGCAGATGGAGATTCTGTTATTCTTGCCTAGTCTATTCAGTCCTTGTAGGCATTCCCACACGAGTTTCGACTTGATAACGTAGGCGTCAAGAGCCTTTATAGCTGCTTGGCTGTCAGACATTATTGCTATTTTGCAATTTCTATAGTTTTTCTCGAGGTTGATTCGAACGCACCTGTCTATGGCACATATTTCTGCCTGGAAGATGCTGGTACATTTGCCCATGGATTCGTAGTGCTTAGTTCCCGGCCCAAACACTCCAGCACCAGTTCCCTCCTCAGTCCTCGAGCCGTCCGTATACCACTTTGTTGTGTGGTTGCTCAGTCCATAAGTTATGGATTCGTTGCTCCAGTTCTCCTTATTGCTGAGCTTTATCTGGAAATTCTTCTCGAACTTGAACTTCCTGATGCTGTCGTCCCTAGGTATGCCAAGAAGTGGGAGTTTTTTGAGTAAGTCACCGTGTTCTTTCGAACCGATGCATTTCCCTCTCCCAATTCCCTCCTTTGCCATCCTAAGGATTGTTTTGTCTGCCTCGTTCATCACCATGATGTGTAGAGGGGTCAGTTCCAATAGCACCTCCATGGCTGCGGTTGGGCAGCTACGCATTGCTCCGGTAATGCACAGGCACGCCAGTCTTTGCACTTTGCCGAGTGTCTCTCGCGTTGTGACTAGACTGGTTCGTTTCGCCCATGCTACCGCTCCGTATGTGGTCATTGGTCTCACGATTGCAGTGTACATCCATCGCAGGATGCTTGGGCTGCATCCTCATGCCTTCCCCGCTAGGCTCCTACATATCATGAGAGCGCGGGTGGCCTTCTTGGATATCTCCTCTGTATGTTTTCGCCAGAGGAGTTTACTATCTAGATGGAGTCCTAGATATTTTACTTCTTTGACTGGTATCAGTGTCGTGCCTGATAGGTTTATGTCCTTAAGTCTTTGAAGTTGTCTTTTCCTTGTGAATAGTACGAGTACTATCGTTGTTTTCGCCGGATTGATGTTAAGTCCGACATTATGGCACCATTCCTTGGTTACTTTAAGCTCCTTTTGTATGATGTCTCCAAGGGTTTCTTCGAACTTGCCCCTGGCAATCAATACAATGTCATCGGCGTACGCCTGACAGTTGATGCCATGGTTGGTTAATTTCTGCAGCAGTTCGTCTACAACTAGGCTCCACATTAAGGGTGATACTACCCCTCCTTGTGGACATCCTCTCGTTGTGTTTACTCTGATGGTTCCAGATGGTGTTTGAGTCTCTGCTGATCTAGTGCTCAGCAGCTCACACATCCAGTTTGATACTGTACTGTTAACTCCTTTCCTATCCAGGGATCGTTTGATCGCATCATGTGAGGTGTTGTCAAATGCTCCCTCTATGTCTAGGAAAGCGCACAGTACTATTTCTTTTGCCTCCAGGGCACTTCGAATTATCTCCGTCAGCTGATATAGGGCGGTCTCTGTTGATCTGCCCGCTCTGTATGCATGCGGACGATGATGTAAGGGGGATGTGTTCAGAACATCTTCCCTTAAATAATTGTCTACAGACTTGTGGGGGGTCTTTTTTCCCCGCTTTTGGTATAAACACAACCCTTGCTCGTCTCCATTGCATTGGTATGTGGCCCAAGGCAATACTGCTCCTTGTTATCTTTAGCAGGTGTGGCATTAGTACCCTTTGCCCTTCTTGAAGAAGGGCGTGTGTAATGCCGTCCACTGCGGCAGATTTGAAAGGCTGAAAGGAATTTGTTGCCCATTTCAGCCGTCCCTCAGAACAGATGGTTGATGTTGTTTCCCAGTCTTCCCTCCGAGGTCTGATTGAAGTGGTATTGATTCCTGGCTCAGTACTAGGCGAGCTGCCAGGAAAGTGAGTTTCTAGTAGCAATAGTGCCCTTTGATCCTCATCTTCCGTGAACTCGCCATCTGGTTTCCTCAGAGACATCGGCACCCCTCCTGACTTCGCAAGAGCTTTGTGTAGCCTTGCCGCAGTAGGGGTGCTGGTGATTGTCTCACAGAATTTTCTGAAGCTATTTCGTTTAGCTTTTCTTATTTCCTTATTATATGTAGTAAGGGCCATTTGGTAGCTTTGCCATTCTCCGCTGCGCTTTGCTTTATTGAAAAGCTTCCGCACCTCGGATCTTAATTTTGACAAGTTATTGCTCCACCATGGCGTCTGTTTCCTGTCCCGTTCTCTACTTAGAGGACAGTTTTCTTCGAACGCAGTGATGATGGCGTTTGTTATGCCTTCCACTGCGCTCTCTAGCTCTAGGGGGTGTCCCGGAGCCTTCCTCAGACTAAGGCGCCCCAGATTGCTCTCTAGAGCAGTTCTATAAGTTTCCCAATTGGTTTTCCTTGGGTTTCTTACTGGATTTCGCGTGATACTTGTGCTGTCCAGTTCGAATACTATTATTCGATGGTCAGACAATGACGGCTCACTAGATACTCTCCAGTTACTAATTAATTTACTTACGCTTGGGCTACCAAGCGTGAGGTCTAGTACTTCCTCCCTGACAGTAGTTACAAAAGTGGTATTTCCCACGTTTATAATATCAAGTGACGAACTCATAATAAATTCTAGTAGGTACTCACCCCTGGTGTTGGTGTCGGTGCTCCCCCATATGATGTTGTGGGCATTTGCATCACACCCTATAAGGAGCGACATGCGGAGCTTGTTGCAATGCTCCACCAGTCGCTGCATTTGGGATGATACAACCGGCTCATCCCCTGCACAGTACGCCGATACGATGACAATGGTGCGGTGACATCCTTCAACATCCAGATGTACCTGAACTGGCACCAGATCTCGTGTCGCGTATTCTGAAAGTAGAATAAATTTATATTTATTGTTTATTAGAATGCAAGCTCTCGGTTTCTCGGCCCGAGTGTCCCATATTACCTTTGCATCCTTGCTCGCCAATCCTTTGACTTGTCCTTTCAGGATCCATGGCTCCTGGATCAGTACTAGCCCTAGGCTTTGGCAGGTAAACATCCTAGATATAGTCGCCGAGGCGGCTATAGCATGGTGAATGTTTACCTGTGCTAGTTTGATTTTGCTGTTGGCGGGGTTCTTCGAGCTATTGCTCGCGCGGGGCAGTTGCCCCGTCCTCCTTCAGCAACGAATCTTCCTCCTCCTGTGTCATTTCCTGGAAGAGGTCGATGACCGTGTTGTCCATTTCCCCCTCAGAGATCATGCTCTCCGAGCTGGGCATAGACTCCTCGGTCTCCTCAGGAGCCTGCTCCGCCGATTGGACAACGGAAGACGGTGCTTTAGTCTTCGTAGGAGCAGTATGCTCTACCTCGGACTGCGCGCTCTGCGAATTCGGATTCGATGCTGGCTGGGCTGTTTGCCCAGAGATCTCGTCCGACCTCTTGAGTCCGCACACCGCAACCCTGCCGAATCGGTAGCTCAGGGATCCTTTTTGGGATTTTATGGCGTCGAATTATTCTCGGTCGATGCCAAGAGCCAGTACCTGCCCGATTCCCTCTTTTCGACAATTGAGAATCTTCCACGCCTGGACGTTAAGTCCCACATTCTGTGCTTCCAGCAGTGCCAAGGAGGTTTTAGCTTCTTGCTCTGCACTGCGTGGAAGGAAGATCGTTATGGAGTAGGACCGTGGTATATCAGTCCCACTGCAAGCCATGAGGCGTGTCCCCTTCCATTTCCCCAACTTTGGAGCTTCTGCCTTTAGCCACTCAGCTGTCTGCGGAGTCTCGCAGTCCACTAAGAGCATTCCATGTTTGAAATGTATGCCCTGGAATTTGAGCTTATGCTCCCATCCCAAGGCCATTTCCAACACAATGGCGTCTTCAAGTGCCGTGAGGTCTGGGTTGCTGAGGATCTCCTGCGGATATTTCACCGGGAGAACAGCAACCTGCTAGCCGGGAAGGTTTTCACCGCCGTAGCATAGCTTCGACCGACCACGGTGGCGCTCGCTTTTTCAGGCTTTCCCGTGGCCCCCTCGGTACCTTCATCCACCTTCTGTTTTTTGGCTTTATTTGTTGTGGGGGGGGGGGGGGGTGATGTTGCTGTTCCCCCTTTTCCCCGTCGCCACTTATGTACTTTCGGGCTTGGCCCGATGCTCCTCGGCCCTCCTTTTGGCTTCCTCGGGCCCGAAGCCGGTAGCGGAGGTACCATTTAGTGCCAGCACCACTAAGTCCCCTTCGCAGAGGGTCGTCCCTCGCGCCTGGTTTTCCAGGTGGAGGTAAGGCTGGCTTATTCCTCTTCCTTCCGGTGTTGTTGTCGGGGGGTACAGGGGCTGGTACTTGAGCTATGCTCGTTCCCGCTGCCCTAGCTCCCTCCACCATTACTTTCCCGGATAGGGAGGGGATTAGGATTTGGCTTCTATCCCCACTGCAAGCACCTGTCGGTGCTACCGGGCTTCTTCCCGGGCCTTTTGGCACCCCCGTGGCTTGTCGTGAGGTGACGATGGTTCTTTGACTGGTGCTGGGTTGCACCAGTTTAGAGCCTCCCTTTCGACTTGTTCCGGGTTTATCATGTGCCAGGCGGTCGTCATGGATGTCCTGCTCCATCCGAAAAATGACTTCGTCGGCGGTCTGTCCCCGCAATTTGTTTGTTTTGTTTTGTTTGTTTCTGTTTGGTTGTTTCATTTCCTACGAGTAGCGCGGGAAAGACGGTCAACCACGCCAGAGCCCCGCATTAGCGTGGTAAGGCCATGGTTACTCTCTGAGGTGGCCCGGTATCAGAGAGGCTCCGCTAAAATACAGCCGGATACCCCTGGCTGCAAACCATCCAATAAGCACGGGTCGCATGACACTCTGGATTAGGGGTGGATGGACGTTAAGTCCTTGCCAGTTCTTGGTTGGCGCTCATCAATCGGCCTGTCTGCCATGGGTGGCCCTTAGACAGCATAGCCCGTTGAATCTTTGCACCGTAAGCCTCCGCACCGGTACCATCGAATGCAATGATGGTACACACGTCAAGGTGACTGACAATCGCGAGAGGTATGTTAATACTTGGTCGTCGCTGAAATGACCCGAGGTGTTGTGTGTACATCATATTCAAGTGTCTCTTTCACCAATTATATTTGCATAACTTCTCCAACAACAATGCATTAGCTCTGAGAGTGTGATTTGAGGAAAAAGATTAATACTTAGCGCTGACTATAGCGATTAAAAATGCTCTCGGTCAATTTGATCGTGAAAGAAGACAACACCACACATTTGGTCAACGATTAAGTATCTTAGTTAATAAAACAAAAATTATTATTATTATTATTATTATTATTTCTTCTTTATTTTTCCACTGATAACAAAAAGTGTACAAGTTATACTTTACTTAAGAATACGGACATGGCTATGCTGCCGTCTGCCTTTAGCACGTAGATTATAGTTGGTAAAAGACATTTTGGCTGCATTTAAGTCAGCATAGTACCTGGGGTTTTCTTGGACTTTTTATTTCCTTGTGAAAGTATTTTTTGTTTTTTTTTTCTTGATTATTTGCGTACAAAATGAATGTGCTAAACAGAAGCGCGACAAGTCTGGAGATGCTCGAAATACGCTTGAGCAGAGTTGTTGAAGTATGGGGTGCATTTTCTTCGCTTCATTACGAGTGCCTGAAAGACGTGGAGGGGAACGAAATCGAAGAATTTTATAATGATTTCGGTATATATGAAAAAAAATACTTTGAAGCGCATGCGGGCTAAAAAAAAAGCCATTCGAGATAGACAATCGGGCGATAACACAATATCTAACCACAATAATTTGTTTTTAGAACGCATGGCTAATCCGCAAAGCGATTTTCTTAAAGGCTTAGATTCTTCGTCGAAAGTTTCTGACAAAATTAACCTGCCTCCAATGGTGATTCCTAACTTTTCGGGTGACTACAAGGAGTCGACATCCTTCCGCGATTCGTTTTTGGGCTCTGTCGACAACAAAACGAATCTATCATCAACCCATAAATTCTACTACCTTAAATCTTTCTTGAGTGGAACGGCTGCCGATCTTATTCAGCACATCAAGGTGTCAGACACCAACTATTCGGAAGCTTGGGATAGGCTCGAGAGCCGCTTCGAATTTAATTGTGCAATCGTTTGTGCACATGTTTCTGTCGCTCACATCGATAAGCGTTTCAAATGCGCAAACACTTCGCAACATCACCGACGGTGCAGATGAAGTAATACGTGGCTTAAGTGCATTAAATAAAATCAGGCGTAACCCGTGGCTTACATACATTTTGCTTAATAAGCTTAAAAACGATACCAACCATGGCTTGGGTGGAACAAATTGGCTCACGAGAAGACAGTTGTATACAAGACCTCATTGACTTCCTTGAGGGTCGGTGCGATGCATTGGAAGCGTACCAGTCCCTCAACCGCCCGACCACATCGCGTGGAAAGCAATCCGGGCAAATTAAAGCACTTTTGGCAAAAAATCCAGCAAATTCTTTCGACGTACCGACTTGGGAATACATTCGGAAGTTGGATCTGGCAGAACCTACCTTCAATCTCTCGGGTGCGGTTGACATTATCCTTGGAGGTAATAAGGTATGGTCCATTTTGAAAGAGAGCAGGTGTTTGGACGTCAAGGAAGACCAATAGCTGAAAATACCTCGTTCGGCTTTGTCATATCTGGGGAGTTATTTGTATCAGATCAGGAGTGCGGGATGTTTTCGTTTCATTCGACGGTTGATGTAGATGTTCTGTTACAACGATTTTGGGAGCTGGAAGAAGTCCGTCCGCAATCATCCCGTAATGTTTTCAACGATCCAGCGGATGAACATTTTCTAAAAACATTCTCTCGCGCTGCGGACGGAAAATACGTTGTGTCTCTCCCGTTTAAAACTCCGGAGCCAAGGTTCGTTGGAACTTTATGGACGAGTATAGCGAGCTCGGCCATATGGAACTCATCCCTCGCGATGAAATTTATAACGACGATTCTCGTCAGTTTTACTTCCCCATCACGCTGTACTCAAACCAGACAGCTCGACGACAAAACTCCGCGTTGTGTTCTTTGGCTCGGTGAAGGATACAAACGGACAATCGTTAAATAGCCATTTGTTGATCGGGCCTCCAATACAGCGCGATCTCATTGGCGTGTGTTTGCCTTTTCGACAGCATCGGTTCGTTTTTACTGCCGACATTATTAAAATGTTTCGACAAATATGGATATCCGGTAAAGACTCTGACTATCAGCGCATCGTTTGGCGTCAATCTCCAAGTCATAATATTCAACACTATCGGTTGAAAACTGTTACGTACGGTACTGCGTCGGCTCCGTTCTTATCGGTTCAAGTGTTGCAACAGATCGCGGATGATTACAAATCAAAATATCCAAACGCTGCTCGGATTTTGCTTAACGATGTATATGTAGACGACGTTATGACTGGAGCAAACTCAATCGAACGTTTGCTAAATCTAAAATCTGAACTGATCGCGTTACTCTCTGAAGCCCGTCTACAACTAAGGAGATGGAGTTCCAATTGTTGGACACTTCTTGCTCAGCAAGAACCCGAAGATTGTGAATATTCCTTCGTCTATACGGCACGTTCGCAGTCACTAATTAAAGTACTAGGGATGTATTGGAATCCTGCAGCCGACGTCTTTTCCTATCGTTTGACCTACCTTACCCCCGTCCGTCACTCACGAGAAGAACTTTTCTATCCGAAATAGCACGCATTTTTGACCCGTTAGGACTCCTTGCTACATCGGTTATCCTTTTTAAAATTATGTTTCATTATAAATATTGATTTGCTTTTCACGTTCATTCGTATCATTGATTTTGTTAAGTCTTCTATATTATCAATCACTTATATTTTAGTCATTTGGATCGTGAAAGCAGACACCACACCTTTGGTCAAAGATTAAGTATGTTAGTTAATAAAACAAAACTAAAATGTAAACATATTCTTAAACTTTGGCATTTTTTGTAATTTGATAGTTTGGATTGTGGTTTGATTTTTGTTATCTCAAATTTAACAAAACTCAACAGGTAGGTAGGTAGGTAAAGTGGCTGCAAGGGCGTAAGCCCAGGCACACTTAGGCCGCAGTTTCGGCCCGTTGTGATACCACAAAGAGGGGGGGGGGGGGGGGGTGTTCTGCCGGTCGTCGCTCGGCCTACTGGGTTCCCTGTAATTGCCTCCTGTGAGGTAGTGGTTTTTAGGGGGGGAAGATTCTCGTCAGGGGCTGTGTTTCGCATAGGTTGCGATGTGTTAGAGTGACTAGTGCAGATGCGACTTTCGCCCGACATCCGAACCAAGGGTTGCGATCGAGATGAGGCGATTGATTCAATCAAACCCCAGGTCGATCTCAAATTCTGCGCCGCGGAGGGAAGCTATTGCCTCCTGATCACCGGGGGAGGGAAGAGTCTTTTGAGATGACTGTTACAATCGAACCTCAAACTGCTCTTCACTCTCTTTGCAGGCAATACCGTGCCAGGGAGACCGATACAGTCAATCCCGAGCAAGCTATTACATTTCTTGGAGGGGGGGTCGGGGTGTACCGGCTGCACAGTTAAGTAGTTGGTTACAAAACTGTGCTAGAGGGCGTGACCAAAAGGTGGTCCAACCCCGCTACACGCATCACGGGGGGGGGGGGGTGCGGCTTGTGGCGACTGTTGCAGTACGAGCCTCAAGTTACACCATTCCGCGGAAAGGGAGCAGGGAGGGGCGGCCTTGATAGTCGATTTGGAATTATGATGGCTTAGTTCGGAGGTTTGTGGTGCAGGTTTTAAGGCATCCCGTTTTGTCTGCATAGCGGGGAGGCAGCAACGCCGGTGGAGACCGTTTCAGTCGATCCGCCGGGTTACTGTCTCGCCCTCGGAGTGGAGTTCTGACTGAAGTGACTGATACAATCTAACTACAGTGAGATCTCTTTTCCTTTGCAGGGGAATAGGTTTGGGGTGATCTGCGGGAGGGGAGCGGGAGGGGCTCAAGTCATCGACCAAACCGTCCTCTAGTTCAGTTTAACCATTTGGATTTAGTGACGAATTTGCTGATACAGCCAATGTCTGCCTCACTGAGATCACTTAGATCATCGAGGAAATAGTTGCCGAGGATTTGTTTCCTTGAATTGGCTAGTGCGGGGCAATTGCACAGGAGATGAGTGGTGGTTTCTTAATCTTCGACGTCTCTACAGCTTCTGCAGAAGTCGTTTGAGGGAGCTCCCAATCTGATGGCATGTCTGCCTAAAAGGCAGTGGCCGGTGATTGCTCCGATTACCGAGCTGATATTTTTCCTGCTGATGGAGAGAAGTTTGGATGTTCTCTTCGCATCGTATTTTGTCCAAATTTGCTTTGAGGACACACATGTACTGATGCTATTCCACCTATTGTTTGCTTCTTTTAACGCGTTATCTAGAAGTTTGCGTTTCAGTGTCTGAACGGGTACCGCCGGTGTCTCTCTGTTGTCAGAGAGTTCTTGTGCGGAACACCGTCTGGCTAACTCGTCCGCCTTGCAGTTGCCTGGAATATCACTGTGACCGGATACCCAACACAGGGAAGTGTTACATCTGACCGCGATCTCGTTAAGAGATTCGCGGCATTGTTTTACCAACTTGGATCTTATTGTTGGTGATTCTAAGGCTTTAATTGCTGCCTGACTGTCTATGTATATCACGATAGTTTTTCCATCTATCGGGCTCACAGAGAGTCTGCGTGCTGCTTCGCGGATAGCTGTAACTTCTGCCTGAAATACACTGCAGTGGTCAGGCAGTCGAAGTACGACATTAAGCGCGGGGTTTTCTGAAAACACGCCCGCCCCTGTGCCGTCGGCTGTCTTTGACCCGTCGGTGTATATTTCTATGGCTTCATTGTTTACGATACGACCGTCTTCCCAGCTGGCTCGGTCTGGGATGGCCGTCTTGTATTTGTTACTGAAATCCAGTGTTGGGATTAGGTAATCCGTATTGTTGGGAATCTTGTAAGCAGTTAAGATGTTGCTGTGCCCAATGTGTGAGCTTTTCCACGAATTGGATTCTCTTAATCTCAAGGCCGCCTTAGTGGCCACCAGCTTCCCATAGATATCAATGGGGAGGAGGTTTAAAAAAGTCGTTAAGGCTGCCGTTGGTGTGGATCTCAAGGCTCCTGTAATGCATATTCAGGCTGCCCTCTGGATTCGTTCCAGGGCGCTTGCGTGGCATTGCTTCGATATTGCAGGCCACCATGCTATGATACCGTATGTGAGGATAAGCCTGACGACCGCCGTGTACAACCAGTGTGTTATCTTAGGCTGTAGACCCCATCTGGAGCCTTAGGCCTTTTTACAGGTGTAAACGGCAATCGTAGCCTTCCTTATGCGGTCTTGAATGTTTGGTTTCCAACTGAGTTTGCTATCTAGGATCGCTCCCAGATATTTAGCTTGGCTGGAAAATTTGAGTGGTTCGTTGTTGAGCGTAGGTGGCGTTATCTCCTGAACCTTAATTTACCTTGTAAATAAAACTAGTTCGGTTTTGGATGGGTTACCATTGAGCCCGAAATTAATGGACCAGGAGGATAGTTTCCTGAGAGCCGATTCCATTAGGTCTCTGACCGTGTGGGGGAATTTCCCCGTAATGGTAATGGCAATGTCGTCCGCGTAGGCTGTCACTTTGCATCCATCCTCCTCCAGGTTGGAGATGATCTCATTTACTACTAAGATCCATAGTAGCGGTGAGAGCACTCCTCCTTGTGGTGTGCCCCTGTACACTGACCTCCTGGTCAGACAGCTGCCAAGCTCCGCCTGGATCAGCCTGCTTCCTAGCATGTTCTTTATCCAGGTGCAGAGGCAGTTGTCCACGTTTAGTCTGATGAGTGCATTCGTGACGGCTTCTGTATTGACATTGTTGAAAGCCCCTTCTATATCCAGAAAGGATACCATCGTGTATTCTTTGTGATACAACGATTTTTCGATAGTGCTGACTAGCGAATGAAGTGCTGTTTCTACTGAAAAGCCTTTTCGGTAGGCGTGTTGACACCTCGAAAGCGAATTGTTTTCCAGGTTTGAGCGTATATAGTAATCTACAAGTCTTTCCAACGTTTACAGGAGGAATGAAGTTAGACTGATAGGTCTGAAGTCTTTTGGAGAACAGTGTGAAGCTTTACCGCATTTTGGTATAAACACCACTTTTACCGTTTTCCAAACTGTGGGTGTAAAGCTGAGTTTTAGGCAGCTATTGAAAATCACCAGTAGCCAGGGTGTGAGAGTCTTGATACTCTTCTGTAGCTCTATGGGCCCCTGCTTGGCTTTGTATGACGCTAAGTATTTGTGGAGATTTTGAGAGGATCTTACGCAGCCGACTGGAGTCGCTTGTTTTTTCTATGTTCTCACAGAAAGATTTCCACGACTCTCGCTGTGCTCTCTTTACTACCTTTTTGTAGTTTTTAAGGCTGTCTTTATAACTATCCCAGTCAGCTGGGTTTCTTGAAGACTTGGCCTTGTTAAACTTACTCCTGCTATCTCTGCGCAGAGAAGCTACCGTTGAGGTCCACCACGGGGGTTTACCTCCTTCTTTGTGTCTGCTGGTGGGGCAGTCCTTATTAAAGGCCTTGTTCATGGCAGACGTTACTGCGTTCACCATTTCATCTAATTCTTCCGGTGAATTAGGCTGTCTGATTTGGAAGCTGTCTAGTTTCTTTTTGAGTAAAGAATTATAGACCTGCCAGTTTGTGTTTTTTGGGTTCTTAAACACTTTCGTTGGGGGGGTCTCGAATTTTAGATTGAAAAGTATGTAGCGGTGGTCCGAGAATGAGACGTCACTAGATACTTTCCAATTTTCTATAACTATATCAGGTGAACAGGTGGTCAGTGTCAGGTCAATGACCTCCTGCCTGATTCTGTTTATAAAGGTGGGTTCAGACCCTATGTTACACACTACGAGGTTAGTTTCAATAATATATTCAAAGAGTAACTCACCCCTTTTATTGATGTCACTGCCGCCCCATATGGTGTGGTGCGCGTTTGCGTCAGCACCTACCACCAGTGGGGTGTTACTAGCAGCCGCTGTCTGTACCGTCCTGCGTATCATGTTTGAAGGAACTTCTCCCGTGTCGTCATATGGGAGATACGCTGACGATATCCACAACGGTCCCTTTCCGGCTCGATGTAACCCCACGCAAGTGAAGTCAGGGTCGCTGTCTTGTTTCCAGCCGTGTCTGTTACCAGAGAAGAACTTTCGGGCGTAGCCTCTAAGCCAAGACTACTTAGCGAGGATACCATGCCTGCGAGAAGTCTCTCGTCCTTCTCATGGATTTTTAGGACCAGAGTGTCCATGCCGTAGAAGATTTTAAACCCCTTTTTGTTAAGGAGTTCAACTGACTCTTGGTTGAGGAGGAAAGATATAAGTCTTCCCCTCTCTTCCGGTTCATCGGCCTTTATGATCCTCCAATTCTCGGTTGGAAGATCCCGGTTTTGTCTCTTAATAAGCCGGAGGATCTCATCCGGCTTATTAGGTCCTGGGGGTACCCAAGTGCGAGCTCTTGGGCGGACCGGAATGTCGATCCAGTGAGCGACACTTAGCTTGGCATTGACCCAGAGATTCGTTAGTCTCGGGATCGCTGCCTTTAAATAGTCTACCGGCGGCTGATCGGAGCACCTCACTAATTTGGCGCCGTTGAGGTACCACCCGTTGTCTGTGAATGTGGGAAGTAGTGCCGAGGGGTCTCTGTCGCTAAAGGCGAGAATATCAATAGTCAGTCTCGTCTTCAGCGTTCGCCAGTTCTCGCCACTAATTCTCCCCTTATCATTGCTCCAGTCGCAGATGCCGAAGACCAGATTATCCTTCGCTACCTCGTTGAAGGGTCAGCGCTCTTTGCCTTCTTCGGGGTTTTGGAGGTATCGTCGTGTGATCTAGGACGTTTAGACGCAAAGTCCTTTTTATTAGCAGATGAGATGCTCAGTTTTTTGTTGTTGTTGTTGTTGTTTGGTGCGGATTGGGGGGGTCCCCCTGTTACAGAAAGGGCCTTCCCCATTCTATTAGTTTGTGCACCGTGTTTGAGGGTAGGTCCCCCGTGCTCAGGAGTCGCTTCCCTTTTTGCGGCGCACAACGCTAACGTGGTTTCGCCTGAGCCATGTGTGGCTGGAGGAGGACGACCCCCTGTCTCAGGATGATCGGACTTCTCCGCCAGCATGTCTCTAGCCCACCGTACCGTGTCCCTATCTTTATGGTCCCATGTATCCTCTGGTTTTTCGAGGATACGGTTCAGCTGGAACTTAGCTAAGCGGGCCATTTTGTGTTTATTGGAACTGGGTCCACCTCTTTTACGTGCGGGCTTCCGACTGCAGCTGGCCGTTTCTGCGCTTGTCGGACCCTCCGCGTCAGAGTTCGTTGTTTTGACTGATGCAGTCTCGGAATCCGAGTAATTCACGGATTCTGAGCTGTCATTGACTCTGTATTTAAATCGGTCGTCAGTCCCGTCCTGTATCTCTACGTCTTGTGTTTGTAAGCCAGCTCTTGAAGTTTCTGCTGAGCTTTGTTGTTCTGTTTTTTCGTTTTGTAGTTTTGTTTTTGTTTGGTTTTTGTTCATTTTAAAAGATTCTGAGTCCCACGAGTAAGCCGGTGAGAAAACGTCCACCCCAGCATTGCCGGTTCTACTGGGGCAAGGCTGGATATGACAGGCCCTGCCAGGGCACCTGAAGGAGCTCGTTATCGGTTGAATATACCCTCAACCTTTCGTCCCTGGGCACGGTTTACGTTGCGCTCGCACTACCACTGGAATTGGGTTAACTACTCTTTAGCTTCGGAGCCCTCCACCGGAGACCTTACAGCTTGGGAAGCCCTGCTGCAATCGCTCCCCGGTATCATCGGGTTCTTACTAAGCATCTCCACCACGACAAGGTAAGTAGTCGAAGAAGATGACAAAACTCAACAAGTTTCATACAAAAAAACCTTTGAAATCTATAAGGTTTCGCAAAACTCAACAAAGTGCTTAGAGTTTTCGCAAAAGTGAACAAAAATGAATTTGGTTGCTAGGTTCAGGTTGTTTTTTTTATAGTTTACTGGATACTTTTCAGTTAAAAAAAAAAAAAACTAACGGGTTCCCCTTTAAGTTCCGTTTTTATAGGGGAAAAAAATATAGGACGCGCTTTCGACATGGTTGATTTAGTAGAATATTACTCCTGTCGATGAAGTGCGTTTGAAATATCAATTAGTAGGATTATGTTAGGTCAGTGGTCTGAAGTGTTTAAGGCTATATATTAAAAATGCAGGAGTCACTGGTGACTCTATTGAAGACCAGCAAATGTTTTACGATGAACAAGAAAACAACGTCTAAAAATAAAACATGCTTTTAAAAACATTTCTCTTATTTATGTTATATTTCTTGAACAAGAAATTAATAAAAGCTTTTTCAAAATTCAACAAAAGTGTGTACTTGTTTCATTTTGAAAAAAAACTGTTGATTTTTATGACTTAACATTTGGTAATTTCGATACTTCACTATTGCTATTCTTTCAGTTTACAGTGACAAAGTTACCTTTAAGGGGAAATTCGTTTTTACATTTTCAGCAATTTTTTCCTCTTTGATTTACAGTTTACGTTTACACACAAAAAACCTTCTCCTGGAAAATTTGCCAAATGCACTTGTTGAGTTTTGCGAAAACGGTTCTCAATTGCTCTTCTCTTTTCCAAACAGCTTTTGGGACGAAATTAAGGAAAATATTTTGTAATGCAGTGTAATATTCGTTGTTTTCAGTGTACCTATTCTATTCGACAAGTGATAAATTAGAGATTTGAATTAATTTTGAATTGTTTTGATTATTGAGAGAATAGAAAATGAATTCGAGAATGTATAGTGAACGTGGAATAAACAACGATTATTCCAAACAGAATAGCGTTTTATCATGTCAAATCCCGGCCTAAAGGTTACAATTACAAAAGGTATCTTTGTACTTTCATCTAATTTATCTTTATTTGTTAAAAAAACCTTTTGGTAAACGTAAAATATTGAACAGCGTAGGTACCTACTAACTACCACTGCATAGGGGTTTCAATAGAGTTTGGGTCGCTGTTATCGTTATTCTGAGCAGGCTACCTTTACCTACGCTGAATTTATGAAGTCTATGCGAACAAGCCACATCCTTTGAATCATTTGGTAGCCAAAATTAATAGGGCCCATAGACATACACTACACATGCCTGCATGCGCAGCGTATACAGTGCTTGCGCATGCAAACTGCCAGTGTATGGTGTGAACTGTGTGTTTGTGCAAGCGGCATGAGCAATATGAATTTGTATACCCTATTCTAGGGGTATATTAATTTTGACGCATAGTTTGTAACATACCTTAATATTGCCCGTAGACCCCTAAAAGTTACTATATTTATGATCAGCATCGATAGTAATGTCGATCTAGCCATGTCCGACCGTCCATCCGTCCGTCCGTCCGTCCGTCGGCAAAAATTAGGCCTTTAAACTGGACCTAGAGAGCTGAAATTTTAACCATATACTCTCTAGGGTCCCGAAATAATCAAGTTTACGAATTTTTGAAATCCGCCCACAGACACGCCCACAAACTCAAAAAAACAAAATTTTGGAAAAAATCGAATTTTGAGCTAGGAAGCTGAAATTTTTTTTATATGATCTATGACTCCTAAAACTGCTCGGGATATAAAATTTTAAAAATCAGCCCACTGCCACGCCCACAAAAAAATAAAACAATTTTATTGAAAAACCAAAATTTGAGCTAGGGAGCTGAAATTTTTAATATATACTCTCTAGGGGCACTTTAAGCTCATGTATAAATATTTTCAAAATCCGCCCACTGACACGCCCACAAATAAATAAAACATTTTTTTTGAAAATCCAAAGTTTGAGCTAGGGAGCTGAAATTTATAATATATACTCTCTAGGGTCCCTTTAAGCTCATGTATAAATGTTTTCAAAATCCGCCCACTGACACGCCCACAAATAAATAAAACAATTTTTTTGAAAATCCAAAGTTTGAGCTAGGGAGCTGAAATTTATAATATATACTCTCTAGGGGCCCTTTATGCTCATGTGTTAATTTTTTTTTAAATCCGCCTACTGACACGCCCACAATTAAATAAAACAATTTTATTGAAACACCCAAGTTTGAGCTAGGGAGCGTTTTTTTTGATAAAATTCTTTAAATGTTATATAACAAAATATGTAGAGCGTTCTTAACAATTTAACCATACTTAGACTTTTGTCACGCCCACTTATGAGGGATAGGAATAAGAATAGGGTATCCAACAGTTCGCCCAAGCGGACTGTAGCCCGTCCCTATGTTTTTTGATATTTTCTTGCTTGTGCATGCAAGCATTTGTGGTGTGTGTGCTACAGCAATTAAAATTGCCGCAGCAGTGGTGTCGGAGCTTGACATTTTTTAAAGTTTTCTGTTCTGCGGTGAACACACGACTGAATACTGTACAGTTTGCATGCGTAGTGTATTGGGAAAGCGTGTTTGCGCATTTTTGTGCTTGTGCATGCAGGCATGTGCTTGCGCAGTGCAGTGTATATGCCCTATAAGCAAAAACTAAATTGATACGTCAAACCGTTGTTGTTGTTTCTATTTCAAATTAAAATCACATCACTCTTAATGAACCACACTTATAGGTATAAACTCTAAAGTTTATAATAAATAGGTATACAATGCTACCAGGTAATAATATATTAGACTTTTAAGCGCACTGTTTAGTTTTAAGAACACACATTTTTGTACTATTCATAGTTTTACACACGATAATTAAATATACACCCTATATCTATGTACAGCGAACCGCACACCCTATTTTAAATTAATATCTCATATTGCACTACACATGCAGTCAGTCAGTAACGTAATACATTTGTTATTCCCAAACGATTTTCCTTTAGTTTTTTGTGTTACATAAGCTGTGTTAGATTTACATTAGAATAAGTCATATTCATATTATGCTAGGATAGGCATTAAATTTGTATAAATAGGTAGTACACAAATAAAGACTGGAGCACCAGATATCGTTAAGCAGTTGATCAAGACTTTTTAATTATTCCAAGTGAGTCGGCTTGGAGCTGCAATTATTTTATCTCTTTCTTGGGTATTCTGATATACTATCAGCAATACCACTAGCAGTCAAGATACAAGAATATTGGTCTGCCATCATACATAGCGATAGAAGAATTGTTACACGCACATTTCGAAAAAGGTTTTATTTATATTTATTTCTAACTTACATTATACCTATACCTATTTCAGTTATTGTTTAAAAACTGCTTCGTTACTTTATGATCTGCAAATTAACCATAAAATGACCGTCTTGCCTACAACTACTGTGTTCAGAGTAGGGGAAACGAATTGCATTGCAGCGCACAGTAATCCAGTTACTGTGACGCTCAGGCAAAAGCCATTAACAGTCTCGTTTTCCAGACGTACCTACTTGGTGCCACATTGATTTTTATGATGTCATGCGGTACCACCTCCTATTTACAGGCGTTCTTTGTGCACATGTTAGAGAGAAAATGAAAAAGGTCATTCCACAATTTTCAACTTTGTTCATACAATTCAATTATTCATCTTCTTAGCATCTTCAATAACTAGGTATAAATAGAAATCATTTTATACTGACTTACATTTCTGGTCCCTATGCTTCTATAAATACATTCCCCTTTGCAAATCACTTGGATATAATGATAACACAGAGTTTTCTCAGTTTTTAAACTTGTCTTTTTAATGGTTTAAAATCGGGTGTATGTAGGTATGTACGGTACGTACAACCACACTGCACAACCAAAAATGAAAAATATTTCCAATAAAAAAAAATAACCTGGCGCATAAGGAATCGAGTTCGGCTATCAGCTTTTCACAAGAGACCGCATCTTAAACGTTGGCGCCATGTCAAATGATGATATTGGTTGTATTTACTGACATTATAAGTTTCGTTAACCTTCATTTCGTTCAACACACAAAAATGTCTCATATCAAATGTTGTTGTTTTTTATTGCCTTCTGTTTGTTCGCCCGATGTATCCGAATCACAACCACCGTTCCTTATCTTGTTTTCTGATGTTCACAGACGGACGGCGACAGAGGTATGTATATGTATAATGGTAGTTTTATTTTCCGTGTTTTTGATTTCGACATCTTGTACAGATAAATTTTACCAATTAGGTTTTTTTTTGTAAATTGCATTTAAATTGCAAAATACTTTCCAAATAAGGTGCCAGTTTAAGCTGTTAAGCTATCCGTAAAATCCTTCTAGACTGCCGATCATCTCTTAGGGTTAGGGAGCTGGAGCAGTTCAACATTCACCTCTGTTGGGTGCCGGGGCATAGAGACATTCCAGGGAAGTGTAGTAACCACATTACCTCTTTTACCTTATTAAGTTTCACTGGGTACCTATACCAATCGCTACATGCCAACTTATGTTTAAGCTTTTCGAAATCAGGAGAACACACCTTAGGTGGACAATTGATACTCTAGCGACTAAGCATATCTGGGCAAAACTGAACCTGCGACGCTCTAAGTGTCTCATCTTACTAAACCTTCTTGCGAAATGATCTAGAGACGCTTGGGGTTACCCCGTGTATGGACGGTATGAATATATCACTACAGCGCTTTTTGTACAGGGTGACTAGGGGAAACAACATAGGGCAGTTTCAACGTCCAGGTGAAGCTAGCAACACATTCTACATTTGAAAATTGTCCCGCAAGTGAACACGCAAAGCCGTGAGACATACAATAAAATCGACAAAGATTAGTATGTTCATATAAAGCAAAATAAAATCGATAAAGATTAGTG
This sequence comes from Portevinia maculata, assembly GCA_949715645.1. Taxonomy (NCBI): domain Eukaryota; kingdom Metazoa; phylum Arthropoda; class Insecta; order Diptera; family Syrphidae; genus Portevinia; species Portevinia maculata. The sequence continues at coordinate 140,905,796 of OX454527.1, forward strand.
TGTTCAAATAAAGCAAAATAAAATCGAAAAAGATTAGTGTGTTCAAATAAAGCAAAAGAAAAATTACAAGTGAAGTGCATGAAAAAAAAGTTTATGAAAAGACACCAGATCCACGATAACTATAGAAATATGGAAAACCATAATCAACTAGTAGCCGAATTGGAACTCCGAACACAACAATTGGAGCAAGTTCGAGCAGCATACGTCCAACTACAACAACGGGAAAACCGCGAGAAAAGGGAAAGAATTCTAAAGGATTGTACATAATAATGTTTTAAATCATTTATAATACTTTTTTTAGAGAAATAATAATTATAAAACTTAAATATAAATCACAGCATAAACGAAAATAGTTTAATTTTGTCCGCTATGTACCCTCTAAATCAGTAGCAAGTAGGATCGTTTGTCGTATATAGGTCGAATATTATATAAAAGTTTGTACTGGCTGCTCCTACATGGTCAAAAATATTGTTGTTACTATTAATGATAAAACTCTCCACTCACCACGGTCATTACTAAAGCCTTAATACTTACTAACAAATGACGTCTCTAACTGTGCTGCAGGCAAACCTGCACCGCGTTATGGGTGCATCGGACACCTATAGCCAAAGATGTGCCGAAAGGAACGTCGCTCTTGGTTTAATCCAGGAACCATGGGCAACTACAGGTAAGATCTTTGGTCTTAACAGCAGAAATAGAGAGCTAATTTTTGCCAAAGGTAATTTCAGACCTAGGGCAGCTCTTTCCATTGCGAAAGATATAAAATTCTCTCTCATTCCAGGTTTCAATACTAGGGAAATGGTGGCCGTTTTAATTGAACGCCACAATGGCCATGTGATACACAAGTTCGTATGCGCATCGGCGTATTTTGCTGGGGACATAGAGGAGGTACCACCTACACCAGTACAATAACTTGTCCAGTACTGCCAGCAAGTACATCTTGTTATCGGCTGCGACGCGAATGCACATCACCAGATTTGGGGCAGCCGAGACACAAACAAAAGAGGTGAGTTACTTTTAGATTACCTATATAGTAAAGAAATAGTTATTCTTAATAATGGAGATAAGCCCACTTTTAGGAACAGTATACGAGAAGAAGTTTTAGACCTTACTCTCTCGTCTCCTTTTATACAAAACATTGTAGAGGACTGGCACGTGTCTGATGAAGCTTCTCTGTCTGATCATATGCATATTATGTTCAGGCTGCGATGCAACACCGAGTGCGCGCCGGTCAAATACAATAATAAATTAACTAACTGGAGAACCTATAGTGAAAATCTGGCCATCACAACTGATCTGCTACCAGATTCACCACTAACACCGAGTGATGCGGACGCTGCACAATGTCAGCTTAACGACATCATTATCTCATCCTTTAGGAGTAGTTGTAAGATAAAGCGCACCGTGGTAAAAAGAAGCGTACCATGGTGGAATGAAAACCTGGAAACTATCCGCAAGAAGGTAAGAAAACAATTCAATAAATCGAAACGCACCGGCGTATGGGATCAATATCGACCCCTGTTAACCAAATTGTAATAAGTGTGTTTGTACTGTATGCAATATACTTTTATGTGTATAAGCCTGCCTCGCCTACAAAGCTATGGGGCTTATTGTAAGGCTAGCCCAAGCCGAGTAGAAATTGATGGCTGAAAAGCCCAAGTGTTTTTTCGGCTAAAGAACCAATCTGAAATTAAAAGAGAAGCATGTACTGCGTCCAGTTTAAGATTAATTTTATTATGATTTGCTTAACCTATTTATACAGAAATCTTATTCTAATTACTTACATCTATTCACTAACACTATTATATAAAAGTGCTTATGCAGCATATAAATCTGTTTACAAATTCACCATCCGGCTGTACAATTTGACACTTTGCACAAGGCGGCTCAAGGTGAAGCGGAATTCTTATCTCATCGCTTGTACCTTTGTGGGAATTTAGTGCAGGTGGATAGTGATTACAAAACTATAGTCTGGTCATGGGGAAAGCCCTTGTGTGGACTTTGAGTTGTTGTTCTAGTTGCCATGATTGGCATATGGAATAGTAATCTGTGAAGTCGTGTATGTATCATGTTCGAATTTGTATTTTAAGGAATTTCTGTCTGTCAGTGATGGATAGTAGTACTACTTAGTACTAATGTAGCTTAGTACGAAGTGTGGTACTACATCCTTACTCTTCGGGGAAAAAAAATTTTTTTTTTTGTTATTAAAAAAAAAATTTTTTTTTGTTAAACTTTTTTCAGTCGGTTGTTGTGTACTTCCTTTATCTCTTCATTTATGTTTATTTTAGTATTTACACCTTTTAATTCTACTACTTCATATGGACCTTTGTACGGTGCATCTAACTTTTTCTTATTTCCTACTTTCAAATATACAAAATCACCTATCTTAATTCTTAGAGGATTAGATTTCTTATCTACTATGTTTTTACGTTCTAACTTAGCTTTTATTAACAAGTCCTTAGCTATCTTGGCCATCTGCCCTAATCTAAATTTTAATTCTAAGCTGTAATTCTCTAAGTTATAAATTGGGTTTATTGCAATTTCATCGGGATTTTCTGGTAGTCTTGCTATTCTGCCATATATCAATTCAAATGGTGATATACCTATACTAGAATGTGGTGTCGTATTGTAGCTGAATACAAAGTATGGTATCCAATCATGCCAGTTATCTTCTTTCGCGAAAGCCAGAAGATACTCATTTAGTACTCTATGGTTACGCTCTATTGAGCCTAGCGTCTCATGATGGTAGGGTGTTGATGTTATGTGTTTTATTCCGAATTGTTCATAGATATTTTTCATTACTTCTTTGAGGAATTCTGTCCCCATGTCTGTTTTCAGAATCTTGAAGTTACCATGCTTAAGTATAAAATGTTCTATTAACGCTTTTGCTACCGTATTTGCATCTTTGCTTTTCATCGGAATTGCTTCTATGTATTTTGTTAACGCACATTGCAGGGTTAGGATATATCTAAATTCACCTGATGGTCGAAGTGGTCCTACTGTGTCAGCTGATACTATTTCAAAACTACTAGATGGTGTTTCTGTTATTACTAATCTTTCTTTAGTATTTCTTATTTGCTTGTTTTTAGCACATTCTTCGCAATTGCTGACATACTTCACCATTTTGCTCAAATTTTTCCAGATATATCTCTGCCTTATTTTACATATTGTTCTTCTGACACCTGAGTGTCCTCCTACATGTGGTGAATTGTGGAAGTCTATTATTATCCTTTCCATTTCTTCTCGTTCTAAGATTCTTTTTGGTTGTTGATAAATTAAAATTTCAAGTTTTGTACCTCCTTTGTTCTTTCGTTTCTTTTGCAGCTTATTATATATTTCTTTGAATTTATTCATAGTTATGTGCTCAAATATTTCATCACTTTTTTCAATTGCTAGTTTTGCAATATTTTGCCTATACATTTCGAAAATTAGCTTCTCCAATATCAGACCTAAATCCAGATTAGGATTATCACTAAATTCTACTATAATTGTATTATGATTACTGTCGACAGTTATTTTCGGCAATTTATAATTATTTAAATTCTTGTTGAGCATCTTTTTAAATTTTAGCGTACGTACGTTTTTTATTTCTGCTAATGAGATACATTCCCATGAGTAAAGTTGATCAGGCTCTACGTTTAAAGCATTGCTTTTGGGTGTCTCTCGGCTGCTTTTATTTTTATTTATTTCTCTAGTCATCGCTCTTGTCATGACTTTTATTTCTTCGGTAGGTATCATTTCCTTGAGTATCTCGGAATCTAGTTTTATGCGTGACAAAGCGTCAGCATTTGTGTTCATCGAGCCTTGTTTATATTTTATATCAAATGTGTAGTCTGATAAATCCAGCCGTATCCTTGTCAATTTTGAAGATGGATTTTTATGAGTAAATAAGCTTACTAACGGTCTGTGATCAGTTACTACTACGAATCTTTTTCCATATAAGTATGGTCTGAAATGGTTAATGGCCCAATGTATACCGAGTAATTCTTTCTCTATTATCGGTTTGTTGAGCTCATGCTTATTGAGATTTCTACTGGCATATGAAATAGGTAGGTCTCTTCCTATTTCGCCTTGAGATAACACTGCTCCAAGTGCAGTATTGGAAGCATCTGTTGTTACTATAAAAGGTTGTTCATGGTCGGGGTATTGCAGAATGGGTGGATTTATGAGCTTCTGTTTAAGCGTATTAAAAGCTTTCTGACATTCATCTGTCCATTTGAACTCTATACCCTTCTTTGATAGTGCATTTAAAGGTTTTGCTATTTCTGCAAAATCTTTGATGAATCTTCTATAGTAGTTGCAGAATGCTACAAATCGCTTCACTTCATTTGCATTCGTTGGGCATGGGTATTTCTTGATAGTTTCATATTTAGCGGGGTCTGTCTTTATCCCTTGGTTTGTTATCAAGTGCCCTAGATATGTTACTTCTGTCTGAAGCCAATTGCATTTTTGAGGATTGAGCTTAAGGTTATATTTTCTCAGTCTCTGCAATGTCTTCACTAGATTTTGGTTGTGGTGATTAAGGCTACAACCAAATATAATAATGTCATCAACATAAAGGAATGCTTCTGCATTAAGCCCTGCTAAGGCTACGGATAGCATACGTTGAAAACTATTGGTGGACATTTTTAGACCGAACGGTAGTCTTTTGAAATGAAAATGTCCCTGATTCGTTGAAAATGCAGTTACTGGTCTAGAATGTTCGTTCAGTTCTATTTGATGGAAGGAACTACTTAAATCTAAAGTGGAGAAGTATTTTGCTCGTCCTAACGTGTCTAGAACATCGTCTAATCTTGTTAACGGGAATTTATCATCCATTATCTTTTTGTTTAGTTGACGGAAATCTACCACTAGTCGCCATTTCTTGTCTCCCTCTACATCTTTCTTGGGTACTACAAGTAAGGGTGAGTTGAATGGGCTTACTGAAGGTTCTATAATGTCATCCTTCAAGAGCTTGTCCACTTGTTGATTAATTTCATTCAACTGCGTGTGAGGAAGTCTATAGTTTTTTATGTATACAGGGCTGTTGTCAGTCATCTGTATGTTCTGTTTGTAAAAGTTATTTACTGTCAACGAGTCACCTGTCAGATTGAAACAATCTGCGAATTCCTCACATATTTCCAATATTGATTTTCTAGCTTTGACATCAGCTATTTTGATGTCCAATTCCTTTAGCAGTCTGTTATATTGGTCATCTTTCTTATTTTTCTCATAATTGGCCTTAAGATTCACTACATGATAGTTGCTTAGTGGTACTAATTCCGTTGTGAATTGTTTTATTACCACGGCATGATCTAGTGTGTTCAGAAATGCAATTTGTGTTATTCCCTTGGATGGAATAATGGAGTTCGCTATGAATACTCCTTTTTGGACCTCTTGGTTTAAAACAATGCTATCTTCTACTATATCTAGTGAGATAGGGTGAAGTGATTGTGTTCTTGCTGCCAATGTTATCTCTCTGTGTCTTGGTATTTTAGTAATAAGTGGCAATACCAACTCATTGCTATTGACTAATATGGATATTGTAAAATTGTCATAATCAATTTTACTACTAGTTTTTATTAAAAAATCCCTGCCTAAAATACCATCTGTTGTGATCGGAAAATTCTCATCTACAATCTGGAAATCTTGCTTTACTGTTTCAGATTCAAATTTTATTTGGGCTGTAACCGATCCCAGTGAGTATGTTTCTGAGTTTGTTACACCAGTGATTCTGATCTTATTTTTATTGTCCAAAATGACATTGAGTTTAATAGAATTTAATTTTAATATACTTATGTCAGCACCTGTATCTATTAAAAAAGTATTGTTTGAGGGTGTGACATTAGTACTTGCAAGAATATAGTTTGTAAGATCCTGATTGAGATGAAAAATTGATCTTATTGTTGGTTCGCTACATGGAATTCTGAGCCTCTCAGGTCTTCGGAGACTTGTTAATCGTTTCCCGAACTACTCATATGATTAACCCTTCTATTATCATTATTTCTTTGATTATTCGTGTTCCTGTAATTTCTATGGTTAGCATTTCCATTACTGTTTCTTATGCGGTTATTTCCGCTTATAAAATGTGTATTATTGTTGTCCCTATACCTATAGTTATTGTTTCTACTGTTCTGGTTTCTATTATAGTTACTGACATTTTGATTTCTAAAATCACGATTATCCCTGAAGCTATTATTGTTTCTATTTCTACTAAAATTTTGACCATTCATCCTATAGTGACTTAAATGTACAGTGTCGTTTGTCACTTCTAACTCAGATGCTAATTGTATGACATCGTTTAGAGTTTTAGGCCTAGCTGCGAATAGGGTGGTTTTAGTTTGGCCGTTTAAACCATTTTTAAATGAATTTAGTCCTAGTTGGTCATTCAGCTTATAGATGATGTCTTTTGCGTTTTCACCTTGTTCTGTTATTTGAACATTGTTAAGGTCTGCAATAAGACTTTCTATCTTTGCTGCATAGTTGTTTATAGTTCTTGGACCTTGGTTGATCTTTACTAGCTCGGACTGTATCTGCAGAGCAGTTTTATTTGGGGTAAATATTTCTCTGAAGGTCTGCTTTAATTGTTCTAGAGTAACAGGTCTGGTTCTCGAAATAAGTTTGTTTCTAACTTTGTCTGCTAATCTTGTGTCTAGAATGAATTGTACTAATTTTTGTTTTTCGTCATCGTCTTGAAGCGTATCTGCAACAAATTGTGCTAGATTCAAGAAATTGTTTAGTCTGTCATATTCCCCTCCGTATTCGGGTATGATCTTAAGTGTTGTTATAATGTCAAATTGTGCCATTTTGGTGTTAAAATTGGGTTTTTTGGAATCTCTATTGTTTAATAGTCGTTTTTTTGTTGTAACAAATCGTTTAACTCATTTACTTTTACATTAAATATTGTTTTTATGTTTTACTTGACAGCTCTGTTTCTTTTTGTATTAAATATTTTAAAGTATAGACTCTATTAGGAGTTTTTTTTAAAGTTATCTATTATATCTTTCATTGATCTAAGGACTACTAACATTATTTATGATATAAAATTTTACTTACATTGCTATTTATTCTTTATTTAAACATTTATTCTACTTATTTCTTTATTAATTTCTACTACGTTGTTTACTTTATTTTTAATTGTATCTTTAATTAGTTTGAAAGCAATTATTAATATTACTAATATACCTACAATAATCATTACATCTATTATGGTATTATTTTTAGGTTCATTGTCGCCCGAGTTGACGACAATGTTTTCTTTGGAGGTTTGACCTCCCATTATTGGTTTTTTATTTTTAAATACAATTTTGTTTGTTTATAGAATGTCTCTGTTTTGTTCTATAGTTATTTCATCTCTTCGGCGTGGGTGTAATATCGGCATTCTTCCTGGCTTATAGCGCGTTTTGGGTATTGATCGTCCCATGTGTATCTTTGGACAAGGTTGTCCAACTCTTCTTTATTATGTAATATATTCTTAATGTAATACTTGTTTGTGTATTTTTCAAATCAACATTCGTTTTTTTTTTTTTTTGTCTTAAACATTAATCATTATGTTGCTTCTTGTTATCTATCCCTTAATTGAAGGATTTGGTGTTAGATTTGTCACTTCCCGTCTTCATGTTTAACTAAATGTCTAACTTCTCTTTAGCAGCGCATCTTTATCAAAAGTCTAGGTTTTTATGCAGGATCGCCATGTAATAAGTGTGTTTGTACTGTATGCAATATACTTTTATGTGTATAAGCCTGCCTCGCCTACAAAGCTATGGGGCTTATTGTAAGGCTAGCCCAAGCCGAGTAGAAATTGATGGCTGAAAAGCCTAAGTGTTTTTTCGGCTAAAGAGCCAATCTGAAATTAAAAGAGAAGCATGTACTGCGTCCAGTTTAAGATTAATTTTATTATGATTTGCTTAACCTATTTATACAGAAATCTTATTCTAATTACTTACATCTATTCACTAACACTATTATATAAAAGTGCTTATGCAGCATATAAATCTGTTTACAAATTCACCATCCGGCTGTACAATTTGACACTTTGCACAAGGCGGCTCAAGGTGAAGCGGAATTCTTATCTCATCGCTTGTACTTGTGGGAATTTAGTGCAGGTGGATAGTGATTACAAAACTATCGTCTGGTCATGGGGAAAGCCCTTGTCTGGACTTTGAGTTGTTGTTCTAGTTGCCATGATTGGCATATGGAATAGTAATCTGTGAAGTCGTGTATGTATCATGTTCGAATTTGTATTTTAAGGAATTTCTGTCTGTCAGTGATGGGTAGTAGTACTACCTAGTACTAATGTAGCTTAGTACGAAGTGTGGTACTACAAAATACAACCAAGAGTTGCGAAGATCTAAAAGGGCCTCATGGCGCGCAAACTGCGAAAAGCTGGAAAAACTCCCAGCAGTGGCGCGGCTCCAGAGAGAACTTTCAACAGATCCTTCAAACTGCATCGGATTGCTCATCAAACCTGATGGAACAATCACAAGCGACCGGGAAGGAACTCTCACAACCTTGCTGCAAGTTAAATTCCCTGGTTCCCTAATTGTCGATCACACAACTGATCACACTACTGAGGTTTCATATCCAACTAACCTCAGCAGAAATAATAGTTTATCTGGTAAATTATTTAGTCCAGATAAGGTAAAATGGGCCATAAACTCATTGAAACCATTCAAGGCACCAGGAAATGAAGGAATTTGTCCAGCCCTCATTCAAAAGGGTATGGAATTCTTCCTACCTAACATGATTGCCTTATTTAGGTTCAGCTTCAACTTGGGCTACACACCACGCACTTGGCGGGAGGTCAATGTAGTATTTATCCCCAAACCAGGTAACAAACCTAGTGAAGTAGGTACCTAAATTCTATCGTCCCATAAGCTTGACATCGTTTTTCCTGAAAACAATGGAAAGAATAATTGACGTTCATATCAAAGAATGCGTAACTATTAGCATGCCTCTACACCCCTGTCAATATGCGTATCAAAAAGGCAAATCAACGGAAGGCGCCCTGTTAAAACTAACAAATCACATAAACAACGCCTACCGTTGCAAAGAAATTGCACTATGCGCTTTTCTTGACATAGAGGGTGCTTTTGATAACACCGGTTATGATTCAATATCAAATGCTTTAATTCACCGAAAGGTAGACTTTCCCACCATAAACTGGATAAAAGCGATGCTCGAAAGTCGGAAAATCACTGCTTCGTCAGGACAGCCTTCAGTATCAGTATCAGCTATAAAAGGCTGTCCACAAGGAGGAGTTTTATCACCCCTCCTGTGGTCTTTGGTCATAGATGACCTACTTCAAAAATTAAGTAATTTAGGCTACGACATAATAGGGTATGCCGATGACTTGGTCATCATTATTAGGGGCAAAGAATCAAACGTAGTTACTTCACGTATGCAAAACGCCCTTAAGATAGCTATAGACTGGTGCGTCAAGGAAAATCTCTCCATAAACCCTGTTACACTTTAAATTCCGCGATCAAACTACTAATTAATCGCGATTGAAAACGAAATAAAAGATGCGGAATACTTTGCGATTGCGATCAATGCGTAAAATGAAAATTACCTAAACTGTCAAACAAACGCGAAAAGTGCAACAGCCAACAAAAATTATTTGCTGATCTACCGGTCGCTCAGCTGGGGTGGGTTCAACGAAAGCGCTAAGTTGCGCTCAGATTAGTGAACGCTTTGAAATTAGCGAACCTAAAAATAAAAGTTTGTGTGCTTGTTGACATAGAGGAAAAAAATATATTCCTCCGATGACAGTAGCACAATGGGCGCCACACAATTTTTGTTGGGAAATTGTGAAACCTGAAAAGCCTGAAAACCTGAAAGAAAAGTGAAATTCCGACCACCGAAGAATCACGAACTGAAAAGGAAGTTCCAGAACAAAAGAAAGACGGTTATTTTTTTTTTGTACCACGTTATAAGTCCCCGTTGGGGCACGGCAAATTGCTTTTAATTAACGGAAATTTTGGGTTAGCACACAAAAGAAATAACGGAATTGCCGTTTGAATTGGCACAAGATCGCGTTATCCCGAAATACAAAAATTATAATGAAACGGTCGCGGGTCCCGTTCTTTACCGGGATTGTACGGATTGCCCGATCCTACCGAGATATATTTTTTTACTTTTTTTCCTAACTACTACGAGTCACTATATACTTATCCCTGTAATTATCCTTTTTTTCTCCTAGACGCCTGGCCCTCCTGCGTAGGCTTTGGATTTTGGTCCCGCTTGCCAATCTTCTGCACACACTATTCACGATTCCTCTTTTTTCTTCTACTTTCTGCGACACTACGTTACCCTACTCGATTAGATTACTTTTTTTTTTTTTTTTTCCAACAACTAATTTTTTTGTAACGTAAAACGTCTATCTAGACGACTGTTCAACCAAGAAGTGATTTTTCCAGATGTCTTTGTCCATTCGGCCGGCCAGTGTGCCTCACTCACACCATCATCCAACCTTGGGGAAGCAGAGCCAACGGCAGCCCTAACGTGACAATTCAGCTGTGGCGCTGAAATTGTTGACTCCTTCGTACTCCCTCACTCACACGTACTTGGGCTAGACAATTCACAGCTCCCACACGATAACTAAGCTGTTGCTCTGAGAGTATCAACTGTTCCTTGTTCTACCCCCACCCATTCACACACATTCCCGCATTTGGCTGGACCATGTCGTTTTTCGCTACACTGTGCCATCTTTACACTAATGCGCTAACGTGATCCCGCTAATGCTCTCACGGTTCTCATTCTTTCGAATTCGCCCCTCACTGGAAACATCCAACGATAAGCGAACCCTCTGGCCGACCCTGGATCTACCCTCACACATTTCAATTTGACAGTTCGCGAATTTAATAACAAGAAAAAGTAACCTTTCGAGAAAAGTAAATATTAATTGCACTAATTCGCGCATTAAAAGTCAAGTTCTTCACAAAGAATTAATTAATACATTTAAATCATGTCTCCCCATTCAACTAACCCTAAAGGAATCAACCATAGGAGGCATAGGATTATAAAAATCCCTAGGACCAGGCACCAACAATCCTAGTCGGGAAAACCAATCGCCCAGGAGATTTTCAAAGTTGGGATTTATATTGAATGTTATCTACGCTAATTTGCCCTAGCTATCTCGGTGGGACCGCGCGCAGATTTGGGGAAAAGGGGAAATGCCAATCTTGCGCCAGTTCGCACATATTTGTCTGTAAGTATTTTGATTTGTTGTTTAGTGTTTTTTTATACCCTATTCTAGGGGTATATTAATTTTGACGCATAGTTTGTAACATACCTTAATATTGCCCGTAGACCCCTAAAAGTTACTATATTTATGATCAGCATCGATAGTAATGTCGATCTAGCCATGTCCGTCCGTCCGTCCGTCCGTCCGTACGTCCGTCGGCAAAAATTAGGCCTTTAAACTGGACCTAGAGAGCTGAAATTTTAATCATATACTCTCTAGGGTCCCGAAATAATCAAGTTTACGAATTTTTGAAATCCGCCCACAGACACGCCCACAAACTCAAAAAAACAAAATTTTGGAAAAAATCGAATTTTGAGCTAGGAAGCTGAAATTTTTTATATATGATCTATGACTCCTAAAACTGCTCGGGATATAAAATTTTCAAAATCCGCCCACTGCCACGCCCACAAAAAAATAAAACAATTTTATTGAAAAACCAAAATTTAAGCTAGGGAGCTGAAATTTTTAATATATACTCTCTAGGGGCCCTTTAAGCTCATGTATAAATATTTTCAAAATCCGCCCACTGACACGCCCACAAATAAATAAAACAATTTTTTTTGAAAATCCGAAGTTTGAGCTAGGGAGCTGAAATTTATAATATATACTCTCTATGGGCCCTTTATGCTCATGTGTAAATATTTTCAAAATCCGCCCACTGGCACGCCCACAATTATATTTTTTTTTTTTTTTTGAAAATTCAAAGTGAGCTAGGGAGCTGAAATTTATAATATACACTCTCTAGGGGCGCTTTATGCTCATGTGTTAATTTTTTTTAAATCCGCCTACTGACACGCCCACAATTAAATAAAACAATTTTATTGAAACACCCAAGTTTGAGCTAGGGAGCGTTTTTTATGATAAAATCCTTTAAATGTTATATAACAAAATATGTAGAGCGTTCTTAACAATTCAACCATACTTAGACTTTTGTCACGCCCACTTATGAGGGATAGGAATAAGAATAGGGTATGCAACAGTTCGCCCAAGCGGACTGTAGCCCGTCCCTATGTTTTAGTCTTCTTTTTCGTACTGGTTTCTCGTCGTAAATTGACTCGTACAATTGTGGCAAGTGTTGTGAGAGTGTGTATACGTGGCCGTCCGCCCACACGTCTCTGTGGCTCCTCCGGTGCTCCCTCGACGGAGTTGGGTCAAAAGGGATCGTCACCCCTTCCCTCATCGAACCTGACTCACTACCGTCGTGGTAGATCATTATTCGTTTTCTGGGTCTTTAACGTTTCGGACCGTCCGCCCGCGCCCACGAATCGTTTTTAGATTTGCAGGGTGTGTATATTTGTTTTATGGTGTACACCCCGCCGTCGCAGACCGTCCGTCTGGGTTTGATGTCGCCGTTTGTGCCTCCGTCTGTAAGGGTGTGCGTTGGGCCGTTGGGAGTCTCCTGACGGTCCGTGTCAGACTCACCATCCGTACATTTGGGGACCCACCTCTTGCTCCGCTGAACAGACCGTCCATCTGTTACGGTGGGCCTTTTCCTCGACCCGTCGACCCGTCGACCGCCTGTCCATCTGGTTTGCCAGTGTTGGGCCGCCTGCCCATGCTAAGCGTCTACCTGTTGTGGTCGCCTACCCAAGGCTCTAGAGAAGTGGGCGCATGGCTGATGGAACCATGGCTGCCCCTCCACTTCTTCAGACCCTGCATATGCGCACCGATAAAAGAGGGAATTGGTCAGGAAGTCAGGGAATGGAGAGTAGAACTTGTTGCGGGAAATTTTACCGCAACAAATCCCACCCTCACCTCCAAGGAAATGTGCTTGGTTTTCAAAGAACCCCAAGCCATTTCCAGAGGCTAAGGTTAACAACACACACAAAGGAAGGGTTTGCCCATCATCGGCCAATTCGCCTGTCCAGATAGCAACAAAATTAAAACGTTCAATCGAAACGATAAATGAAAAATTAGTACCAAGACCGAGCTACGTTAATGGGGACTGCTGGACTAATCGTCGGCGGCACTGTGATAGGGCTTAAGGTCCTTCACATGCCATGTGCCACGTTCTCGACCGTTTTCATCGCTCAAAGTGTACGTCCACGGAGAACCGCGTTTTTTAATAGTGAAAGGTCCGATAAATTTCGGGGCGAGTTTCGCGGCATACAAATTAGCGGCGTCGGATAACGCGAAATTCCTTCGCCATACGATTTCGTTCGGGAAGTATTGGACATCCCTCCGTCGGAGGTTGTAGGCTTTCGCGGACTTCTTGGCTGCCGCCGCTAACTTCCTACCGATATCGATTCTAAGTTCGTTAAAACGGTTTTCTACCTCTGAACCCTTGGTTACCTCATCTGACCCCACTATTTGGCCCGCATCTGCTAAACCTACGCTCCGACTACCTAACCCGCTACTAGGAGTGGCTGCTCCGTTGTCGTCGCCTAGTCCCCTGTCTTCGGTTTGTTCACTTGCAGGGGTTATGACCCGACCGCAAATTGACATCTCTCTCCCGAAATTTGCATAATACGGGGTCATACCTAAAACATCGTGTTGCGCGGTGTGTATTGCACAAGCTACCTTCGGTAGTTGGGCATCCCAACTTCTGTGATTCTCGGAGACATACGCCCTCAGCATTGTCTTGATGATCTGGTTAATGCGCTCCGCAGGATTAGCCTGCGGATGGTAATGCGCTGTATATCTCAACTGTGACGCGTACGCCTGGCAAAGCGTTTTCAACTCCGTACTACGGAATTGTGGGCCGTTGTCACACACGACCACCGACGGAACGCCAAAAAGTAGGAAGACATTGTCTTCGAGCTCCCTACAAACTGCTTTAGCGGTAGCAGATCTCAACGCGAATAACAGTAGAAATTTAGTAAAATAATCTACTACCGTCAGGATGTAGATGAAACCCCTACTGGACTTGGGAAGTGGGCCTACCAGATCTACGCAAATCATTTCCCAAGGCCTCGAAATTCCTACCCTCTCCTTCATAAGACCAGCTGGTTTCTCATTCACCGGCTTCACCTGTTGGCAAACAGAACAACGTTTAACGTACGATGTTATATCCCTCGTCATCTTCGGCCAATAGTATTTGGAACTTACTCTAGCGTAAATTTTTCGGACCCCCATATGCCCCGCTAATGGACTATCATGGCACTCGTGTAGGATCGCTAATCTACCTGATTTCCCCACTACTAATTTCCATGCGTGGTGATCTACATGGACCACGACATGGTGCGCTTTTACAAATTTAAACAGTCGACCGTTGTCAACTCTCCACGCTGGATATGCCAGCGGGTTCGCTTCCACAGCTGTCATCATCTTCGCCACCCAAGGGTCCAAATCCGCATCTGAGATTTCGGCAACCACCGGAACTCCCCGCGATAACATTTCGGGAACGACATGCTCTTTCCCCTTTCTGTGGACGATCTCAAAATCGAACTGCTGAAGCCTAACCGCCCAGCGTGCTAATCTACCCGACGGATCCTTAAGGTTACTTAACCATACCAAAGAGTAATGGTCAGTCACGACCGTGAACCGAATTCCTTCGATGTACGGTCGCAACTTCTCAACCGCCTATAGTACAGCCAAGCATTCCTTTTCAGTCGTCGAGTAATTTCTTTCACATCGGTTGAGGGACCTACTTAGGTAGCAAACTACCTTCGCGCCCTCCTCAAACTCTTGTGACAGCACCACGAAAGGTCGCTGAAAATCCGGACACGTCAGGATCGATGCTGTCACTAAGCATTCCTTCGCCTTTCGGAAGCTTTCTTCGCATTCTGCGGACCAAACAAACTTCCTACTCTTCTTTAACAAATCTGTTAAAGGACGCACTAATTCAGCGAAGTTGGGTACAAAGCGCCTGTACCAAGAAATAGTCCCTACGAAGCTCCTAACTTCCTTCACATTTTTCGGTGCAGGAATCCTGACCATGCTATCCACCTTTTCTGGGTCGACGTGAAGTCCATTCCTATCAACGACATAACCTAGGAATTTTAGAGACGACCGACAAAAGTTACACTTTTCCCGGCTAACCTTTAATCCCGCTCCACATAGTCGCTTAAAGACCTCCTCCAGTATCTCAAGATGTTGTTGGAACGAGTTAACGTCTAAATACACGAAGACGTGTGGCTCGAGATCGGCACCAAGAACGCTGTCGATAAATCTCTGCCACGTCGCCGGCGTGTTATGTAAGCCGAATGGCATTCGCTTGAACTGGAAGAGACCCTATTTGGAATGGTGAAGGCTGTGAGCGGTCGGGATCCCTCCTCCATGGGGATCTGCCAGTAAGCTCGAAGTTTGTCTAGGGTCGTTGATATATATGGTAGTGGATAAGCATCCCTATCTGTAACTTTATTAAGTTTCCTATAGTCGACACAAAACCGAAAGGACCCATCTTTTTTCCTGATAAGGACGATCGGAGATGCCCACGGACTGTTTGATTTCTCAATGACTCCCGCATCCAGCATCTCCTTCAGTTCCTTATCAATATGAACCTGCATTGCAGGCGAAACCGGGTAATACCTTTGTTTGATCGGTTCGGCCGACGTCCTAATCTTATGCTTTACCAATTGGGTACATCCTAAGCCCTCCGGCATAACCTTGAAAATGTTTTCAACCAACATTTCCAGTTGCCTCGTTTCAGTATCGTCCAATTCGGATTTTTCCTTAATGACGGAAATGGAGCCAACCGCCTGCTGACTCGAAAAATTCCACACGCCCGATCTTAAATCCGGGACTACGCCCGACAGTGCCCAAAAGTCTGCACCCAAGATCATGACGTGCGGTAGAGCTGGTATAACCAAACACTCTAAGAAGACGGACTTATCTTGTACCACAATCGGTAGTGATACTACTCCCAAAACTCCTATACCCGCCCCATCAGCTAATGCTACTGAACTAATCCTACTCTTTGATAAAACTAAACCTAAGTGTTTTAAAATATCCCACCCGTCCCTACAGACGATAGTGCGTGAAGCACCGGAATCTAGCAGACCAAGAAACTGAATTCCATAAATTGAAACATTCAAAAATGGCCGATTGTCTAACCCGTTTGCCTCCAAGGTAAAGCCTAAATGAATTAGAGAAGGGGACAGCTGGTCGCCAGCAGACGACCTAGCTAATTGCGCCGGCGCTCCTGTCCTGCTGACTCAGGAGTCCGTTGCGCGTTTCCCGAACAACGTCGGCAATCCCTACGATAAACCCCTGCCGCACCACAACCATAACAACGCCTAGGAGCGGAACACCTATTCGAGAAGTGACCTTCACTTCCGCAATTAAAGCACCTCATTTGCCGACGTTGCTGGTTGTCCTGAGCGACAACCGAAATTCTGGGTTCCTCAGTGCTGATATAAGCCAAATCTGGCTCCAGCAAGTGCCTACTGCGACTCGTTGGCGGAGGAGCAAATGTTTCGACATTTGCCCGCACCGTTTCCAATTTCCGTCCCAGCGCCACCAAATCCTTGACACATTTGGGATCCGCCAATCCCAACTGTGTCTGGAATGGCGCTAGGTTCCTCTGCAGGATTGACAGCTTCCTTCTCTCCGAAATCGGATCGGAAAGTCTGCCAAACATGTTCTGCATTGTTGCCACATATACCCCGATAGACTCTTCCTTCCCTTGGGTGCGTCGCCTGATCTCTTCTAGAAGAAGATCATCATAATTTGGAGGAAGGAACTCCAACTTCAGCTCCCTCACCAGCTCTTCCCAGGAACAGACCGACCTCCTAATTGCCCTATACCACAGAAGCGCCTTCCCATCGAAAACCCCCTCGTTTCCCGAAGCTCGTCAACCCTTTCTAGAAAGGCATTGACGGAAGCGCCGCATCGTTCTCCCGAAAACTTTAAATCCCACTTGGACAAGTTTTCAAATCGTTCGTTTTGAACGTGTTGTTCACTTCGTCCACCAACGTTTGAGGAAGACTCCCTGTCTCTCCCAAAGGCAGAAGTCGTTGATGGCGAAGGGTCCCGGGTCATCCGTCTAGGTGGGGAGGTTTCCACCTGTGGTTGTCGCCTCGTTTTCGGCGCGTCCTCGTCCTCTGATTCGTCCCCGCTATCCTCGGCACTGTCCTCACCTCCAGAAGTAAGCTTCCCTAGAGCAAAGACTAGCTCGTTACGCAAACTGAGCTTTTCGTCCATGTCTTTGCTTTCTGTTGCGTTCGCCCTATCTATTCTTCCCATTGCCCACTCGATCTTTGTGAGAATCTTCAAGAATTCCTTGGATTTAGGATCTCTTGGAGATTCTCTCAACAATTCGTAAATTTCGTCCAGCTTTAATTTGACAGCCTCTCTGTCCTCCTCAAACGAAAAAGGATAGTTAGCTCGGTCGACCCCTCCCATTGAGCCTCGGCGTTTTAACATCCGAGCGGCTCTTAATGCTTTCCTCATTGTATCGACAGTTCCGGTTGGAAGTCTCCTGGCCTCTACTTCATAGGCCAACTCATCGGCTGAGAGTCTATTTATTTCCATTTCCGATTCAATAAAACCCCACAAGAATAGAAAAAGGAAACGGCGTATCGCCCAATTCAAATGACTACACTAACGCAACTTCAAAACAAAAACGACTTAGGTGAATGAATTGAGGTGGTGATTCCACAATTTTTCCGAGACAGAGTTGGTAACGATGTTGCTACCCAAAATAAAAATCACAACCAAATCGATAGTATATTTCCACACAATGTCCGAATATAAATTCAGAAAACGGCTAATGACTTCCACCTTAAAAGCCAAAATAACGATCCCACAAAAGCTGGGAGCAATACTCTCAACACTAATAATTAAACCAATTTCACAATAAAAGAAATAAGTCTTTCCAGAAGGCGATCTCCAACTTCAACTCGGGGGACTTAGCTTAATCGTAAGCGCGATAAAAGGGGAGAGCAGAATGTTCACTTTATTAAAACCCGAATGAAAAGTAAAAATCAAAGTTTACAAAAACGGCCAAGGAAAATATGTGCGTATATCACCACGCACGACGCTTGTTGGGTCGATGCTAAGAATATCTTCTCAATTATTTTCAGTCAAAATGTGTTAATTTTATTTCCCCCCAGGACGCAGTATAAAACCACAAAAACCAAAACAAAATAAAACAATAAAAGTAAGGAAAACAGGAAAAATTAATTTCGCTCAAACGCAAAAGATGGTAACCGTGTTGTGATGGTAAAAGTGTTGATTTCAAAACAAGTCAGAAAAAAATGTATGTATCAACCAATGAATGTTATATGTATGTATATAAAATGTAGAATATAGAATATGGGTACTCGACGATATGATATTGTGGGTATATAAAAATATAATTTCAATATGGAATACGTATGGATCGAGATATGAATATTAATAATAATAATTAAACCAATTTCACAATAAAAGAAATAAGTCTTTCCAGAAGGCGATCTCCAACTTCAACTCGGGGGACTTAGCTTAATCGTAAGCGCGATAAAAGGGGAGAGCAGAATGTTCACTTTATTAAAACCCGAATGAAAAGTAAAAATCAAAGTTTACAAAAACGGCCAAGGAAAATATGTGCGTATATCACCACGCACGACGCTTGTTGGGTCGATGCTAAGAATATCTTCTCAATTATTTTCAGTCAAAATGTGTTAATTTTATTTCCCCCCAGGACGCAGTATAAAACCACAAAAACCAAAACAAAATAAAACAATAAAAGTAAGGAAAACAGGAAATATTAATTTCGCTCAAACGCAAAAGATGGTAACCGTGTTGTGATGGTAAAAGTGTTGATTTCAAAACAAGTCAGAAAAAAATTTATGTATCAACCAATGAATGTTATATGTATGTATATAAAATGTAGAATATAGAATATGGGTACTCGACGATATGATATTGTGGGTATATAAAAATATAATTTCAATATGGAATACGTATGGATCGAGATATGATAATAATGCAGAAATTTTAGTAAAATGTGAAATAGAAATAATGAATAAATATATAACTAGTAACTACCCAAAATATGTATGAATCTGTTTTTTTTTTTTTTTTTATTCAAAAATAAATGGAAACCAAAAATAAAAAAATCCACCAACTTGTTGATTTCAAAGAAACTTCCTCGAGCTGTCTCTGTTCCTCCGCTGGACTATACTTGCTGATTAAAACCACCGGTTGCACAGCCAATGGCACGAACTACCCGAAATTCAATTAAAGATGTATGTATGTACTTATTCTGCAGCCACTCCGATTTATTTAAGTGTTATAAAAGAAAGAAAACTAAAGTAACAAGAACTTTTGAAATGCAAATAAAAGGAATTAAAACAAAACACTTCCCTAAACAGACACGAAAACTCAACTTCGGTGCAATGGACCCCCCACGCTTGCACAACGAATTTCGAAATTCACTTTTCTTTTATAAATGGATTTATTCCTTTTTTTTGAGAGAGGGCCCCACGTTGGGCGCCAATTGTTACACTTTAAATTCCGCGATCAAACTACTAATTAATCGCGATTGAAAACGAAATAAAAGATGCGGAATACTTTGCGATTGCGATCAATGCGTAAAATGAAAATTACCTAAACTGTCAAACAAACGCGAAAAGTGCAACAGCCAACAAAAATTATTTGCTGATCTACGGGTCGCTCAGCTGGGGTGGGTTCAACGAAAGCGCTAAGTTGCGCTCAGATTAGTGAACGCTTTGAAATTAGCGAACCTAAAAATAAAAGTTTGTGTGCTTGTTGACGTAGAGGAAAAAAATATATTCCTCCGATGACAGTAGCACAATGGGCGCCACACAATTTTTGTTGGGAAATTGTGAAACCTGAAAGAAAAGTGAAATTCCGACCACCGAAGAATCACGAACTGAAAAGGAAGTTCCAGAACAAAAGAAAGACGGTTATTTTTTTTTTTTGTACCACGTTATAAGTCCCCGTTGGGGCACGGCAAATTGCTTTTAATTAACGGAAATTTTGGGTTAGCAAACAAAAGAAATAACGGAATTGCCGTTTGAATTGGCACAAGATCGTCTTATCCCGAAATGCAAAAATTATAATGACATGGTCGCGGGTCCCGTTCCTTACCGGGATTGTACGGATTGCCCGATCCTACCGAGATATATTTTTTTACTTTTTTTCCTAACTACTACGAGTCACTATATACTTATCCCTGTAATTATCCTTTTTTTCTCCTAGACGCCTGGCCCTCCTGCGTAGGCTTTGGATTTTGGTCCCGCTTGCCAATCTTCTGCACACACTATTCACGATTCCTCTTTTATCTTCTACTTTCTGCGACACTACGTTACCCTTCTCGATTAGATTACTTTTTTCTTTTTTTTCCCACAACTAATTTTTTTGTAACGTAAAACGTCTATCTAGACGACTGGTCAACCAAGAAGTGATTTTTCCAGATGTCTTTGTCCATTCGGCCGGCCAGTGTGCCTCACTCACACCATCATCCAACCTTGGGGAAGCAGAGCCAACGGCAGCCCTAACGTGACAATTCAGCTGTGGCGCTGAAATTGTCGACTGCTTCGTACTCCCTCACTCACACGTACTTGGGTTAGACAATTCACAGCTCCCACACGATAACTCAGCTGTTGCTCTGAGAGTATCAACTGTTCCTTGTTCTACCCCCACCCATTCACGCACATTGCCGCATTTGGCTGGACCATGTCGTTTTTCCCTACACTGTGCCATCTTTACACTAATGCGCTAACGTGATCCCGCTAATGCTCTCACGGTTCTCATTCTTTCGAATTCGCCCCTCACTGGAAACATCCAACGATAAGCGAACCCTCTGGCCGACCCTGGATCTACCCTCACACATTTCAATTTGACAGTTCGCGAATTTAATAACAAGAAAAAGTAACCTTACGAGAAAAGTAAATATTAATTGCACTAATTCGCGCAATAAAAGTCAAGTTCTTCACAAAGAATTAATTAATACATTTAAATCATGTCTCCCCATTCAACTAACCCTAAAGGAATCAACCATAGGAGGCATAGGATTATAAAAATCCCTAGGACCAGGCACCAACAATCCTAGTCGGGAAAACCAATCGCCCAGGAGATTTTTAAAGTTGGGATTTATATTGAATGTTATCTACGCTAATTTGCCCTAGCTATCTCGGTGGGACCGCGCGCAGATTTGGGGAAAAGGGGAAATGCCAATCTTGCGCCAGTTCGCACATATTTGTCTGTAAGTATTTTGATTTGTTGTTTAGTGTTTTTTTTTCTTCTTTTTCGTACTGGTTTCTCGTCGTAAATTGACTCGTACAATTGTGGCAAGTGTTGTGAGAGTGTGTATACGTGGCCGTCCGCCCACACGTCTCTGTGGCTCCTCCGGTGCTCCCTCGACGGAGTTGGGTCAAAAGGGATCGTCACCCCTTCTCTCATCGAACCTGACTCACTACCGCCGTGGTAGATCATTATTCGTTTTCTGGGTCTTTAACGTTTTGGACCGTCCGCCCGCGCCCACGAATCGTTTTTAGATTTGCAGGGTGTGTATATTTGTTTTATGGTGTACACCCCGCCGTCGCAGAACGTCCGTCTGGGTTTGATGTCGCCGTTTGTGCCTCAGACAGTCCGTCTCTAAGGGAGTGCGTTGGTCCGTTGGGAGTCTCCTGACGGCCCGTGTCAGGCTCACCATCCGTACATTTGGGGACCCACCTCTTGCTCCGCTGAACAGACCGTCCATCTGTTAAGGTGGGCCTTTTCCTCGACCCGTCGACCGCCTGTCCATCTGGTTTGCCAGTGTTGGGCCGCCTGCCCATGCTAAGCGTCTACCTGTTGTGGTCGCCTACCCAAGGCTCTAGAGAAGTGGGCGCATGGCTGATGGAACCATGGCTGCCCCTCCACTTCTTCAGACCCTGCATATGCGCACCGATAAAAGAGGGAATTGGTCAGGAAGTCAGGGAATGGAGAGTAGAACTTGTTGTGGGAAATTTTACCGCAACAACCCCAGTAAAGCTATCATAGTTCCTTTCACAAAAAGAAGAAATCTCAGCTTAGCCCAGATTTCACTAAATGGCACGACCATTGAGTATTCCGACGAAGTCAAATATCTTGGAGTAATCCTGGACAAAAGACTAAACTGGAACTCTCACATCAAATACAAAATCACTAAAGCTAACAGAGCTTTATGGGCCTGTCGGCGCACATATGGCTGAACCTGGGGAATCTCTCCAAAGATTGTCCACTGGATCTACACAGTGATGATAAGACCCATTATAACATACGCCTCCATTGTATGGTGGACAAAATCCACACAAAAGGTCGCAATAGAGAAGCTCAAAAAGGTACAACGGCTTGCGTGCCTTGGTATCTCCGGAGCCATGCGAACCTGTCCAACGGCTGCCATAGAGGCAATAACATTTATTACACCTCTCCACATATACATTCAAAAAGTGGCGATCCGCAGTGCAATAAGTCAAATACAGTTAAACGAGATAAGTCTTAACGATCATCCGGAACTTAAGATACTTCTTGATGAACTGCCAGAACTCAACATGAACTGCGCAGTCACAGACCGCATTCATAAAACACTATGCTTCAAAAAGCGGTTCTCCACGGAGATCCCCAAGAGAGAAGTATGGGTTAGTAATAACCCACCTAACAGCCACAACGGCATAAAGTGGTATACTGATGGTTCTAAAATGGAAGCGGGGGTAGGAGCGGGAATATACGGACCAAACAAACGCTTTACGATACCCATGGGGAAAAGTCCCATCGTATTTCAAGCAGAGCTCCACGCCATTCAAGAATGCGCTAGCCACATAAATCTATCTGGTATAAAAGGTGCAACCATCCATATATTCACGGATAGTCAAGCAGCTATAAACGCCCTTAGCTCACATACGATTGACTCCAAATCAGTCATGTACTGCTTCAACAGCCTACAGGCACTCGGAACAAGTAACAAGACCAAGCTATGGTGGGTTCCGGGTCATGTCGGGGTGGAAGGCAACGAAAAGGCCGACGAACTGGCCAGAAAAGGTTCAGAAACACCCTTCATAGGTCCCGAACCCTTCTGCTGCACTCCTACATCAGCAGCAACGGCAGCAATAAAAAGCTGGGAATACAGAAAATGTATCCATCTTTGGGAAAGCATCCCAGGTTTAAGACAGACCAAACAAGCCATTCGGCCTTTCAATAAAAATGCCAGCAAATGCCTAAACTTAAGCAGGCATGATATCAAAAACTTAGTAGGTTACCTTACTGGCCACCAAGGTTTAAGATATCATCTACACAAAATGAAAATAGTAGACTCTCCTGAGTGCCGACTCTGTCTTGAAGAGGACGAGTCAGCTGAACACATTTTATGTGAATGTCCGGCCCTAAACGGAATTAGAAAGAAGATCTTTTTCAGGGAACAAATGTGCCCCGAGGACATAAAGAATTCTTCTACTAGTAGAATTGTCCGCTTTACACGGAAAGTGGAAACTCTACTAGTCTAAATTTTTCTGGCCCACACGGCCCAAAAGATCTTTTTAGGTCGAAGTGCCCCCATATTTAATCGCCTTGGCGAGCCAGAATTAAAAAAAAAAACATAGGGACGGGCTACAGTCCGCTTGGGCGAACTGTTGGATACCCTATTCTTATTCCTATCCCTCATAAGTGGGCGTGACAAAAGTCTAAGTATGGTTAAATTGTTAAGAACGCTTTACATATTTTGTTTTAACATTTAAAGGATTTTATCAAAAAAAACGCTCCCTAGCTCAAACTTGGGTGTTTCAATAAAATTGTTTTATTTAATTGTGGGCGTGTCAGTAGGCGGATTTAAAAAAAAATTAACACATGAGCATAAAGGGCCCCTAGAGAGTATATATTATAAATTTCAGCTCCCTAGCTCAAACTTTGGATTTTCAAAAAAAATGTTTTATTTATTTTTGGGCGTGTCAGTGGGCGGATTTTGAAAATATTTATACTTGAGCTTAAAGGGCCCCTAGAGAGTATATATTATAAATTTCAGCTCCCTAGCTCAAACTTTGGATTTTCAAAAAAATTGTTTTATTTATTTGTGGGCGTGTCAGTGGGCGGATTTTGAAAATATTTATACATGAGCTTAAAGGGCCCCTAGAGAGTATATATTAAAAATTTCAGCTCCCTAGCTCAAATTTTGGTTTTTCAATAAAATTGTTTTATTTTTTTGTGGGCGTGGCAGTGGGCGGATTTTGAAAATTTTATTTCCCGAGCAGTTTTAGGAGTCATAGATCATATATAAAAAATTTCAGCTTCCTAGCTCAAAATTCGATTTTTTCCAAAATTTTGTTTTTTTGAGTTTGTGGGCGTGTCTGTGGGCGGATTTCAAAAATTCGTAAACTTGATTATTTCGGGACCCTAGAGAGTATATGGTTAAAATTTCAGCTCTCTAGGTCCAGTTTAAAGGCCTAATTTTTGCCGACGGACGGACGGACGGACGGACGGACATGGCTAGATCGACATTACTATCGATGCTGATCATAAATATAGTAACTTTTAGGGGTCTACGGGCAATATTAAGGTATGTTACAAACTATGCGTCAAAATTAATATACCCCTAGAATAGGGTATAAAAAAATATTATTTTCAGTAATTCGTACGAAATGAGTTTTATGTTTCCGAACATCTGAAATAAGTTTGTCATTACTAATCTTTTCGTTATTCCAACACTATATATATCAATGACATTATAAATGCAGGTCATATGATCGGTGAAAATGATTTTGAATTTATGGCTTACAATGATTGGATAGTTATTGTGTGTTGATTGACGTTCGTAATGTTACATCCAGGCTATAATTCGAAAAGATAAATGATAATTCTATTTAATTAATCTTTATTCGTTCTCTTTCAATGTAATTCTTGATTATTATTCTAATAATTCACTTATTTAATTCAACAATTCACTTTCACAATTAATCACTTTAAATACACAATCACTTTTCTCTTACTCAATACTTATACTTTTTCTCTATACTTTTCACTACTGTCATCTATCGCACTTCTTTATCGCGGTTCACAACTCGAATGTCTTGGGTGCTCCTGCGACATCTATTTATATCTCCTAGTGACACCTCTCGAAATTTCCAGATTCGTTGAGAAGGTTCGTTTAGAAGGTTCGAGAACAACATCATTATGTATGTACTAGTTATTCCACAGCTACTCAAACTGCTATTCAAATGCTGCCAAAATCGGTAATATGGCCACTTTCTACTAGATGGCGCTTGCTGAATGGCACAGTTTGAGCAAACATGCAACAATATCCCCCTCTTAAACTTGTTCGTCCAGAACAAGCACGTCAATATTTTCGCCATTGTAGCGATGGAGATGATCCACATGGACAACTTTCAGCTTGCCTCTTCCTCGTTGGATCCGGTAGACAATATCGTTTATGCGCTCCTTTATCTTATAGGGTCCTTCCCAATCCTTCTGTAGTTTAGGTGACATGCCTTTTCGGCGATGAGGGTTGTATAGCCATACCGGATCTCCTTCCTGGAATCCTGTGGTGGTTGCTTTTGTGTCGTACCTCGTCTTCATGCGGTCGCTGGATATCGGATGAATATTTCGGTGGATTTCAGTACCCGGTACATACTTTCCAACCAGCTCACCTTGCTTCAATTTGACGCTTTTGTGTTCCGCATTAAGAACTCGTACGGGAACAATATTGTTCTTCGGCTCGACAAGCACTTTTCCAACCTCGCAGGTTTTGTAGTGGTTGT
The DNA here is from genome assembly GCA_949715645.1 of Portevinia maculata. Taxonomy (NCBI): domain Eukaryota; kingdom Metazoa; phylum Arthropoda; class Insecta; order Diptera; family Syrphidae; genus Portevinia; species Portevinia maculata. Next base: position 140,931,614 of record OX454527.1, read on the forward strand.
CTTTTGGCTCAACTAGAGAGAATCGGTGGCTCATAGCATCACCTTCCAGCTTTGTCCGAATCATTGTCTCTGAAGAAGGTGGTAGGACCTCGTCCTCACTATTGACTGTCCTCAGGGATTCGGAGTTCTCTTTCCCGTACACCATCGGAATCTCTACGTTTCGATACTTGAGTACTTGCATACCAAAGTCCAATACGACATAATGCGCCTTCATGAAATCGATTCCAATGATGCATTCGTCACATATATCAGCTACTAGGAAAGCGTGGGAGAATGCTAATCCTGCCAAATTTATTGTTAGCATGATATCTCCGTACACTTTCGCTGTCGCTCCTGTTGCTGTTTTCAGACAGTAACTGCTGGTGTTGTGCAACCAAGACTGACGGACGATGTCCCTCCTTATAATGGAAGCGGTGGCACCGGTGTCGATGGCTGCCACGCACTTATTTTGACCGATATAGGCTTCCACTGTTAAACTCTTGTTTCCTCGTTTGGTTTGGGAGACTTGAATTGTGGTCCTGGAGTCATCGATTCCGGAAACCACCTTCTGCTCCGAGAAGCTGCCCCTTACACGTTTCCCGACTGCTGGTTCTGCTAAGCTATATCTGACAGATGCTTCTTCGTTGCGCCTCCTAGGCCCGCAATGTGGACAACTGCCTTGTCTGGGTGGAGCTCCGCACTGTCTCTGCAGGTGCCCTATTTTGTTGCAGTTCCAACAGCGCATTTGACCTCTGTTATCTCTGTTCCGGTCTACGATGTCTGTTCTTTGACATGAGCATTCAACGGCTGTCATTTCCCTTACGCGGTGGAACACATGCGATGCCTGATCAGCAGCTTGCATTGTCAAGGCAAATGCTAGGGCCTCGGCGAGAGTTCTCTTTCCAGCCATTCTTACGGCCATTTGCAGTTGTCTATCTTCAATGGCTTGGATAAACGCCTCCACAGCCATTTCATTGATGAGAACCTCACCAGCATTAGGATATGACAAATGTGCCAGACGTTCGATATCTGCTTGCAGCTGTTGAAGTGTTTCTCCCCGCTTCTGGACTCTACTGCGTAGCTGAACCCTATACACTTGCTGCATATGCTCATCACCGAAGCGCATCTCTATAGCCTTGACCAGGGCGTCGTAGTTGTGTTGCTTCTCTTCGGAGACGGTTTGGAGTAACTCCGCAGCTGTACCTCTTAGTGCGAGCGTTAGCGCAATCGACTTTTCCTCGTTGTCCCAGCTGTTCGCCATTGCAGCTGCTTCAAACTGTTTCTTATAAATTGGCCATGATGTTTGACCATCGAAAACAGGAGGCTGCATCTCTTTCCTTCTCGGGCAGGCCGCAGAATTTTCTCGAGCCTTCTGCTTCTTCACTTTCTCGAGCTCTTTGGCCAAGTTCTCGAAGTTTGTATGGATTTCGTCGAATTTGGTTTCAACCTTCTCGAACTTTTGGTCAATTTCTTCGAGTTTTCCTTCGAGAACATTTTAAAATCTTCCACAGCGCTCTTTTGGGCGGCAACTATGGAATTCTTTTGTTCTTCCAATTTAGAGTCCATTGATTGCAATTTGGAATCTAGAGAATTCTTCTGTTCATTAAATTTAGAGTCCATTGATTGCAATTTGGAATCTAGAGAATTCTTCTGTTCATCAAATTTGGAATCCAGAGAATTCTTCTGTTCATTGAACTGAGAGCTCATAGAATTCTTCTGTTCATTGAACTGAGAGTCCATAGAATTCTTCTGTTCATCTAACTTGGCCAGAAGAAATTCCATCATAGCAGTCATATCAACGTTTGTACTTACTTGTTCTTCTGCTACGTAGATCAAAACGGACTTGGGGCTTTCTCCTTCGTTTTCAACAGTTTCCTGCAGTCGAAGCACAAGATCACTTTTTCCTCCAGCTGTGGAGAGATTCCGCTTTTCCAATTCAGCTTTTAACTGCGGTATACTGAGCTGTAGTAATTTTAATGTTCGGCCCATTTTTTTTTTTTTAATAAAACAAATTCACTTCACTTTAATTTCACACTGAATACGTTTTATCCCACTTCTGACACCAATGTTACATCCAGGCTAGGATTCGAAAAGATAAATCGTAATTCTATTTAATTAATCTTTATTAGTTCTCTTTCAATGTAATTCTTGATTATTATTCCAATAATTCACTTATTTAATTCAACAATTCACTTTCACAATTAATCACTTTAAATACACAATCACTTTTCTCTTACTCAATACTTATACTTTTTCTCTATACTTTTCACTACTGTCATCTATCGCACTTCTTTATCGCGGTTCACAACTCGAATGTTTTGGGTGCTCCTGCGACATCTATTTATATCTCCTAGTGACACCTCTCGAAATTTCCAGATTCGTTGAGAAGGTTCGTTTAGAAGGTTCGAGAACAGCATCATTATGTATGTACTAGTTATTCCACAGCTACTCAAACTGCTATTCAAATGCTGCCAAAATCGGTAATGTGGCCACTTTCCGCAAAAAATAACTATAAATTTGTTAAAACAAGTTTTGTCATTTTAATTTCAATGTTTTCCTAACTTTCAACGACATTTATCTTTCTACACGACGCTTCAAAGTGTGATTGCATAAGTCATTGTGATAGGTAAGTTGCAGGAGTTTGGACGGTTGGGATTTGAAAATGACAGGAGACCGGATGGGGATGGGACTATTGGAAGGGAATCGTGATTGGAAGGAAGGTGTTGTGTACGAGGAGCATGGCACCCTTGCGTTGCTCGGCCGAGCTCGCCGGACTGGGGGGGAGTCTTGTCCCCGCACAACAACGAGTACCTATGCACAAAAACATATATCGTGCCAAGACTTACAGGTCGTTTTTACTAACAGCAGACGGACGTTGTCACATTGATGGGGCGCTGACGATGGAACCAGCGCGGCCATTACCCGCCCTACCTGGAAGTTCCTTGGCCATAGAAGAACTTCCCCAAAGAGGCGGATGCCTCAGCCGGATCAAGCCATCCACCGAAGTGCTTTAGCGCACCATACTCCACCCCCTGAAAATTAAAATTATTCCTCCATTAAGCCTTTATGGCTCAACAAAAAAAACAAAAGACCTCCGCTTCATTTGAACATAGAAGTATATAATATTTATTACGATTGATTTTACTTCAATTTGACAACCATAAATAAATAAAAGAAACAAAAAAAACTAAAGATACAATTCATTACAATTCACAGGAAATATTAATTGTTAAGTTTTATCTCCAATACGTATAGACAAGGGGACGGTAATTCAGGTATTTTCTCCCTGACGCGGTAGATCCTACACTTAAATATTACGGTAAGCCTACCTATAATGAGCTCTCTATAGGGGTACAAAAAGGTTAACTCTAAACGAGATCGCGAAAGATTGACAGAGAAGACGCATCCGAAACTTAACTTATTACAAAAGAACTAATCCAAATTACGCTATAATCTATTAAAAATGATCACTATGTGTCTTCACTTTTAAAAGTGTAAATTTATATGGACATGAAATATTGATTTGTTCTATATTTTTTTTTTTTTTTATATAGCATCTGTATTGCCGGTTTCGTGGCGTAACGTACATAGGTTTAAATAAAAATTGTGTGTCGTAGATATAGTTGCGTGTATATGTGTGGTTATTTATAAGAAACTAATTTAATGTATCGTCACGATAGATGAAGCGCTCCATAGCGGATAGTGGATCTCTTAACGCCTTCGGTCTGTGATGAAGGTACGTTACTGTAGCGGAGTCTTCATACAGCAATCGGAGGAAGCAAAAAAATGCGGCGGCCAAGACTTCCTTAATCTATTTGCTTGGAATGCCTTTGACCGCCGATTGACCTCTGTGTTCACCAAAGACTTTCACCTAAGAGACGATAGTCTCATTATATACTATTATTTCTTATTTGATAACGACTCACCAGTTAAAATTTAACACAATTAACACCGACTCTAATATTGTTGTCTTTTCTTATTTGATTAATTTCATTTCTTTTACTACAAAAAAACGTTAAGAAATTCAAAAAAAAACGAAAATTCTAGAAAGGCACCTTTAAATATATATGTTCTATGTATGTGCGTATAATATCACTCCGGTACAACCAAAGACGTTTAGTCGTGGCTACTTTTAACTTCTAGTGCGCGATGGTATTCCCTTTTAAATATAGCTAGACAATAATGCCCCATCATTCTCCCACCACCACCCACTACCACTATCCCAAAAACCCTATGTATCCATACCCGTTTTTAAGTAACCCGCTACCCAGATCATGCTACCCTTTTCGAATCATCCCAACGTCCTACTCTTTGAAACATTTGCTAATGCATTCCACAACCTCAGCCAAAGAGCTTTTTTCCAGGAATCTATTACTTTCCTTTATTTTCCAACCATTGCTGTCAAATAACTGACATGTCAACAAAAACAAAAGGAAGATAAATCCCGGCATTATGTGCTTGCTGCCTTTATTAAATAAGTTTTTCTGAATGCATTTTTGGGTATACAAAGTGTTATTAATGTATAAAACCGTTTTTCTTTCGTTTTATTAGAGGTTGTGTAAAGAATGGCATCCAGGTTATTTTCACTAACCTGGTCCATGCTCCTCAGCAGCAATTGAGCAGGGGAGAAAAGGGACGCTTCAGCTCGAGCACAGGTATTTTTATTTTACACATTTCTACCTAAGGTAATATGTTTTATTGTTTTCAGGCATCAACATATGCGACCGTAACATCATCTTAAGCTGTTTTAAAGTTATGTTAAATTGAATATTATTCTCAATGTTCCAAATGCCCCAAATGTATTCACTATTTATTTGTTAAATCATCTTGTCACTTAAGAAACAGCGTTAACTTTTACACAGCTTTTGCTAAACATGTTTTGTCGTACCAAAAACTTGAATTTATTGTCACAGATTCATAAACTAATTTAACATAGTACGTTTTCCTATTTCATAAATGCATTAAAAGTGGTTTGCCTGTCATTTGGTTTTCGTTCGTTCGAGGTCAACAAATTGTACGAAAAAAATTATTTTCAAACAAAATAAGAATAATTAACAAAGAAATTATAATAACATAAGTCAAATGAATCAGTAAAAATAATTACCACACATTTGCACCAATTTTTATCTTTTCCATTGGTTATTTGTTTTCACAAAGTCACTGTAAACACACCCCGTGCACCGCTCAATTTCACCACGACACAAAATCAAAAACTGGCAAATGTCAAACATGTCGTTTGTTTATGTTTTCTGCTACTTGTACTACCTTCCGTGAAATGGTTAAACCAAATTCTTGACTTGAGAACATTCTTCAAACTATCTACGAAAGGCTGGTAGCTGATTGCTGTCTAAATCCCGATGCTGGTTAGAATACATCTCATTTCTGGACTACAGAGACGAATACAAGCGACCCAAGGAGCTGCAAGATTTGCCCATATTTCTTCAGAATGTGGTGGACGTTAGTAACCGAGCGCTGCGCAATTGTTCGTGGAACGAGAAGTTGTACATCAAACGAATACAACTGCTGGAGAAGATGGAAAAGAGTCGACAAGAAGTTCTGGAAAGTTCCTTGGCCGTTCAGTTCCAAAGTGCCGATCCAGTCGTCGCTTTATGGCTGGAGTACTTGACTTATCTTAGGCGACTCACTAACTATAAAGAAGAAGGGAAATGCGAGATCCTGAGGAACAATTTCAACTTGTGTTGGACATCACTGGGCCAACAGTGAGGCGTGCTGGCCGACTGCAATTGCGAGATTTTGCAGTTTTGGGGACGTCTCGAGTATGGACCACTTCAGGATGCCAAAAAGGGCAAGGAGCTGTGGACCACAGTCATGGGTAGGTTGTCAAAAGCTCTGAATGATGACGTCTCTTGTAATTCATTCTTGATCTCAAACAGAAAGTTCCGACAACGCTTCAAAGAGCGGCCTCTGGATAGAGTTCATTCAATTGGTGATGCGGAATGACCTCGGAGCGACGAGAAAGTACGCTCTTTGCCATAAAAAGCTTGTATTTATTTCATCATTTTTACCCATACCCACAGACTTTTTAGAAAAGCACTTCAATCTCAAGATCTGGATAATCCCTATGTGATAATGTCGGCGTGGCAACGCTTCCAACGTTGCAATGGTTCTATTCGGCAGGTGAACTCGTGTCTGAAGGACTGTGAACGCTTTTTGCAGGAATTGCAAGTAAAAATCAAAGACATTACAAAGAAGGGTGAACAAAGGTTAAAGGCAGAGAAAAAGGTATTGATAGAAAACGCAAATCAATTGATCTCTCTCAAGAAATCACACATGAGAAACGTCATAGAGAGAAAGATGCACCTGTGCGGCAATTTAAAGGCAAAGAAACAAAATCAGCAGTATTCAAAGAGCATGAGAATCAGGAGATTGATCTTACCAAGGACCATTTGAGGATATTCATCAGTTTACCGTTGAGTCTTATGGTGGGCTTCTACGGTTTCGCAAAGTACTTGGCGCGTCAGTACTCTAAGCCAATAATAGCAGTTCATCAGCCTCGCTACTTACTGCCGCTTCAAGTACTGATCAAGGATTCGTAACCATCCAACTGCTTGTTGACCAATTGGGGTAAGAGTGAAGTTTATTGATATTACTTTCGAACTTATTTTTCATTTGTTCTTCCTTCAGGTGAACTGAGTATCGTGCTAAGCAATGCGTTGAAAAAGTCCTAAGTGCAGGGTTATGTTGGATAGATGAACGGGATAAAGAAATAAGTTATTGTTTTTACAGCATGTTTCCCGGATGACCAACAGCTTGATTTCATAGTTAATTTTTAAAATTGTTTATTATTAAAATTACGAACACAATAAATATTGACAAAAATAATGCAAAACAGCCTAGTCTACATGTTTACTTTACATCCAGGTGAGCCGAATACTAGTAGGGAACTTGCAGTTGCCATTTAAATTGAACTGCTATTGAGAGAACGAGATGGAACTTCCATCGCATACTGCTACGTTCAAATACGAAAACGTTGATGTTGATGGTGAAATGGTTTGCGGCCCATGCAACAAAGATACTGCAAGGAATTTCTTCTTTCCTCCATAGCTATTTCAACTTGGTGAACTAGCGAACAGCAAGGGTAGTTAAAACAGAGATTCTCAACCAAATTACCACAGCTAAAAGGAAACCTCAACTTCAGTCCAAACTGCAACTCTGGGAGCACCTTCACATCCACCCCAACACCCTTTGCACGTGTTTTTGAAACTTCGAGCTCCGAATTTGTGTTCAAAACAGATTGGAGCTTCTGTTTTAAGTTTGGATTGGATTTTTCCAAATACTGCCTGTCGAATAAGTTTTTTTCTTGCTCTTAAGAGGAGAACTTTTACCTTGAAGAAAACCTTCTCAATTTCATTTTTCTAAATCTAAAATTTAAAGGAATAATAAAAATAATCAATTTAATTGAACATAATATATTTAGTTTCTAAAAAAAAAAAGGTTTTTAATATAATAGAACAATAAATATAAATTAGGATCATCTGTCTCATTTACTGCATTAACTTCAGGTATAGGCTAGATAAAATCCAAGAGGGTCTACAAAGAAATATACAATTAAAAAACTTATTTTTACTATACATCGCATGCTGGATTACCTAATCTGTTTCATTGTAGAACATAAATGTCAACCCTTTAGACAAAATTTCTAGAATTACGGAAGTATTTTCATTAAAACCAAAACGGAAGAGAAAGAAAATCTTTGCAGTTCAAGAACACTGTCGTAGAATCCTTGATTGTAAATGCTTAGAAATCCACCAATAGCAGAAAAAGCTGAGACTCTGTTGAATTACATTTTAACTGGAAGAAAAGTTATCCAATATATAAAGGAAGCAATATCAATCTAATATATTTTTGTTTGCCGTGCTAGTCTTCGGAATATGGATGCAATCAAATCTGGCTTCATACGAATTGCCAGCTTTGAGTTTTGCAATTTGTTGAGGAATATCCCGCATCCATTCCAATTTGTCTGTTTCAACTACATCAAAGTGAATCCATTCCTCATCTATACTTTGCTTTAACAATTCCGACGCTGGATTACCGTCAGGTAATTGAGTGTCATCTGCGTCATCGTTGTTCTTTAACTGAAAAGGAACTATATATATATATATGTTTCTGTGATGATTTTTGTTTCCGTTTCATCCTGGATCTAAAAGCAACTCATATCTACAATTGATCAGTGCATGGGTTTAGATCACTTACCTATAGACTTTAATAATTTTTCCCACACTGCTAGAATTTCTTCCTCTTTCATTTTAGCCAGAATTTTAAGATTTTCTTTGTGAACCACTTAGTCATATTTGATTCATCCACGATGCAACTTGTATCAACTAATGCTGTTTTAACACTCTTCACAGGCTCACATTCCATAATCATCATCATTTCGTCATGCTGTCTCTTCCTATCCACATTCAGATCGTGATTTTACTTTGCTGTTTTGATTCTTAGCTTCAAGCGACATAGCAAAAAGACTGTTGCCATCCAAATTTTGCTGCCGACTATGATATTTGCTCCTGAGCTCCAGTTGATTGTTGATTTATTGTTGGACTATTACTTACCACAGACTACTACTAAATGTCCTGATGGAGCGGTTTCAGTGATTAGGAGTAAACAGGAACTTTGCAGAACTAAAGAATATAAATGATTAATTATTATCAGTCTTTTTCACAGAAAAAATACTTACTTTTTTATTGCCATATCGCTTGAAATGCATTGCGCGAAAAGTAGGTCACCAGCTAGCTTGTCTGCTGTGAAAAATTAAATTATATGAAAAGAAAGATATCAAAATAAATACTTACACAATTTGTTTTAATAACATACTTTGTTTATGTAACATACTTCGCCCAATGAGACGGTGAATAGTGATTTTTGGCTCTCCTCTACCAATTCTTGGTATCATTTTACGGCTAGTAACTCCTTGTTCAAAGACGATGTCCCGGTGGAGGGGTTTCAGTGCTTGAGAGCAAACAGGAACTTTGCAGAACTAAAGAATAGAAATGATTATTTACTATTATTTATGTTTATTCATTATCAGTCCTTTTCAGATGGAAAATACTTACTTATCACAATCGAACTCATATTAAAGAGCCATTTAGACAAAACTGTCGGGACTAAGTTTCTGCTGCTTAAGAAAGCCTTTGTAATATCCCTGGAATGGCATTGCGTGCATATGTAGGTCATCAGCTAGCTTGTCAAGGTTGGTTTTTAATGTTCCAATGTGCTTGTCCACAGCTGGAGAGGAGTTTAGAGGTCGTAACTATTTAAAAGAGAAAAATTAAACTACACGAAAAGAAAGATATGAAAATAAATACTTACACAAGTTGTTTTACAATGTATTCCATTATGAGTGCAATAGGTTGACCCTCGGCCGGAGAATGTTCATAGCTATATCCATGGAATCCAATTCGACTGAAAAATAACTGCAGAAATAAATTTTAACCAACAGTTTGTAAACTTTAGAAAGAAGTTTCTTACTTGAATCGTCTTATCGAACCATCGATTACCACCGCACTTCTGAACACACAGCCATGAATAATTAGAAGATAATTTTTTCAGCTTTTAAGCTAGTTATTTTGTGTGTTTGCATATTGTTACTTATACAACTTAAGAGTGTACAAATACAAATATATTATTAATCTTTGGAATAAAAGAATCACAAAGTTCTGTCAAATGACACAAAATTAAACTCACCACACAATCTTGTCATATTTGACAATCAGACAGAAGACTTCACTTTTATTGTTTCACATGTATTCACCGATAGGAAATTTTGAGAAAGGATTCCGCACTCGATTTTGAGGGGCGCAGCGGATGGGGGTAGTGAGAGTTGGCTGTCTAATATAGGTAGTCTGTGGCTGAAATCCTTAGTTTAGAACTATGCAGATTCAAGGGGACAGCAAAAAAGTGCAAAAATTTAGGCGAAACATAACGGTCGCGAGTTGGAATGTTGGAAATATGAGTGGTCAAAGCTACGAACGTTAAGAGATATTGGTTGAAAGGAGAGTGAACAACATGTCGTCGCTTGAAAAGCAAACTGACATAAGTCAAAATTCATACATTTTCAGAAAAGCCATTTGAAGTTTTTCATAACTTATGAAAAAATCATTTTAGTTTTGAACTTCAATGAATACCAAAAAGTGGTAAAGTAAAAAAGTAGTATTTTTTTTTCTTCTTTCAAGTTACTACAAAAGGCCGTTTTTAAAAAAAAATTGACATGTCGTTTTACATCCAAATTGCTACTAATTTAAAAAACAAAGTGTGAAAAAGTGTCGTTTTGTTTTGAAATGATGACGTCTCTTGTAATTCATTCTTGATCTCAAACAGAAAGTTCCGACAACGCTTCAAAGAGCGGCCTCTGGATAGAGTTCATTCAATTGGTGATGCGGAATGACCTCGGAGCGACGAGAAAGTACGCTCTTTGCCATAAAAAGCTTGTATTTATTTCATCATTTTTACCCATACCCGCAGACTTTTTAGAAAAGCACTTCAATCTCAAGATCTGGATAATCCCTATGTGATAATGTCGGCGTGGCAACGCTTCCAACGTTGCAATGGTTCTATTCGGCAGGTGAACTCGTGTCTGAAGGACTGTGAACGCTTTTTGCAGGAATTGCAAGTAAAAATCAAAGACATTACAAAGAAGGGTGAACAAAAGTTAAAGGCAGAGAAAAAGGTATTGATAGAAAACGCAAATCAATTGATCTCTCTCAAGAAATCACACATGAGAAACGTCATAGAGAGAAAGATGCACCTGTGCGGCAATTTAAAGGCAAAGAAACAAAATCAGCAGTATTCAAAGAGCATGAGAATCAGGAGATTGATCTTACCAAGGACCATTTGAGGATATTCATCAGTTTACCGTTGAGTCTTATGGTGGGCTTCTACGGTTTCGCAAAGTACTTGGCGCGTCAGTACTCTAAGCCAATAATAGCAGTTCATCAGCCTCGCTACTTACTGCCGCTTCAAGTACTGATCAAGGATTCGTAACCATCCAACTGCTTGTTGACCAATTGGGGTAAGAGTGAAGTTTATTGATATTACTTTCGAACTTATTTTTCATTTGTTCTTCCTTCAGGTGAACTGAGTATCGTGCTAAGCAATGCGTTGAAAAAGTCCTAAGTGCAGGGTTATGTTGGATAGATGAACGGGATAAAGAAATAAGTTATTGTTTTTACAGCATGTTTCCCGGATGACCAACAGCTTGATTTCATAGTTAATTTTTAAAATTGTTTATTATTAAAATTACGAACACAATAAATATTGACAAAAATAATGCAAAACAGCCTAGTCTACATGTTTACTTTACATCCAGGTGAGCCGAATACTAGTAGGGAACTTGCAGTTGCCATTTAAATTGAACTGCTATTGAGAGAACGAGATGGAACTTCCATCGCATACTGCTACGTTCAAATACGAAAACGTTGATGTTGATGGTGAAATGGTTTGCGGCCCATGCAACAAAGATACTGCAAGGAATTTCTTCTTTCCTCCATAGCTATTTCAACTTGGTGAACTAGCGAACAGCAAGGGTAGTTAAAACAGAGATTCTCAACCAAATTACCACAGCTAAAAGGAAACCTCAACTTCAGTCCAAACTGCAACTCTGGGAGCACCTTCACATCCACCCCAACACCCTTTGCACGTGTTTTTGAAACTTCGAGCTCCGAATTTGTGTTCAAAACAGATTGGAGCTTCTGTTTTAAGTTTGGATTGGATTTTTCCAAATACTGCCTGTCGAATAAGTTTTTTTCTTGCTCTTAAGAGGAGAACTTTTACCTTGAAGAAAACCTTCTCAATTTCATTTTTCTAAATCTAAAATTTAAAGGAATAATAAAAATAATCAATTTAATTGAACATAATATATTTAGTTTCTAAAAAAAAAAGGTTTTTAATATAATAGAAAAATAAATATAAATTAGGATCATCTGTCTCATTTACTGCATTAACTTCAAGTATAGGCTAGATAAAATCCAAGAGGGTCTACAAAGAAATATACAATTAAAAAACTTATTTTTACTATACATCGCATGCTGGATTACCTAATCTGTTTCATTGTAGAACATAAATGCCAACCCTTTAGACAAAATTTCTAGAATTACGGAAGTATTTTCATTAAAACCAAAACGGAAGAGAAAGAAAATCTTTGCAGTTCAAGAACACTGTCGTAGAATCCTTGATTGTAAATGCTTAGAAATCCACCAATAGCAGAAAAAGCTGAGACTCTGTTGAATTACATTTTAACTGGAAGAAAAGTTATCCAATATATAAAGGAAGCAATATCAATCTAATATATTTTTGTTTGCCGTGCTAGTCTTCGGAATATGGATGCAATCAAATCTGGCTTCGTACGAATTGCCAGCTTTGAGTTTTGCAATTTGTTGAGGAATATCCCGCATCCATTCCAATTTGTCTGTTTCAACTACATCAAAGTGAATCCATTCCTCATCTATACTTTGCTTTAACAATTCCGACGCTGGATTACCGTCAGGTAATTGAGTGTCATCTGCGTCATCGTTGTTCTTTAATTGAAAAGGAACTATATATATATATATGTTTCTGTGATGATTTTTGTTTCCGTTTCATAGCGAGGAATTCCAGCAATCCTGGATCTAAAAGCAACTCATATCTACAATTGATCAGTGCATGGGTTTAGATCACTTACCTATAGACTTTAATAATTTTTCCCACACTGCTAGAATTTCTTCCTCTTTCATTTTAGCCAGAATTTTAAGATTTTCTTTGTGAACCACTTAGTCATATTTGATTCATCCACGATGCAACTTGTATCAACTAATGCTGTTTTAACACTCTTCACAGGCTCACATTCCATAATCATCATCATTTCGTCATGCTGTCTCTTCCTATCCACATTCAGATCGTGATTTTACTTTGCTGTTTTGATTCTTAGCTTCAAGCGACATAGCAAAAAGACTGTTGCCATCCAAATTTTGCTGCCGACTATGATATTTGCTCCTGAGCTCCAGTTGATTGTTGATTTATTGTTGGACTATTACTTACCACAGACTACTACTAAATGTCCTGATGGAGCGGTTTCAGTGATTAGGAGTAAACAGGAACTTTGCAGAACTAAAGAATATAAATGATTAATTATTATCAGTCTTTTTCACAGAAAAAATACTTACTTTTTTATTGCCATATCGCTTGAAATGCATTGCGCGAAAAGTAGGTCACCAGCTAGCTTGTCTGCTGTGAAAAATTAAATTATATGAAAAGAAAGATATCAAAATAAATACTTACACAATTTGTTTTAATAACATACTTTGTTTATGTAACATACTTCGCTCAATGAGACGGTGAATAGTGATTTTTGGCTCTCCTCTACCAATTCTTGGTATCATTTTACGGCTAGTAACTCCTTGTTCAAAGACGATGTCCCGGTGGAGGGGTTTCAGTGCTTGAGAGCAAACAGGAACTTTGCAGAACTAAAGAATAGAAATGATTATTTACTATTATTTATGTTTATTCATTATCAGTCCTTTTCAGATGGAAAATACTTACTTATCACAATCGAACTCATATTAAAGAGCCATTTAGACAAAACTGTCGGGACTAAGTTTCTGCTGCTTAAGAAAGCCTTTGTAATATCCCTGGAATTGCATTGCGTGCATATGTAGGTCATCAGCTAGCTTGTCAAGGTTGGTTTTTAATGTTCCAATGTGCTTGTCCACAGCTGGAGAGGAGTTTAGAGGTCGTAACTATTTAAAAGAGAAAAATTAAACTACACGAAAAGAAAGATATGAAAATAAATACTTACACAAGTTGTTTTACCCTCGGCCGGAGAATGTTCATAGCTATATCCATGGAATCCAATTCGACTGAAAAATAACTGCAGAAATAAATTTTAACCAACAGTTTGTAAACTTTAGAAAGAAGTTTCTTACTTGAATCGTCTTATCGAACCATCGATTACCACCGCACTTCTGAACACACAGCCATGAATAATTAGAATATAATTTTTTCAGCTTTTAAGCTAGTTATTTTGTGTGTTTGCATATTGTTACTTATACAACTTAAGAGTGTACAAATACAAATATATTATTAATCTTTGGAATAAAAGAATCACAAAGTTCTGTCAAATGACACAAAATTAAACTCACCACACAATCTTGTCATATTTGACAATCAGACAGAAGACTTCACTTTTATTGTTTCACATGTATTCACCGATAGGAAATTTTGAGAAAGGATTCCGCACTCGATTTTGAGGGGCGCAGCGGATGGGGGTAGTGAGAGTTGGCTGTCTAATATAGGTAGTCTGTGGCAGAAATCCTTGGTTTAGAACTATGCAGATTCAAGGGGACAGCAAAAAAGTGCAAAAATTTAGGCGAAACATAACGGTCGCGAGTTGGAATGTTGGAAATATGAGTGGTCAAAGCTACGAACGTTAAGAGATATTGGTTGAAAGGAGAGTGAACAACATGTCGTCGCTTGAAAAGCAAACTGACATAAGTCAAAATTCATACATTTTCAGAAAAGCCATTTGAAGTTTTTCATAACTTATGAAAAAATCATTTTAGTTTTGAACTTCAATGAATACCAAAAAGTTGTAAAGTAAAAAAGTAGTATTTTTTTTTTCTTCTTTCAAGTTACTACAAAAGGCCGTTTTTAAAAAAAAATTCACATGTCGTTTTACATCCAAATTGCTACTAATTTAAAAAACAAAGTGTGAAAAAGTGTCGTTTTGTTTTGAAATAAAACAATTGGAATTTTTTTGCGTATTTTGTAGAAACAACCCACTTTAAATAGTATTAAGTTATAATGAAAAAATAAAGGACTTTAATGAAAAAATCGATTATAATAATATTATATAAATTAAAACCTAGCTTATTGGTAAAACGACACTTCTCAAAGTAATCAAAAGAACTTTGAAGTTCATTAACTAGGTTTGTTCCTAGGTAAAATGACACAACACGAAAAGTGTCACTTTTCAGGAAACTCATTTATCACGATTTCATATTTTTTTTTTAGAAGCAAAGTGTGTTGCGAACGCCTACCTACTGAGTGCTACGCACGCGGCTATGTCGGTTCGACGTTCCCCTCAAAAGTTTGAGCCACCTCATTAACACCGACTGTCGGCTATGGCTCGGGTTATGAGAGGAGGAAGGATAAGGTGGCAGGCGGTGGCATGTCTTGCGTTGAGCACGGCTTAGCTCGCCGACTGGGTGAGTTCTTGCCTGTCCTTACCTGCCGTACAATCGTACGTGCCGATACAAATAAAGTTAGAAAAATGAAATAAAGATGAAAAGTTAGAAGGAGAAGAGAATCGAATTAACGACATTACAGACTAGAAGTGATAGTAGGAGAATAATAAAAAAACTACTGGTTCCTGGATGACGACGGAACCATGGCCTATTGTCCCGCCCTTGTGAACTTAACTGTCCACTCCTTCGGTTGCCCACGGCCTCAAGTCCGACAACCCCCTAATATCTAAAAAAAAAAAGAAAAAAGGAAATGCCTTCCCTCTACGACCCCATCAATACTCACGTCAGCCCCTTTCACCTCTCACAGCCATTATCAAATTAATGATTCATGTTATGTTAGGTAATCAAATATTTTTAACAATTATTTTTATTGATCATAATTAAAAACAAAAAATAATCTTTTCTTATTTTTTGATATAATGTAACCTTCATATTAAGTATGGAATTAAAGAAACAATCACAACCACATGAAATTCAAACCCTTTTCCCTACCCTCCTTGGCGCCTTTCTGCGCATTGATGGCTGATGACGACTCCTTTCCAGCGTTCACGATGGTCGGGATAACGCGATAGCTGTATAGTAACTGGGATAGAAAACTGATTATGAATAACGAAAATCTACTTTTAAAAGAAAAAAACAATATAAAAGTTACAATGTTGGTGCTCCTACTTCAATATTGAGATCCAATTATTTTTCTCTTAAATTAACATTCTTTAATTAACAATACTAAAGTCAAAATAAATTCCAATGCAAATTATATGCGTATGCACTTGTGCTCTCCAAAGAAGTTGACTTCATAATACGTGTACACATGTTAATAAAAACTTCGATTAAAATAAAGCGTGTTTCAAAGTGATAAAAAATTGATCATTCTTGACAAATAAATCATTATTTTCTTTGAAATAATTGCTAATCCTTGTTATCTTAAGAATTAATATGATTGGATATCGCAATTTCGATTAAGTTACAATAATATAAATATATTTAACACTCAGCAATCGTCCATGTGGTAGGGTGCTCCTGTGGCGTTTTGGATGAGTTCTTGTGAGTCGTGGTTCCACCGGTGAGGGTAGTTGGAAATCTCCTATTCTAGCCTTGTTCTTGTGGTTCGGACTTAAGCTTGGGCTTCGGTGGTCTCGCAATTCATATATATATATCGGGAGGGGGGGGGGGGGGGGGGGGGGGGGGGGGGGGGGGGGGGGCTTATAGCGGCATTGACTAATTTCCTTGTTTCATTATTGTCTTTTGTTTTTTTTTTTTCTTTTATAAAAGTTTTAAGTGTTCGAATTTTTATTCAAGTCTCACTTATTCACAATTTCCTTTATTAAATTTAAGGCCAAACATTAAAAGCGCACTTGCTTACTTTATCCGTGACTGTACTTTTTGTACTTCAATAAAATTAAGTCTACCGAGGAAATAGCTACTTTTTAACTTAACAAAAAAATTTGCCACACAGCTAGCAAAAAAAAACTGGGTACCCGATCACTCCAAATTTGCCGTTCGACTCCCTGAAAAACAAGTTAATCCCCCTATTTAAGACCTCCCCCACGCCACTCACACCATCGCACCTTTTCAACCGCCTGATTTTCGTCATATGAAAAAAAATATATAATAAAATAGTATTCTAGCAGTACAAAAGCTCAGCAGAAAACTGAGCGAAAAGGCTGTACGAGGTTGCCACGCCGACGACAGAACTCTTATACTCCATATTCGTCCATACCTGGGCATTGCACAGCACAATTTCACCCGCTAGTTACACATAGCAATGGCGAAGCATTTTAACATCCACCTATGCTGGGTGCCAGGACATACAGACATGCCAGGGAACTGTAGGGCGGATGAACTCGCCAGAAAAGGAACCACACTGCCCCTTTTACCTGATAAAGGTTCACTAGGCATCCCAATCGCTACATGCAAACTCATGTTTATGAGACAGACCATGAGAACTGTAACCTTAGGTGGACAAGTGGCAACACTTGTCTAGCGACAAAGCAGATTTGGCCAAAGCTGGATCTGAAACGCTCTAAGTGTTTGATTTCTCTAAACAGACTTCACATTGATGCTATAATTGGTGTGATCACCGGACACTGTCTCATAGGCAGACATGCAACAAGGCTTGGCGTCCACGCAAATGACTTCTGCAGAAGCTGTATGGATGAGGAGGAGGAGGAGACAGTTCTCCACCTTCTCTGCACGTGCCCTGCTCTTTCTCAAACACGTAAACTCCATTTAGGATCCTTCTTTTACAATGATCTTAACGATCTCATT
Organism: Portevinia maculata; assembly: GCA_949715645.1. Lineage (NCBI taxonomy): Eukaryota > Metazoa > Arthropoda > Insecta > Diptera > Syrphidae > Portevinia > Portevinia maculata. The sequence continues at coordinate 140,949,094 of OX454527.1, forward strand.
AACACCGACATAAAAACTCTGTCAAGCTTCATCAGAAGCTCCAACTGGTTCAACGAGTAGGAGGATGATACATCCGTGTGGTATCACAATGGGCCTGTCACTGGCCTAAGTGTGTCGGTCTCGGCCGACTGCCACTACAACCTAACCTAACCTACACATAGCGAGATGAGATTGAAAACTATGCTCAGGCATGCACCAAGATCTAATATCCGAGCAATGGGACGTATCAGATTGGCTGGGCAATCCCCTTTCCAACAAAAGAAAATTAGAATAATCCAACAGAAAATCATAACTGGGCCTTCCACCATTAATTTTAGATGCTGCGAATTAATTTAAGGTGTAACCTATGCCTTTTTATGTCTTTTTTTTTAATTGCGTGCACTGGTAAATGAATTCAGTTACATACTACAGTGGCTCTGTATCTGTATCTGGCGTCCATTCCAGTTCCCGAGCAGCCAAATGCATTGAAAGATACCCACAACTAACTTCGCAATGCGGTCGTATTCACTGATGGAATATGAGCTCTTCAGGCGAGCTTAGACTTCTCATCTTGGTAAGTTCTTGCTGTGGCGCAATGTGCCAATGCCACGCCCTGAATGCAACCACATGTGTAAATGGCTTAGGTGTATTCCAACTGCAATCGACTTTACTACAAACATCGTCGATGAATATTCGATTTGCTTTCGTTATTGCCGTAAATCTTTGGCGTGGTAAACTCCCACAATTTTTTCGGTTAGATCTTCGATTTCGTAAAGGGAATTACCAACCCCTCTCCTTATGCGACATTTTATAAATTTATGGCCTAACTTTGCATTTATGTTTTTCGTAAAATCGCTTAGAAGAAAGTTGCGGCGGTAAATTTCTTGCCCGGGTTCAAAGTTTACTTTTCTGACTGGTGTTATACACTTTCGCGTATCGTTCATGTGCCTTTTGAAAATTTAATTTGATGGTGTTATGCACTGCTTGGCAAAGTACTCTTTCAGGTAATACTTCAATTAATGGATACGACGAAGCATGTGTGATCATCTTTTGTTTAAACAGTGCTTCATTAGGTGTCATACCGAGAGATTGGTGGTTTGAAGATCGCAGGGATGTTGCAATGTCTGAAATATTGGAATCCCAATTCGAATGGTCATCCTTGAGATATGCCCTTATGGCTGCCAATACGGAACGATTCACCCTCTCTGATGCATTCGGATGTGGGGAATACACGGCTGTTTTCATGTGTTTAATGCCATAATTCTTTAGAAGGGTTTGGAATTCCTTTCCCACAAACTGTCTACCATTATCGGTAAAAATGGTTTCTGGTACTCCGAATTGACTGAACACCTTTTCATCCAGATACTTGACCATTTTGTCACTCGTAGCATTAGGAAACGGTTCTAACAAAGGGTATTTAGTGAACTTGTCAAGACATATAAACAAGATCGTGTTTCCCAACTTAGATCTTGGATAGGGTCCCAGGAAATCCAAGTATAGATGTTGAAACGGACGGTCTATCATTATTTTATTTCCCATAGGAGGTCGCAGAATATAATTTGGAGCTTTCGTCATCTTGCAGACTTCACAAACGCCTATGAATGCTCGAACCTGGGGCCCAATTCCGCAAGACTGAGTTTTCTTGTGTACCCGAAAAAAGTATACACTGGCTTGATCTGATTCCGCAAGAGTGTAAGTAGGCTTTTTTGACAGTTTTCGGATATTCGGAAGCGGATATGCGTCTTTCTTAGTGGCCTGGTTCACCTTACGGGAGTCTAGGCACAAGCGGTTTTTGCCAGGTTTTCGAACCAAAACCACGGGAGAGTTCCAGGCACTGTTACTCTCTTCTATAACTCCCAATGAAAGCATCCTATCCAGGTCTTCATAGATGAGATTCTGGACTGCTGGCGACACAGGGTAGTGACGTTGTTTAATGGGTGCTGTGTCTCCAGTGTCAAGAACGTGTTTCTCGAGATGCGTCTTCCTTAAACCCAAATGAGCAAACGATGGAAAGAGACTCTTCACTCGACTGAGTCCAGTGGCTTGTGCTGTTGTCAAGACGTGCGCGTTTGGGTCTGTTTCTTGCTCATTCTGGCTGAGCGAAGATATAAGAAAAGGGGCTATCTTGAAGTCGCGCCAAAAATCGATTCCTAAATAAAGTTCTTGGTCGAGAGATGGAACTAAATATAGGACTAACACTCTCTTACTATCTTGATAGCCTACTTCGGTTACAACTTTTCCCACAATGTTTTGTTTTTTTCCATCAGCAGTTTGTACGAAGGCGGAATATGTAAAAATTTGAACCCCAGCCGATTCCACGAGATCCATGCAATTTCTGCCTAGGCAGGAAACGCTGGCACCGCTGTCCAACAATCCGACCATGTCTTCATTGAAAATTGTTACCTTGGCGTATGGTCTTAAGTCATTGGATTTGTACAGCACAGTTGAACTTATTGCCTTTCTCTGATTCTTACGCGAATAGTAACGTTGCCTGGTTTTCTCAATCCTCGGTGACACTGGATTCAAGAATATTCTTTCTCTTGCCTTTTGGTAATCCAGACGGCGCTGATGCAGGGACTTTGGTTGTAAGAAGGATTTAGTTTGGGGTTTTTGAACGTCAGGTATAGGTCTAAGGATCGAAATTGTGGGATTCTTTGAAGTGTCTGCTTTTAATTCCCCAGGTTTTCTCGTTCGACCGGAAGTTTCCCCGACATTTGGGACAAGTTTGGGTCACATATCCTAACGCTCCACATCTATAGCAAAACACACGCCAATGCTCCACCTTACATTCAACGTATGAGTGACCCATTTCATCACAATTCCAACAACTGACCTGATTTACATTTCTGGCACTCGTAATGACTTTTTTTTTGTGGAATGTTTCGAGTAATAGCGTTGACGGATAACCCAGAAGTTTCCTCGTCGCTAAAAGCATCTATTTCATGTACGTATCGTGACTGGCGATAGTTTTTACCTGAATCACGTTTTTGAATAAACCGTTCAGCCCTACGACACGTATGCAAAAAGTCTGACAACCTGCGCGGTTGGTATGCAAATGTAAGTTGTGAAATCTAGTCTTTCACGTTATGCCTCAGAATTTCTAAAAGTTCTGATGACGACTTGGGATTTTGAAGACGGGCGTTCATTGAAGTTATCGCGTTGTAAAAATCATCAATTGTTTCGTTATGCCCCTGTCTTCTATCAACCATTAGTCTCATTATCTCAAAGTCGGTTTCAACGCAGCGAAACTGTTCTATAAAAGCAGACTCTAAGACTGTCCAACGACAATTGCGATTGGCCTTGAGAAACTGCCAATACCAGCTTTCCGCTATTCCTGAGACTAATAACTGAAAATTGATCTGGATTTTTAGCCAAGAATAGCCATAAGTTTCCTTCAATGAATTGACCCTAAATAAAAAATCGTCATCCGAGGGTGTTTTGTTTGTGCCATCAAAATTAAGAAGCCATTTGTCCAGTTCGACGCGGTTAGTTCCATTGCGAGGAATCTGTTGTTCTTGTGGACCAGTGCAACCTCGATTATTGCCATTACTACTGTTGTCTCTACCTAGCATTTTAAGGCGATTAGAGACCTCAAGCAATGTTTGCGAGATTTGGATTATGTTCCAGAACGCTAAGCCTGGGGCTTGAGCTTTCTCGTCCCGTTCAGAGATCGTCTACTTCCACCTTGACGGCTTCGATTTGAGATTTTGCTTGGATTTGATTTCCTATTGGAGTATGAGTTTTCATGTGGTAACTTACTTTCTCCGAAGGAGCTGAATAACTGAGCTTGTTGCTCCTGAGCTTCTTTAACGCGTTGATTGACATAAGCCTCAACCTCTGGACCGAATTGAGAATGGTTATTACTGGCTTTCTTAAAACCTTTTGGCGTATAGAGGTAATTGTCATCCTCTATATTAAATTCTCGTATCGTTTCTAAAACGTCTCTATCTGACATGTTAGGATTACCATTAGTTGCGCTTGCACCTTCTGATGACGTGCCAATGGTGAAACCGGCGGGGATCGTCGGCTCGTTTCGTCGGCTACCTACCGGAGGTGGTGTACGAGGAATATTGTCAGATGAATTAAAAGCATCTGGTTCGGTTAAACTCAATGCATTTGAATCTTTATTCGTTTTGCTACGAAGATTCTTTGAGATGGCAACAATGATGAACTTATATTTTTTTTTCAAATATTCTGTTTTGAATGTATATATATGTGTTTAAGTATTCTATATTCTCAATATAACAAAAGTTATGCAGTTTTATATATCTTCTTTAGTTTATTTTTATGTTTAATTTCTGTGAGAGTCTCGGGCTTTGATGGGTACTGGGGCTGCGTAGATTTTCGGAAAGGGGGTAGGTTTTTTTTTTTTTGTAATTATGGCTGGTTATTGGTACTTAGCGATTTTAGGACTGCGTAATTTTATCGCAATCATGATAATACACACTAAAGAAGTGCATCTTGAGACGTATAAAATTTTTGCAGTTTCTCTGACTTGAAATATAAAGATGAAATGTTGGAAGGAGAAAAGAATACAATTAACGACATTACAGCCTTGAAGTTATAGTGGGAGAATAATCGAAACTCCTGATTCCTGGATGACGACGGAACCATGGCCTATTGTCCCGCCCTTGTGAACTCAACTGTCCACTCCTTCGGTTGCCCACGGCCTCAAGTCGGACAACCCCCTAATATCTAAAAAGAAAAAAAAGGAAATGCCTTCGCTCTACGACCCCATCAATACTCACGTCAGCCCCTTTCACCTTTCACAGTCATTATCAAATTAATGATTCATGTTATGTTAGGTAATCAAATATTTTTAACAATTATTTTTATTGATCATAATTAAAAACAAAAAATAATCTTTTCTTATTTTTAGATATAATGTAACCTTCATATTAAGTATGGAATTAAAGAAACAATCACAACCACATGAAATTCATACCCTTTTTCCTACCCTCCTTGGCGCCTTTCTGCGCATTGATGGCTGATGACGACTCCTTTCCAGCATGCACGATGGTCGGGATAACGCGATAGCTGTATAGTAACTGGGATAGAAAACTGATTATGAATAACGAAAATCTACTTTTAAAGCAAACAATATAAAAGTTACAATGTTGGTGCCCCTACTTCAATATTGAGATCCAATTATTTTTCTCTTAAATTAACATTCTTTAATTAACAATACTAAAGTCAAAATAAATTCCAATGCAAATTATATGCGTATGCACTTGTGCTCTCCAAAGAAGTTGACTTCATAATACGTGTACACATGTTAATAAAAACTTCGATTGAAATAAAGCGTGTTTCAAAGTGATAAAAAATTGATCATTCTTGACAAATAAATCACTATTTTCTTTGAAACAATTGCTAATCCTTGTTATCTTAAGAATTAATATGATTGGATATCGCAATTTCGATTAAGTTACAATAATACAAGGTGGCGCAAAAGTAATCCCCCTATCAGAAAATGCTATAAATTTTGCGATTGGCCCCTAATGTCAGTTCTGTTTTGACATTTGTGTAGTAAACACATGCGAAATACACGTTAATAAACAATGTTACGCTACACTGCTCCAGAACGCGGAATATTGGTGACTATTTATTCATTTTTTTTTTAAATTACAGCCAAAAAACATCGGAAGGTTATTTTTGCGCCACCTTGTATAAATATATTTAACACTCAGCAATCGTCCATGTGGTAGGGTGCTCCTGTGGCGTTTTGGATGAGTTCTTGTGAGTCGTGGCTCCACCGGTGAGGGTAGCTGGAAATCTCCTAATCTAGCCTTGTTCTTGTGGTTCGAACTTCAGCTTTGCTTCGGTGGTCTCGCAATTCATATATATATATCTGGGGGGGGGGGGGGGGGGGGGGGGGCTTATAGCGGCATTGACTAATTTCCCACTTGTTTCTTTATTGTCTTTTGTTTTTTTTTTCTTTTATAAAAGTTTTAAGTGTTCGAATTTTTATTCAAGTCTCACTTATTCACAATTTCCTTTATTAAATTTAAGGCCAATTATAAAAGCGCACTTGCTTACTTTATCCGTGACTGTACTTTTTGTACTTCAATAAAATTAAGTCTACCGAGGAAATAGCTACTTTTTAACTTTACAAAAAAATTTGCCACACAGCTAGCAAAAAAAAAACTGGGTACCCGATCACTCCAAACTTGCCGTTCGACTCCCTGAAAAACAAGTTAATCTCCCTATTTAAGACCTCCCCCACGCCACTCACACCATCGCACCTTTTCAACCGCCTGATTTTCGTCATATGAAAAAAAAATATATAATAAAATAGTATTCTAGCAGTTCAAAAGCTCAGCAGAAAACTGAGCGAAAAGACTGTACGGGGTTGCCACGCCGACGACAGAACTCTTATACTCCATATTCGTCCATACCTGGGCATTGCACAGCACAATTTCACCCGCTAGTTACACATAGCGAGATGAGATTGAAAACTATGCTCAGGCATGCACCAAGATCTAATATCCGAGCAATGGGACGTATCAGATTGGCTGGGCAATCCCCTTTCCAACAAAAGAAAATTAGAATAATCCAACAGAAAATCATACCTGGGCCTTCCACCATTAATTTTAGATGCTGCGAATTAATTTAAGGTGTAACCTATGCCTTTTTATGTCTTTTTTTTTAATTGCGTGCACTGGTAAATGAATTCAGTTATACATACTACAGTGGCTTTGTATCTGTATCTGGCGTCCATTCCAGTTCCCGAGCAGCCAAATGCATTGAAAGATACCCACAACTAACTTCGCAATGCGGTCGTATTCACTGATGGAATATGAGCTCTTCAGGCGAGCTTAGACTTCTCATCTTGGTAAGTTCTTGCTGTGGCGCAATGTGCCAATGCCATGCCCTGAATGCAACCACATGTGCAAATGGCTTAGGTGTATTCCAACTGCAATCGACTTTACTACAAACATCGTCGATGAATATTCGATTTGCTTTCGTTATTGCCGTAAATCTTTGGCGTGGTAAACTCCCTCAATTTTTTCGGTTAGATCTTCGATTTCGTAAAGGGAATTACCAACCCCTCTCCTTATGCGACATTTTATAAATTTATGGCCTAACTTTGCATTTATGTTTTTCGTAAAATCGCTTAGAAGAAAGTTGCGGCGGTAAATTTCTTGCCCGGGTTCAAAGTTTACTTTTCTGACTGGTGTTATACACTTTCGAGTTTCGTTCATGTGCCTTTTGAAAATTTAATTTGATGGTGTTATGCACTGCTTGGCAAAGTACTCTTTCAGGTAATACTTCAACTTCATTATTGTTGAGTAATGATAATTTCCGTATTAATGGATACGACGAAGCATGTGTGATCATCTTTTGTTTAAACAGTGCTTCATAAGGTGTCATACCGAGAGATTGGTGGTTTGAAGATCGCAGGGATGTTGCAATGTCTGAAATATTGGAATCCCAATTCGAATGGTCATCCTTGAGATATGCCCTTATGGCTGCCAATACGGAACGATTCACCCTCTCTGATGCATTCGGATGTGGGGAATACACGGCTGTTTTCATGTGTTTAATGCCATAATTCTTTAGAAGGGTTTGGAATTCCTTTCCCACAAACTGTCTACCATTATCGGTAAAAATGGTTTCTGGTACTCCGAATTGACTGAACACCTTTTCATCCAGATACTTGACCATTTTGTCACTCGTAGCATTAGGAAACGGTTCTAACAAAGGGTATTTAGTGAACTTGTCAAGACATATAAACAAGATCGTGTTTCCCAACTTAGATCTTGGATAGGGTCCCAGGAAATCCAAGTATAGATGTTGAAACGGACGGTCTATCATTATTTTATTTCCCATAGGAGGTCGCAGAATATAGTTTGGAGCTTTCGTCATCTTGCAGACTTCACAAACGCCTATGAATGCTCGAACCTGGGGCCCAATTCCGCAAGACTGAGTTTTCTTGTGTACCCGAAAAAAGTATACACTGGCTTGATCTGATTCCGCAAGAGTGTAAGTAGGCTTTTTTGACAGTTTTCGGATATTCGGAAGCGGATATGCGTCTTTCTTAGTGGCCTGGTTCACCTTACGGGAGTCTAGGCACAAGCGGTTTTTGCCAGGTTTTCGAACCAAAACCACGGGAGAGTTCCAGGCACTGTTACTCTCTTCTATAACTCCCAATGAAAGCATCCTATCCAGGTCTTCATAGATGAGATTCTGGACTACTGGCGACACAGGGTAGTGACGTTGTTTGATGGGTGCTGTGTCTCCAGTGACAATAACGTGTTTCTCGAGATGTGTCTTCCCTAAACCCAAATGAGCAAACGATGGAAAGAGACTCTTCACTCGACTGAGTCCAGTGGCTTGTGCTGTTGTCAAGACGTGCGCGTTTGGGTCTGTTTCTTGCTCATTCTGGCTGAGCGAAGATATAAGAAAAGGGGCTATCTTGAAGTCGCGCCAAAAATCGATTCCTAAATAAAGTTCTTGGTCGAGAGATGGAACTAAATATAGGACTAACACTCTCTTACTATCTTGATAGCCTACTTCGGTTACAACTTTTCCCACAATGTTTTGTTTTTTTCCATCAGCAGTTTGTACGAAGGCGGAATATTTAAAAATTTGAACCCCAGCCGATTCCACGAAATCCATGCAATTTCTGCCTAGGCAGGAAACGCTGGCACCGCTGTCCAACAATCCGACCATGTCTTAATTGAAAATTGTTACCTTGGCGTATGGTCTTAAGTCATTGGATTTGTTCAGCACAGTTGAACTTATTGCCTTTCTCTGATTCTTACGCGAATAGTAACGTTGCCTGGTTTTCTCAATCCTCGGTGACACTGGATTCAAGAATATTCTTTCTCTTGCCTTTTGGTAATCCAGACGGCGCTGATGAAGGGACTTTGGTTGTAAGAAGGATTTAGTTTGGGGTTTTTGAACGTCAGGTGTAGGTCTAAGGATCGAAATTGTGGGATTCTTTAAAGTGTCTGCTTTTAATTCCCCAGGTTTAACGGTTTCGAACGAGTCTCCCCGGAGGTTTTCTCGTTCGACCGGAAGTTTCCCCGAAATTTGGGACAAGTTTGGGTCACATATCCTAACGCTCCACATCTATAGTAAAACACACGCCATGCCTCCACCTTACATTCAACGTATGAGCGACCTATTTCATCACAATTCCAACATCTGACCTGATTTACATTTCTGGCACTCGTAATGACTTTTCTTTTTTGTGGAATGTTTCGAGTAATAGCGTTGACGGATAACCCAGAAGTTTCCTCGTCGCTAAAAGCATCTAATTCATGTACGTATCGTGACTGGCGATAGTTTTTACCTGAATCACGTTTTTGAATAAACCATTCAGCCCTACGACACGTATGCAAAAAGTCTGACAACCTGCGCGGTTGGTATGCAAATGTAAGTTGTGAAATCTGGTATTTCAAGTTATGCCTCAGAATTTCCAAAAGTTCTGATGACGACTTGGGATTTTGAAGACGGGCGTTCATTGAAGTTATCGCGTTGTAAAAATCATCAGTTGTTTCGTTATGCCCCTGTCTTCTGTCAACCATTAGTCTCATTATCTCAAAGTCGGTTTCAACGCAGCGAAACTGTTCTATAAAAGCAGACTCTAAGACTGTCCAACGACAATTGCGATTGGCCTTGAGAAACTGCCAATACCACCTTTCCGCTATTCCTGAGACTAATAAGTGAAAATTGGTCTGGATTTTTAGCCAAGAATAGCCATAAGTTTCCTTCAATGAATTGACCCTAAATAAAAAATCGTCAACCGAGGGTGTTTTGTTTGTGCCATCAAACTTAAGAAGCCATTTGTCCAGTTCGACGCGGTTAGTTCCATTGCGAGGAATCTGTTGTTCTTGTGGACCAGTGCAACCTCGATTATTGCCATTACTACTGTTGTCTCTACCTAGCATTTTAAGGCGATTAGAGACCTCAAGCAATGTTTGCGAGATTTGGATTATGTTCCAGAACGCTAAGCCTGGGGCTTGAGCTTTCTCGTCCCGTTCAGAGATCGTCTACTTCCACCTTGACGGCTTCGATTTGAGATTTTGCTTGGATTTGATTTCCTATTGGAGTATGAGTTTTCATGTGGTAACTTAATTTCTCCGAAGGAGCTGAATAACTGAGCTTGTTGCTCCTGAGCTTCTTTAACGCGTTGATTGACATAAGCCTCAACCTCTGGACCGAATTGAGAATGGTTATTACTGGCTTTCTTAAAACCTTTTGGCGTATAGAGATAATTGTCATCCTCTATATTAAATTCTCGTATCGTTTCTAAAACGTCTCTATCTGACATGTTAGGATTACCATTAGTTGCGCTTGCACCTTCTGATGACGTGCCAATGGTGAAACCGGCGGGGATCGTCGGCTCGTTTCGTCCGCTACCTACCGGAGGTGGTGTACGAGGAATATTGTCAGATGAATTAAAAGCATCTGGTTCGGTTAAACTCAATGCATTTGAATCTTTATTCGTTTTGCTACGAAGATTCTTTGAGATGGCAGCAGTATTTTGCGACATGTTAAATGATCTTGATAATATGTATTAGAAGACCGATGAAAACAAACTTATAATTTTTTTCAAATATTCTGTTTTGAATGTATATATATGTGTTTAAGTACTCTATATTCTCAATATAACAAAAGTTATGCAGTTTTATATATCTTCTTTAGTTTATTTTTATGTTTAATTTCTGTGAGAGTTTCGGGGCTTTGATGGGTACTGGGGCTGCGTAGATTTTCGGAAAGGGTGTAGGTTTTTTTTTTTTTTTTGTAATTATGGCTGTTTATTGGTACTTAGCGATTTTAGGACTGCGTAATTTTATCGCAATCATGATAATACACACTAAAGAAGTGCATCTTGAGACGTATAAAATTTTTGCAGTTTCTCTGACTTGAAATTTGGAATTTAACTCCACTTTGCAGCAATTTCGAAAGGAATGATGTCGCAACGCGAATTTCACATCCGGTAATTTAATTTCGGGACTTACACCTATCTTTTCAAAAAGCAAAGAAGATGAGTATTGTCTCTTTTAGACTGGAGCTATCGCGAAGGCAGCCTTCTAGGCTATAGCTTCTAAATAGTAGGAGAAAGAAATTAGAATTTACAGATGATAGCGTGCTTCGCGTTCGGTGAAGGAGTAGAAGAAGACAGGAAAGATAAAATTAACCAACATTGTATTTAACCATGGAAGCAAGAAAAGGATAGGTCGTGATTATATAAAATCAATTGAATGCAACGGAAAACTTATATAAACATTATTTAGGGACTGTTCACTGTCGGAACGAAAAGTTCAGGGCAAGGCTAGCATAATGCTAAGAGTACACTGTCAAAAATGCAAAGAAAATATATTGAAAATTTGCCTTGGCGGTAGCGTCAATTGACGCTAACGCTGCCCCACGTTGGGCGCCATTTTGTTGCGAACACCTACCTACTACTGAGTGCTACGCACCCGGGTATGTCGGTTCGACGTTCTCCTCAAAAGTTTGAGCCACCTCATTAACACCAACTGTCGGCTATGGCTCGGGTTATGAAAGGAGGTAGGATAAGGTGGCAGGCGGTGGCACGTCTTGCGTTGAGCACGGCTTAGCTCGCCGACTGGGTGAGTTCTTGCCTGTACTTACCTGCCGTACAATCGTACGTGCCGATACAAATAAAGTTAGAAAAATGAAATAAAGATGAAAAGTTAGAAGGAGAAGAGAATCGAATTAACGACATTACAGACTGGAAGTGATAGTAGGAGAATAATAAAAAAAACTACAGGTTCCTGGATGACGACGGAACCATGGCCTATTGTCTCGCGCTTGTGAACTCAACTGTCCACTCCTTCGGTTGCCCACGGCCTCAAGTCGGACAACCCCCTAATATCTAAAAAGAAAAAAAAAGGAAATGCCTTCGCTCTACGATCCCATCAAAACTCACGTCAGCCCCTTTCACCTCTCACAGCCATTATCAAATTAATGATTCATGTTATGTTAGGTAATCAAATATTTTTAACAATTATTTTTATTGATCATAATTAAAAACAAAAAATAATCTTTTCTTATTTTTAGATATAATGTAACCTTCATATTAAGTATGGAATTAAAGAAACAATCACAACCACATGAAATTCATACCCTTTTTCCTACCCTCCTTGGCGCCTTTCTGCGCATTGATGGCTGATGACGACTCCTTTCCAGCGTGCACGATGGTCGGGATAACGCGATAGCTGTATAGTAACTGGGATAGAAAACTGATTATGAATAACGAAAATCTACTTTTAAAGCAAACAATATAAAAGTTACAATGTTGGTGCTCCTACTTCAATATTGAGATCCAATTATTTTTCTCTTAAATTAACATTCTTTAATTAACAATACTAAAGTCAAAATAAATTCCAATGCAAATTATATGCGTATGCACTTGTGTTCTCCAAAGAAGTTGACTTCATAATACGTGTACACATGTTAATAAAAACTTCGATTAAAATAAAGCGTGTTTCAAAGTGATAAAAAATTTATCATTCTTGACAAATAAATCATTATTTTCTTTGAAATAATTGCTAATCCTTGTTGTCTTAAGAATTAATATGATTGGATATCGCAATTTCGATTAAGTTACAATAATATAAATATATTTAACACTCAGCAATCGTCCATGTGGTAGGGTGCTCCTGTGGCGTTTTGGATGAGTTCTTGTGAGTCGTGGTTCCACCGGTGAGGGTAGTTGGAAATCTCCTATTCTAGCCTTGTTCTTGTGGTTCGGACTTAAGCTTGGGCTTCGGTGGTCTCGCAATTCATATATATATATCTGGGGGGGGGGGGGGGGGGGGGCTTATAGCGGCATTGACTAATTTCCTTGTTTCATTATTGTCTTTGGTTTTTTTTTTCTTTTATAAAAGTTTTAAGTGTTCGAATTTTTATTCAAGTCTCACTTATTCACAATTTCCTTTATTAAATTTAAGGCCAAACATTAAAAGCGCACTTGCTTACTTTATCCGTGACTGTACTTTTTGTACTTCAATAAAATTAAGTCTACCGAGGAAATAGCTACTTTTTAACTTAACAAAAAAATTTGCCACACAGCTAGCAAAAAAAAACTGGGTACCCGATCACTCCAAATTTGCCGTTCGACTCCCTGAAAAACAAGTTAATCCCCCTATTTAAGACCTCCCCCACGCCACTCACACCATCGCACCTTTTCAACCGCCTGATTTTCGTCATATGAAAAAAAATATATAATAAAATAGTATTCTAGCAGTACAAAAGCTCAGCAGAAAACTGAGCGAAAAGGCTGTACGAGGTTGCCACGCCGACGACAGAACTCTTATACTCCATATTCGTCCATACCTGGGCATTGCACAGCACAATTTCACCCGCTAGTTACACATAGCAATGGCGAAGCATTTTAAGATCCACCTATGCTGGGTGCTAGGACATACAGACATGCCAGGGAACTGTAGGGCGGATGAACTCGCCAGAAAAGGAACCACACTGTCCCTTTTACCTGATAAAGGTTCACTAGGCATCCCAATCGCTACATGCAAACTCATGTTTATGAGACAGACCATGAGAACTGTAACCTTAGGTGGACAAGTGGCAACACTTGTCTAGCGACAAAGCAGATTTGGCCAAAGCTGGATCTGAAACGCTCTAAGTGTTTGATTTCTCTAAACAGACTTCACATTGATGCTATAATTGGTGTGATCACCGGACACTGTCTCATAGGCAGACATGCAACAAGGCTTGGCGTCCACGCAAATGACTTCTGCAGAAGCTGTATGGACGAGGAGGAGGAGGAGACAGTTCTCCACCTTCTCTGCACGTGCCCTGCTCTTTCTCAAAGACGTAAACTCCATTTAGGATCCTTCTTTTACAATGATCTTAACGATCTCATTAACACCGACATAAAAACTCTGTCAAGCTTCATCAGAAGCTCCAACTGGTTCAACGAGTAGGAGGATGATACATCCGTGTGGTATCACAATGGGCCTGTCACTGGCCTAAGTGTGTCGGTCTCGGCCGACTGCCACTACAACCTAACCTAACCTACACATAGCGAGATGAGATTGAAAACTATGCTCAGGCATGCACCAAGATCTAATATCCGAGCAATGGGACGAATCAGATTGGCTGGGCAATCCCCTTTCCAACAAAAGAAAATTAGAATAATCCAACAGAAAATCATAACTGGGCCTTCCACCATTAATTTTAGATGCTGCGAATTAATTTAAGGTGTAACCTATGCCTTTTTATGTCTTTTTTTTTAATTGCGTGCACTGGTAAATGAATTCAGTTACATACTACAGTGGCTCTGTATCTGTATCTGGCGTCCATTCCAGTTCCCGAGCAGCCAAATGCATTGAAAGATACCCACAACTAACTTCGCAATGCGGTCGTATTCACTGATGGAATATGAGCTCTTCAGGCGAGCTTAGACTTCTCATCTTGGTAAGTTCTTGCTGTGGCGCAATGTGCCAATGCCATGCCCTGAATGCAACCACATGTGCAAATGGCTTAGGTGTATTCCAACTGCAATCGACTTTACTACAAACATCGTCGATGAATATTCGATTTGCTTTCGTTATTGCCGTAAATCTTTGGCGTGGTAAACTCCCTCAATTTTTTCGGTTAGATCTTCGATTTCGTAAAGGGAATTACCAACCCCTCTCCTTATGCGACATTTTATAAATTTATGGCCTAACTTTGCATTTATGTTTTTCGTAAAATCGCTTAGAAGAAAGTTGCGGCGGTAAATTTCTTGCCCGGGTTCAAAGTTTACTTTTCTGACTGGTGTTATACACTTTCGAGTTTCGTTCATGTGCCTTTTGAAAATTTAATTTGATGGTGTTATGCACTGCTTGGCAAAGTACTCTTTCAGGTAATACTTCAACTTCATTATTGTTGAGTAATGATAATTTCCGTATTAATGGATACGACGAAGCATGTGTGATCATCTTTTGTTTAAACAGTGCTTCATAAGGTGTCATACCGAGAGATTGGTGGTTTGAAGATCGCAGGGATGTTGCAATGTCTGAAATATTGGAATCCCAATTCGAATGGTCATCCTTGAGATATGCCCTTATGGCTGCCAATACGGAACGATTCACCCTCTCTGATGCATTCGGATGTGGGGAATACACGGCTGTTTTCATGTGTTTAATGCCATAATTCTTTAGAAGGGTTTGGAATTCCTTTCCCACAAACTGTCTACCATTATCGGTAAAAATGGTTTCTGGTACTCCGAATTGACTGAACACCTTTTCATCCAGATACTTGACCATTTTGTCACTCGTAGCATTAGGAAACGGTTCTAACAAAGGGTATTTAGTGAACTTGTCAAGACATATAAACAAGATCGTGTTTCCCAACTTATATCTTGGATAGGGTCCCAGGAAATCCAAGTATAGATGTTGAAACGGACGGTCTATCATTATTTTATTTCCCATAGGAGGTCGCAGAATATAGTTTGGAGCTTTCGTCATCTTGCAGACTTCACAAACGCCTATGAATGCTCGAACCTGGGGCCCAATTCCGCAACAGTGAGTTTTCTTGTGTACCCGAAAAAAGTATACACTGGCTTGATCTGATTCCGCAAGAGTGTAAGTAGGCTTTTTTGACAGTTTTCGGATATTCGGAAGCGGATATGCGTCTTTCTTAGTGGCCTGGTTCACCTTACGGGAGTCTAGGCACAAGCGGTTTTTGCCAGGTTTTCGAACCAAAACCACGGGAGAGTTCCAGGCACTGTTACTCTCTTCTATAACTCCCAATGAAAGCATCCTATCCAGCTCTTCATAGATGAGATTCTGGACTGCTGGCGACACAGGGTAGTGACGTTGTTTGATGGGTGCTGTGTCTCCAGTGTCAAGAACGTGTTTCTCGAGATGCGTCTTCCTTAAACCCAAATGAGCAAACGATGGAAAGAGACTCTTCACTCGACTGAGTCCAGTGGCTTGTGCTGTTGTCAAGACGTGCGCGTTTGGGTCTGTTTCTTGCTCATTCTGGCTGAGCGAAGATATAAGAAAAGGGGCTATCTTGAAGTCGCGCCAAAAATCGATTCCTAAATAAAGTTCTTGGTCGAGAGATGGAACTAAATATAGGACTAACACTCTCTTACTATCTTGATAGCCTACTTCGGTTACAACTTTTCCCACAATGTTTTGTTTTTTTCCATCAGCAGTTTGTACGAAGGCGGAATATGTAAAAATTTGAACCCCAGCCGATTCCACGAGATCCATGTAATTTCTGCCTAGGCAGGAAACGCTGGCACCGCTGTCCAACAATCCGACCATGTCTTCATTGAAAATTGTTACCTTGGCGTATGGTCTTAAGTCATTGGATTTGTACAGCACAGTTGAACTTATTGCCTTTCTCTGATTCTTACGCGAATAGTAACGTTGCCTGGTTTTCTCAATCCTCGGTGACACTGGATTCAAGAATATTCTTTCTCTTGCCTTTTGGTAATCCAGACGGCGCTGATGCAGGGACTTTGGTTGTAAGAAGGATTTAGTTTGGGGTTTTTGAACGTCAGGTATAGGTCTAAGGATCGAAATTGTGGGATTCTTTGAAGTGTCTGCTTTTAATTCCCCAGGTTTTCTCGTTTGACCGGAAGTTTCCCCGAAATTTGGGACAAGTTTGGGTCACATATCCTAACGCTCCACATCTATAGCAAAACACACGCCAATGCTCCACCTTACATTCAACGTATGAGTGACCCATTTCATCACAATTCCAACAACTGACCTGATTTACATTTCTGGCACTCGTAATGACTTTTTTTTTGTGGAATGTTTCGAGTAATAGCGTTGACGGATAACCCAGAAGTTTCCTCGTCGCTAAAAGCATCTATTTCATGTACGTATCGTGACTGGCGATAGTTTTTACCTTAATCACGTTTTTGAATAAACCGTTCAGCCCTACGACACGTATGCAAAAAGTCTGACAACCTGCGCGGTTGGAATGCAAATGTAAGTTGTGAAATCTGGTCTTTCACGTTATGCCTCAGAATTTCTAAAAGTTCTGATGACGACTTGGGATTTTGAAGACGGGCGTTCATTGAAGTTATCGCTTTGTAAAAATCATCAATTGTTTCGTTATGCCCCTGTCTTCTGTCAACCATTAGTCTCATTATCTCAAAGTCGGTTTCAACGCAGCGAAACTGTTCTATAAAAGCAGACTCTAAGACTGTCCAACGACAATTGCGATTGGCCTTGAGAAACTGCCAATACCACCTTTCCGCTATTCCTGAGACTAATAACTGAAAATTGATCTGGATTTTTAGCCAAGAATAGCCATAAGTTTCCTTCAATGAATTGACCCTAAATAAAAAATCGTCAACCGAGGGTGTTTTGTTTGTGCCATCAAAATTAAGAAGCCATTTGTCCAGTTCGACGCGGTTAGTTCCATTGCGAGGAATCTGTTGTTCTTGTGGACCAGTGCAACCTCGATTATTGCCATTACTACTGTTGTCTCTACCTAGCATTTTAAGGCGATTAGAGACCTCAAGCAATGTTTGCGAGATTTGGATTATGTTCCAGAACGCTAAGCCTGGGGCTTGAGCTTTCTCGTCCCGTTCAGAGATCGTCTACTTCCACCTTGACGGCTTCGATTTGAGATTTTGCTTGGATTTGATTTCCTATTGGAGTATGAGTTTTCATGTGGTAACTTAATTTCTCCGAAGGAGCTGAATAACTGAGCTTGTTGCTCCTGAGCTTCTTTAACGCGTTGATTGACATAAGCCTCAACCTCTGGACCGAATTGAGAATGGTTATTACTGGCTTTCTTAAAACCTTTTGGCGTATAGAGGTAATTGTCATCCTCTATATTAAATTCTCGTATCGTTTTTAAAACGTCTCTATCTGACATGTTAGGATTACCATTAGTTGCGCTTGCACCTTCTGATGACGTGCCAATGGTGAAACCGGCTATGATCGTCGGCTCGTTTCGTCGGCTACCTACCGGAGGTGGTGTAAGAGGAATATTGCCAGATGAATTAAAAGCATCTGGTTCCGTTAAACTCAATGCATTTGAATCTTTATTCGTTTTGCTACGAAGATTCTTTGAGATGGCAGCAGTATTTTGCGACATGTTAAATGATCTTGAAAATATGTATTAGAAGACCGATGAAAACAAACTTATAATTTTTTTCAAATATTCTGTTTTGAATGTATATATATGTGTTTAAGTATTCTATATTCTCAATATAACAAAAGTTATGCAGTTTTATATATCTTCTTTAGTTTATTTTTATGTTTAATTTCTGTGAGAGTTTCGGGGCTTTGATGGGTACTGGGGCTGCGTAGATTTTCGGAAAGGGGGTAGGTTTTTTTTTTTTTGTAATTATGGCTGGTTATTGGTACTTAGCGATTTTAGGACTGCGTAATTTTATCGCAATCATGATAATACACAATAAAGAAGTGCATCTTGAGACGTATAAAATTTTTGCAGTTTCTCTGACTTGAAATATAAAGATGAAATGTTGGAAGGAGAAAAGAATACCTACAATTAACGACATTACAGCCTTGAAGTGATAGTGGGAGAATAATCGAAACTCCTGATTCCTGGATGACGACGGAACCATGGCCTATTGTCCCGCCCTTGTGAACTCAACTGTCCACTCCTTCGGTTATTTTTATTGATCATAATTAAAAACAAAAAATAATCTTTTCTTATTTTTAGATATAATGTAACCTTCATATTAAGTATGGAATTAAAGAAACAATCACAACCACATGAAATTCATACCCTTTTTCCTACCCTCCTTGGCGCCTTTCTGCGCATTGATGGCTGATGACGACTCCTTTCCAGCATGCACGATGGTCGGGATAACGCGATAGCTGTATAGTAACTGGGATAGAAAACTGATTATGAATAACGAAAATCTACTTTTAAAGCAAACAATATAAAAGTTACAATGTTGGTGCCCCTACTTCAATATTGAGATCCAATTATTTTTCTCTTAAATTAACATTCTTTAATTAACAATACTAAAGTCAAAATAAATTCCAATGCAAATTATATGCGTATGCACTTGTGCTCTCCAAAGAAGTTGACTTCATAATACGTGTACACATGTTAATAAAAACTTCGATTGAAATAAAGCGTGTTTCAAAGTGATAAAGAATTGATCATTCTTGACAAATAAATCACTATTTTCTTTGAAACAATTGCTAATCCTTGTTATCTTAAGAATTAATATGATTGGATATCGCAATTTCGATTAAGTTACAATAATACAAGGTGGCGCAAAAGTAATCCTCCTATCAGAAAATGCTATAAATTTTGCGATTGGCCCCTAATGTCAGTTCTGTTTTGACATTTGTGTAGTAAACACATGCGAAATACACGTTAATAAACAATGTTACGCTACACTGCTCCAGAACGCGGAATATTGGTGACTATTTATTCATTTTTTTTTAAATTACAGCCAAAAAACATCGGAAGGTTATTTTTGCGCCACCTTGTATAAATATATTTAACACTCAGCAATCGTCCATGTGGTAGGGTGCTCCTGTGGCGTTTTGGATGAGTTCTTGTGAGTCGTGGCTCCACCGGTGAGGGTAGATGGAAATCTCCTAATCTAGCCTTGTTCTTGTGGTTCGAACTTCAGCTTTGCTTCGGTGGTCTCGCAATTCATATATATATATCTGGGGGGGGGGGGGGGGGCTTATAGCGGCATTGACTAATTTCCCACTTGTTTCTTTATTGTCTTTTGTTTTTTTTTTCTTTTATAAAAGTTTTAAGTGTTCGAATTTTTATTCAAGTCTCACTTATTCACAATTTCCTTTATTAAATTTAAGGCCAATTATAAAAGCGCACTTGCTTACTTTATCCGTGACTGTACTTTTTGTACTTCAATAAAATTAAGTCTACCGAGGAAATAGCTACTTTTTAACTTTACAAAAAAATTTGCCACACAGCTAGCAAAAAAAAAACTGGGTACCCGATCACTCCAAACTTGCCGTTCGACTCCCTGAAAAACAAGTTAATCTCCCTATTTAAGACCTCCCCCACGCCACTCACACCATCGCACCTTTTCAACCGCCTGATTTTCGTCATATGAAAAAAAAATATATAATAAAATAGTATTCTAGCAGTTCAAAAGCTCAGCAGAAAACTGAGCGAAAAGACTGTACGGGGTTGCCACGCCGACGACAGAACTCTTATACTCCATATTCGTCCATACCTGGGCATTGCACAGCACAATTTCACCCGCTAGTTACACATAGCGAGATGAGATTGAAAACTTTGCTCAGGCATGCACCAAGATCTAATATCCGAGCAATGGGACGTATCAGATTGGCTGGGCAATCCCCTTTCCAACAAAAGAAAATTAGAATAATCCAACAGAAAATCATACCTGGGCCTTCCACCATTAATTTTAGATGCTGCGAATTAATTTAAGGTGTAACCTATGCCTTTTTATGTCTTTTTTTTTAATTGCGTGCACTGGTAAATGAATTCAGTTATACATACTACAGTGGCTTTGTATCTGTATCTGGCGTCCATTCCAGTTCCCGAGCAGCCAAATGCATTGAAAGATACCCACAACTAACTTCGCAATGCGGTCGTATTCACTGATGGAATATGAGCTCTTCAGGCGAGCTTAGACTTCTCATCTTGGTAAGTTCTTGCTGTGGCGCAATGTGCCAATGCCATGCCCTGAATGCAACCACATGTGCAAATGGCTTAGGTGTATTCCAACTGCAATCGACTTTACTACAAACATCGTCGATGAATATTCGATTTGCTTTCGTTATTGCCGTAAATCTTTGGCGTGGTAAACTCCCTCAATTTTTTCGGTTAGATCTTCGATTTCGTAAAGGGAATTACCAACCCCTCTCCTTATGCGACATTTTATAAATTTATGGCCTAACTTTGCATTTATGTTTTTCGTAAAATCGCTTAGAAGAAAGTTGCGGCGGTAAATTTCTTGCCCGGGTTCAAAGTTTACTTTTCTGACTGGTGTTATACACTTTCGAGTTTCGTTCATGTGCCTTTTGAAAATTTAATTTGATGGTGTTATGCACTGCTTGGCAAAGTACTCTTTCAGGTAATACTTCAACTTCATTATTGTTGAGTAATGATAATTTCCGTATTAATGGATACGACGAAGCATGTGTGATCATCTTTTGTTTAAACAGTGCTTCATAAGGTGTCATACCGAGAGATTGGTGGTTTGAAGATCGCAGGGATGTTGCAATGTCTGAAATATTGGAATCCCAATTCGAATGGTCATCCTTGAGATATGCCCTTATGGCTGCCAATACGGAACGATTCACCCTCTCTGATGCATTCGGATGTGGGGAATACACGGCTGTTTTCATGTGTTTAATGCCATAATTCTTTAGAAGGGTTTGGAATTCCTTTCCCACAAACTGTCTACCATTATCGGTAAAAATGGTTTCTGGTACTCCGAATTGACTGAACACCTTTTCATCCAGATACTTGACCATTTTGTCACTCGTAGCATTAGGAAACGGTTCTAACAAAGGGTATTTAGTGAACTTGTCAAGACATATAAACAAGATCGTGTTTCCCAACTTAGATCTTGGATAGGGTCCCAGGAAATCCAAGTATAGATGTTGAAACGGACGGTCTATCGTTATTTGATTTCCCATAGGAGGTCGCAGAATATAATTTGGAGCTTTCGTCATCTTGCAGACTTCACAAACGCCTATGAATGCTCGAACATGTTGCACAATATTGGGTCAAAAATACAGTTCGCGAAGGCGACCGAGGGTTTTTGCGATGCCTCCATGAGAAGCTTGCGGAGAGACATGAGCAGATCGTATGAGTGCTTCTGTGAGGCCTGAAGGTATCCACAATTTCCAACATGTCTTCGTCGAATGCATTTCCCGAACGATGTTAAGTTCGCGTGTACACATAATTTTCATACACTTGTAAGTCGGGTAATCGGTCTTTATTTGCATTTATTGTGGTGATTAGTTCTTTGTACTCGTTAGACTGAAATTCTTCGGAGTTCAAATCTACTTCGATGATCGGATCTCTTACTCGTACCTCTTCCATATGCATCCTCGAAAGGGCATCGGGGACAATGTTCAAAGAACCTTTCCGGTGCTCGATTTCAAAGACGAATCCTTGTAGCTTCAAGCTCCAACAGGCTAGGCGTCCGCTTAGTTCCCGCTGATTCATCAACCATTTCAGACTGGCGTGGTCCGTGACTATTTTGAAGGCCTGTCCCTCAACATACGCGCGGAATTTTTTTACGCAAAGAACTGCAGCCAAACACTCTTGTTCTGTAACTTTGGCTTTTCTACACCGTCTTCGTTCTGTTGAGTTAGCACGCCTCCAATCCCCGTTGATGACGCGTCACACTGAATGGTAAATGGTTTTGAAAAATCATCGTTCACTAAGACAGGAGCGGAAGTAAGAGCCGATTTCAGCTGCTCAAATACGCCTTTGGCTTCATCAGTGAAGAAGAATTTCTTGGTTTTTTTCAGGGTGTCAGTTAAAGGGGATTAAATTGAAGCATAATTGTGGATGAAACGTCTGTACCAGCCTGCCATTCCTAAAAAGCGACGAACTTGCTTTGTAGTTTTAGGTACAGAAAATTCATTTATGCTCGGTACTTTGTCCTTTTCCATTTTAAGACATCCATTGGCCACTATAACGCCAAGATATTTTAATTCTTTAAAACAGAACTTGGATTTGTGCACATTGATGGATAATCCAGATTGTCGGATTTTACCCGCGACCTTCTCTAGAAGTTTTAAATGAGAATCTAGATCAGGCGAGATGATCAAAAGGTCATCTAGGTACACAAATACGTTCTGTCGCATCTCTACTGGTATGACTTCATCCATCAAACGGCACATACGCTGTGCCGCATTACACAGTCCAAATGGCATCACAGTGAACTGATATAGTGGTCTTCCAGGTACTGTGAATGCTGTTTTCTTGAAGCCTCCTCTAGGGGGATCTGATAAACAGCATCCTTCAGATCCACACTCGAAATGAAGTGCGTTTCCGAAAGACGGCTCAGCAGACCCTCCATGTGAGGAAGCGGATATGCGTCTTTTTTAGTGGCCTGGTTCACCTTACGGGAGTCTAGGCACAAGCGGTTTTTGCCAGGTTTTCGAACCAAAACCAAGGGAGAGTTCCAGGCACTGTTACTCTCTTCTATAACTCCCAATGAAAGCATCCTATCCAGCTCTTCATAGATGAGATTCTGGACTGCTGGCGACACAGTGTAGTGACGTTGTTTGATGGGTGCTGTGTCTCCAGTGACAATAACGTGTTTCTCGAGATGTGTCTTCCCTAAACCCAAATGAGCAAACGATGGAAAGAGACTCTTCACTCGACTGAGTCCAGTGGCTTGTGCTGTTGTCAAGACGTGCGCGTTTGGGTCTGTTTCTTGCTCATTCTGGCTGAGCGAAGATATAAGAAAAGGGGCTATCTTGAAGTCGCGCCAAAAATCGATTCCTAAATAAAGTTCTTGGTCGAGAGATGGAACTAAATATAGGACTAACACTCTCTTACTATCTTGATAGCCTACTTCGGTTACAACTTTTCCCACAATGTTTTGTTTTTTTCCATCAGCAGTTTGT
Source organism: Portevinia maculata (assembly GCA_949715645.1). Taxonomy (NCBI): domain Eukaryota; kingdom Metazoa; phylum Arthropoda; class Insecta; order Diptera; family Syrphidae; genus Portevinia; species Portevinia maculata. The sequence continues at coordinate 140,972,604 of OX454527.1, forward strand.
ACGAAGGCGGAATATTTAAAAATTTGAACCCCAGCCGATTCCACGAAATCCATGCAATTTCTGCCTAGGCAGGAAACGCTGGCACCGCTGTCCAACAATCCGACCATGTCTTAATTGAAAATTGTTACCTTGGCGTATGGTCTTAAGTCATTGGATTTGTTCAGCACAGTTGAACTTATTGCCTTTCTCTGATTCTTACGCGAATAGTAACGTTGCCTGGTTTTCTCAATCCTCGGTGACACTGGATTCAAGAATATTCTTTCTCTTGCCTTTTGGTAATCCAGACGGCGCTGATGAAGGGACTTTGGTTGTAAGAAGGATTTAGTTTGGGGTTTTTGAACGTCAGGTGTAGGTCTAAGGATCGAAATTGTGGGATTCTTTAAAGTGTCTGCTTTTAATTCCCCAGGTTTAACGGTTTCGAACGAGTCTCCCCGGAGGTTTTCTCGTTCGACCGGAAGTTTCCCCGAAATTTGGGACAAGTTTGGGTCACATATCCTAACGCTCCACATCTATAGTAAAACACACGCCATGCCTCCACCTTACATTCAACGTATGAGCGACCTATTTCATCACAATTCCAACATCTGACCTGATTTACATTTCTGGCACTCGTAATGACTTTTCTTTTTTGTGGAATGTTTCGAGTAATAGCGTTGACGGATAACCCAGAAGTTTCCTCGTCGCTAAAAGCATCTAATTCATGTACGTATCGTGACTGGCGATAGTTTTTACCTGAATCACGTTTTTGAATAAACCATTCAGCCCTACGACACGTATGCAAAAAGTCTGACAACCTGCGCGGTTGGTATGCAAATGTAAGTTGTGAAATCTGGTATTTCAAGTTATGCCTCAGAATTTCCAAAAGTTCTGATGACGACTTGGGATTTTGAAGACGGGCGTTCATTGAAGTTATCGCGTTGTAAAAATCATCAGTTGTTTCGTTATGCCCCTGTCTTCTGTCAACCATTAGTCTCATTATCTCAAAGTCGGTTTCAACGCAGCGAAACTGTTCTATAAAAGCAGACTCTAAGACTGTCCAACGACAATTGCGATTGGCCTTGAGAAACTGCCAATACCAGCTTTCCGCTATTCCCGAGACTAATAACTGAAAATTGGTCTGGATTTTTAGCCAATAATAGCCATAAGTTTCCTTCAATGAATTGACCCTAAATAAAAAATCGTCAACCGAGGGTGTTTTGTTTGTGCCATCAAACTTAAGAAGCCATTTGTCCAGTTCGACGCGGTTAGTTCCATTGCGAGGAATCTGTTGTTCTTGTGGACCAGTGCAACCTCGATTATTGCCATTACTACTGTTGTCTCTACCTAGCATTTTAAGGCGATTAGAGACCTCAAGCAATGTTTGCGAGATTTGGATTATGTTCCAGAACGCTAAGCCTGGGGCTTGAGCTTTCTCGTCCCGTTCAGAGATCGTCTACTTCCACCTTGACGGCTTCGATTTGAGATTTTGCTTGGATTTGATTTCCTATTGGAGTATGAGTTTTCATGTGGTAACTTAATTTCTCCGAAGGAGCTGAATAACTGAGCTTGTTGCTCCTGAGCTTCTTTAACGCGTTGATTGACATAAGCCTCAACCTCTGGACCGAATTGAGAATGGTTATTACTGGCTTTCTTAAAACCTTTTGGCGTATAGAGGTAATTGTCATCCTCTATATTAAATTCTCGTATCGTTTTTAAAACGTCTCTATCTGACATGTTAGGATTACCATTAGTTGCGCTTGCACCTTCTGATGACGTGCCAATGGTGAAACCGGCTATGATCGTCGGCTCGTTTCGTCGGCTACCTACCGGAGGTGGTGTAAGAGGAATATTGCCAGATGAATTAAAAGCATCTGGTTCCGTTAAACTCAATCCATTTGAATCTTTATTCGTTTTGCTACGAAGATTCTTTGAGATGGCACCAGTATTTTGCGACATCTTAAATGATCTTGATAATATGTATTAGAAGACCGATGAAAACTAACTCATAATTTTTCTCAAATATTCTGTTTTGAATGTATATATGTATATGTGTTTAAGTACTCTATATTCTCAATATAACAAAAGTTATGCAGTTTTATATATCTTCTTTAGTTTATTTTTATGTTTAATTTCTGTGAGAGTTTCGGGGCTTTGATGGGTACTGGGGCTGCGTAGATTTTCGGAAAGGGGGTAGGTTTTTTTTTCGTAATTATGGCTGTTTATTGGTACTTAGCGATTTTAGGACTGCGTAATTTTATCGCAATCATGATAAAACACACTAAAGAAGTGCATCTTGAGACGTATAAAATTTTTGCAGTTTCTCTGACTTGAAATTTGGAATTTAACTCCACTTTGCAGCAATTTCGAAAGGAATGATGTCGCAACGCGAATTTCACATCCGGTGATTTAATTTCGGGACTTACACCTATCTTTTCAAAAAGCAAAGAAGATAAGTATTGTCTCTTTTAGACTGGAGCTATCATGAAGGCAGCCTTCTAGGCTATAGCTTCTGAGACTCCCATGAGTCTAAGGCTTGAGACCTCGTTCCAAATATGGTCAGGTATTGTTTTTATTATTCGTGTAGTAGGAGAAAGAAATTAGAATTTACAGATGATAGCGTGCGTTGCGTTCAGTGAAGGAGTAAAAGAAGACAGGAAAGATAAAATTAACGAACATTGTATTTAACCATGGAAGCAAGAAAAGGATAGGTCGTGATTATATGAAATCAATTGAATGCAACGGAAAACTTATAGAACGCGGTTAAACACTAGGGGCAAACATTATTTAGGGACTGTTCACTGTCGGAACGAAAAGTTCGGGGCATGGCTAGCATAATGCTAAGAGTACACTGTCAAAAATGCAAAGAAAATATATTGAAAATTTGCCTTGGCGGTAGCGTCAATTGATGCTAATGCTGCAACAAGTTGGGCGCCATTTTGTTGCGAACACCTACCTACTGAGTGCTACGCACCCGGCTATGTCGGTTCGCGTTCCCCTCAAAAGTTTGAGCCACCTCATTAACACCGACTGTCGGCTATGGCTCGGGTTATGAGAGGAGGTAGGATAAGGTTGCAGGCGGTGGCACGTCTTGCGTTGAGCACGGCTTAGCTCGCCGACTGGGTGAGTTTTTGCCTGGCCTTACCTGCCGTACAATCGTACGTGCCGATACAAATAAAGTTAGAAAAATGAAATAAAGATGAAAAGTTAGAAGGAGAAGAGAATCGAATTAACGACATTACAGACTGGAAGTGATAGTATTAGAATAATAAAAAAACTACAGGTTCCTGGATGACGACGGAACCATGGCCTATTGTCCCGCGCTTGTGAACTCAACTGTCCACTCCTTCGGTTGCCCACGGCCTCAAGTCGGACAACCCCCTAATATCTAAAAGGAAAAAAAAGGAAATGCCTTCGCTCTACGACCCCATCAATACTCACGTCAGCCCCTTTCACCTCTCACAGCCATTATCAAATTAATGACTCATGTTATGTTAGGTAATCAAATATTTTTAACAATTATTTTTATTGATCATAATTAAAAACAAAAAATAATCTTTTCTTATTTTTAGATATAATATAACCTTCATATTAAGTATGGAATTAAAGAAACAATCACAACCACATGAAATTCATACCCCTTTTCTTACCCTCCTTGGCGCCTTTCTGCGCATTGATGGCTGATGACGACTCCTTTCCAGCGTGCACGATGGTCGGGATAACGCGATAGCTGTATAGTTACTGGGATAGAAAACTGATTAGTTTTTTATTTAGTTTTAGTTTTATTTATTTAACTACTATACATAATGTCACAGTAAATCAATAATGAACAGATTTAAAAAGCTTAATATTAGAACATTGTTTTACATTTCTTTCAATAATTTTTTTAAATTGAATTTTGAGAGATTGAAATCAATCACATGATTGTACTTATTAAAATCCCTCGTCAGGTTATTGATGGGGCCATTTTTCCCATAGTTACATCGAGATGTTCTTTGGTATAAAAAAATGGGTTTCTTGTTGTCGTCGGTCTGGTATTGATGTTTATGGAACTAAGAACATATGTGGAGTTGACATTACCAGTCAGAACGCAAAACAGGAATACAACATTGGATATCTCTCTTCGCTTTTCCAGAGTCTGAAGATTCAGCAACTTTAATCGACTTACGTAGGGTGGAAGACGACTTTCGCGGTTCCAAGGCAAATCACGTAATGCGAAAAGAAGAAACTGCTTTTGAATACTTTCAATTCTTGAGATTCCAGATTCATAGGACGGACACCAAACCGGACTACAGTATTCCAAAATGGGTCGGACGAGAGAACAGTATAGAATTTTGGTTACATATGGATCATTAAATTCCTTTGAGAAACGTTTTATAACTCCCAATCGGCTTCTTGCCTTGCTAACAATTGAATCCAAATGGAGATTGAAGGTGAGCTTTCTGTCAGAGACAACGCCAAGATCATTAAAGCAATCCACACTTTCAACAGCTTCCTCGTTAATAAAACAAATTGGCGCAGGTGAAGGTCATGCTTTTACACTTCTTAAGATTAAGCTGCATATAGTTTCTTCCACACCATTCATGCAAAGTGTCAATGTCATGTTGTAAAAATATATAACCTTGTTGGCTACTATATGAATAGATCAGCTTACAGTCATCCGCAAATAGCAAAATCTTTGAATATGTAATAAGAGGACATAGATCGTTGATAAATAACAGGAACAGGAGTGGACCAAAGTGGCTACCTTGAGGGACACCAGAATAAACGATAATATTTTTAGACAAACAGTAATTAAATTTCACATTTTGCGTACGATATGAACAACGTAAATCTACTTTTAAAGCAAACAATATAAAAGTTACAATATTGGTGCTCCTACTTCAATATTGAGATCCAATTATTTTTCTCTTTAATTAACATTCTTTAATTAACAATACTAAAGTCAAAATAAATTCCAATGCAAATTATATGCGTATGCACTTGTGCTCTCCAAAGAAGTTGACTTCATAATACGTGTACACATGTTAATAAAAACTTCGATTGAAATAAAGCGTGTTTCAAAGTGATAAAAAATTGATCATTCTTGACAAATAAATCATTATTTTCTTTGAAATAATTGCTAATCCTTGTTATCTTAAGAATTAATATGATTGGATATCGCAATTTCGATTAAGTTACAATAATATAAATATATTTAACACTCAGCAATCGTCCATGTGGTAGGGTGCTCCTGTTACGTTTTGGATGAGTTCTTGTGAGTCGTGGCTCCACCGGTGAGGGTAGCTGGAAATCTCCTAATCTAGCCTTGTTCTTGTGGTTCGGACTTAAGCTTGGGCTTCGGTGGTCTCGCAATTCATATATATATATCGGGGAGACTTATAGCGGCATTGACTAATTTCCTTGTTTCATTATTGTCTTTTGTTTTTTTTTTTTCTTTTATAAAAGTTTTAAGTGTTCGAATTTTTATTCAAGTCTCACTTATTCACAATTTCCTTTATTAAATTTAAGGCTAAACATTAAAAGCGCACTTGCTTACTTTATCCGTGACTGTACTTCTTGTACTTCAATAAAATTAAGTCTACCGAAGAAATAGATACTTTTTAACTTTACAAAAAAAATTGCCACACAGTTAGCAAAAAAAAACTGGAATCCCGATCACTCCAAACTTGCCGTTCGACTCCCTGAAAAACAAGTTAATCCCCCTATTTAAGACCTCCCTCACGCCACTCACACCATCGCACCTTTTCAACCGCCTGATTTTCGTCATATGAAAAAAATATATAATAAAATAGTATTCTTGAAGTTCAAAAGCTCAGCAGAAAACTGAGCGAAAAACTGTACGGGGTTGCCACGCCGACGACAGAACTCTTATACTCCATATTCGTTCATACCTGGGCATTGCACAGCACAATTTCACCCGCTAGTTACACATAGCGAGATGAGATTGAAAACTATGCTCAGGCATGCACCAAGATCTAATATCCGAGCAATGGGACGTATCAGATTGGCTGGGCAATCCCCTTTCCAACAAAAGAAAATAAGACTAATCCAACAGAATATCATACCTGGGCCTTCCACCATTAATTTTAGATGCTGCGAATTAATTTAAGGTGTAACCTATGCCTTTTTATGCCTTTTTTTTTATGTGCGTGCACTGGTAAATGAATTCAGTTACATACTACAGTGGCTTTGTATCTGACGTCCATTCCAGTTCCCGAGCAGCCAAATGCATTGAAAGATACCCACAACTAACTTCGCAATGCGGTCGTATTCACTGATGGAATACGAGCTCTTCAGGCGAGCTTAGACTTCTCATCTTGGAAAGTTCTTGCTGCATTTCAGCTTCCCTCACATTCCTGCAGTGGCGTAACGTGCTAATTCCATGCCCTGAATGCAACCACATGTGCAAATGGCTTAGGTGAATTCCAACTGCAATCGACTTTACTTCAAACATCGTCGATGAATATTCGATTTGCTTTCGTTATTGCCGTAAATCTTTGGCGTGGTAAACTCCTACAATTTTTCCGGTTAGATCTTCGATTTCGTAAAGGGAATTACCAACCCCTCTCCTTATACGACATTTTATAAATTTATGGCCTAACTTTGCATTTATGTTTTTCGTAAAATCGCTTAGAAGAAAGTTGCGGCGGTAAATTTCTTGCCCGGGTTCAAAGTTTACTTTTCTGACTGGTGTTATACACTTTCGCGTTTCGTTCATGTGCCTTTTGTAAATTTAATTTGATGGTGTTATGCACTGCTTGGCAAAGTACTCTTTCAGGTAATACTTCAACTTAATTATTGTTGAGTAATGATAATTTCCGTATTAATGGATACGACGAAACATGTGTGATCATCTTTTGTTTAAACAGTGCTTAATAAGGTGTCATACCGAGAGATTGGTGGTTTGAAGATCGCAGGGATGTTGCAATGTCAGAAATATTGGAATCCCAATTCGAATGGTCATCCTTGAGATATGCCCTTATGGCTGCCAATACGGAACGATTCACCCTCTCTGATGCATTCGGATGTGGGGAATACACGGCTGTTTTCATGTGTTTAATGCCATAATTCTTTAGAAGGGTTTGGAATTCCTTTCCCACAAACTGTCTACCATTATCGGTAAAAATGGTTTCTGGTACTCCGAATTGACTGAACACCTTTTTATCCAGATACTTGACCATTTTGTCACTCGTAGCATTAGGAAACGGTTCTAACAAAGGATATTTAGTGAACTTGTCAAGACATATAAACAAGATCGTGTTTCCCAACTTAGATCTTGGATAGGGTCCCAGGAAATCCAAGTATAGATGTTGAAACGAACGGTCTATCGTTATTTGATTTCCCATAGGAGGTCGCAGAATATAATTTGGAGCTTTCGTCATCTTGCAGACTTCAGAAACGCCTATGAATGCTCGAACCTGGGGCCCAATTCCGCAAGAGTGAGTTTTCTTGTGTACCCGAAAAAAGTATACACTGGCTTGATCTGATTCCGCAAGAGTGTAGTAGGCTTTTTTGACAGTTTTCGTGCACACAATTCAAAAAATGTATTCACTCTGTTTTCGACTGGAAGTTGAGGAATTAAAGCAAAATGGGCGACCCAAAGCCAATGAAAAAAGCGAGTGACGAACAAAAAGAATATTTATTGGTCTTCATGGAGGAAAACGTAGATTTCGCTCACGACAGGTTTGTTTATTGGCCTAATATTATATTTTCTTATGCCTATACAAACATATTTTATTTTATTTTAGATTTGAATCATCAGATGGGACTCATTTAAAAGCTAAAATGCTAACGGCAAATTTAAATGCAATTGGAGGTGCGAAGAAAGACGTTAACCAATGGCGAAAGTATTGGAGGGATCAAAAGTAAGTAAATCAAACCGTTTAATTTATTTGATAAATTAGTTTCTGTACTTTCGTTTAGACTTCATGCTAAAGAACGAGAAGCGCTAATAAAAGCGTCTTTTCAAATCAGTGGAGTGAACGGCACACAGAAGGTTAAGCAGCTAAGTCCATTTGAGGAGCGTATAGTTGCACTATTAGCTCCCGCTTCAATAAGCGGCGCAGATGTTCCGGAGCTGTTTGTCTTACCGCAATGTCAAGTCAATGCAAAACTAATTTAACTTTTCGAATGGTTTATTTTGTGATTTTTTTTTTTACAAATTCAGAGATCGGTATCTAGCCTTAGACTACCCCTTTAGCACGGCCGTCTTTTGCAGCTAATGCAAGACCAACACATCGCAAAAGAAAAGGGGTCCATCGGGGAAGCATTCAGAGGCGTCCTCCTTTGAGAAAAACAAGGTAAAAATTGAAGCCGAAAAATTATTTTACATCAAAAGAAGCTTTGAAGTTCAGGAGCAATCTTTTCATTGGAGCAAGGAATATGAAGGAAGAGAAAGAGAGGTATTCTTTCAAGAAAAAGAATATCAGTTCAAAACAAAGCAATAATATAATATATTTTTTTAATACATGAACAAAAAATCAAGAAAAGTTTGTTTCAATTATTTTGTCTTTCGTCCTCGTCTTAAAGTATTAGTGCCGTCCAAATTGGAAAATTGAACATCGTTGCTTGGTGTTTCGGGTTCTTCGTTACGAGTAGTAACACTAATTGCAGATTGACGTTCATTTTTTTAAAAAAAGATGTTGAATTTTTCCCAAAAATTCCAAACACAAATTTTTTGGGAACCGATACAAATCGATAAACTGCTGTTCTATTGCTTATTCAAAGGGATCCCGAGAGTTTCTAATATTTCTTCTTATAATTCTTCTCCTGCGAAAATATAAACGATAATACACAAAATAAGTTAACTAGAAACAATTTATTATACCAACATACCGATTTTGTCGTCTTGTGTGTCTTACAATCGCGTTCATTTTCCTTTTTTTTTAAACAAAAATTCTGTCAAACAGAATTCAGCTCAGTCGGCTGAAAAAGTGTTTCACTCAGCACATTCAAACTCACAGCACGTTGCGGAATCGCGTGAACTGTGTTTGGTGTACATGGGCAGTGAGTGTGACTTTCGTTAAGCGTGTGCACGGGCAAAAAACTCACTCTTGCGGAATTGGGCCCCTGTTGCACCATATTGGGTCAAAAATACAGTTCGCGAAGTCGACCGAGGGTTTTTGCGATGCCTCCATGAGAAGCTTGCGGAGAGATATGAGCAGATCGTATGAGTGCTTCTGTGAGGCCTGAAGGTATCCGCAATTTCCAACATGTCTTCGTCAAATGCATTTCCCGAATGATGTTGAGTTCGCGTGTACACATAATTTTCAGACACTTATAAGTCGGGTAATCGGTCTTTATTTGCATTTATTGCGGTGATTAGTTCTTTGTACTCGTTAGACTGAAATTCTTCGGAGTTTCAATCTACTTCGATGATCGGATCTCTTACTCGTACCTCTTCCATATGCATCCTCGAAAGGACATCGGGGACAATGTTCAAAGAACCTTTCCGGTGCTCGATTTCAAAGACGAATCATTGTAGCTTCAAGCTCCAACGGGCTAGTCGTCCGCTTAGTTCCCGCTGATTCATCAACCATTTCAGACTGGCGTGGTCCGTGACTATTTTGAAGGCCTGTCCCTCAACATACGCGCGGAATTTTTTTACACAAAGAACTGCAGTCAAACACTCTTGTTCTGTAATGCTGTAGTTACGTTGAGCAGTGTTCAACTTTTGCGAAAAATATATAATTGGCTTTTCTACACCGTCTTCGTTCTGTTGAGTTAGCACGCCTCCAATCCCCGTTGATGACGCGTCACACTGAATGGTAAATGGTTTTGAAAAATCATCGTTCACTAAGACAGGAGCGGAAGTAAGAGCCGATTTCAGCTGCTCAAATGCGCCTTTGGCTTCATCAGTGAAGAAGAATTTCTTGGTTTTTTTCAGGGTGTCAGTTAAAGGAGAGGAAATTGAAGCATAATTGTGGATGAAACGTCTGTACCAGCCTGCCATTCCTAAAAAGCGACGGACTTGCTTTGCAGTTTTAAGTACAGGAAATTCATTTATGCTCGCTACTTTGTCCTTATCCGTCTTAAGACATCCATTGCCCACTATAAAGCCAAGATATTTTAATTCTTTAAAACAGAACTTGGATTTGTGCACATTGATGGATAATCCAGATTGTCGGATTTTACCCGCAACCTTCTCTAGAAGTTTTAAATGAGAATCTAGAGCAGGCGAGATGATCAAAAGGTCATCTAGGTACACAAATACGTTCTGTCGCATCTCTACTGGTATGACTTTATCCATCAAACGGCACATACGCTGTGCCGCATTACACAGTCCAAATGGCATCACAGTGAACTGATATAGTGGTCTTCCAGGTACTGTGAATGCTGTTTTCTCTCTTGAAGCCTCCTCTAGGGGGATCTGCCAAAAAGCATCCTTCAGATCCACACTCGAAATGAAGTGCGTTTCCGAAAGACGGCTCAGCAGACCCTCCATGTGAGGAAGCGGATATGCGTCTTTCTTAGTGGCCTGGTTCACCTTACGGGAGTCTAGGCACAAGCGGTTTTTGCCAGGTTTTCGAACCAAAACCACGGGAGAGTTCCAGGCACTGTTACTCTCTTCTATAACTCCCAATGAAAGCATCCTATCCAGGTCTTCATAGATGAGATTCTGGACTGCTGGCGACACAGTGTAGTGACGTTGTTTGATGGGTGCTGTGTCTCCAGTGTCAATAACGTGTTTCTCGAGATGCGTCTTCCTTAAACTCAAAAGGGCAAACGATGGAAAGAGACTCTTCACTCGACTGAGTCCAGTGGCTTGTGCTGTTGTCAAGACGTGCGCGTTTGGGTCTGTTTCTTGCTTATTCTGGCTGAGCGAAGATTTAAGAAAAGGGGCTATCTTGAAGTCGCGCCAAAAATCGATTCCTAAATAAAGTTCTTGGTCGAGAGATGGAACTAAATATAGGACTAACACTCTCTTACTATCTTGATAGCCTACTTCGTTTACAACTTTTCCCACAATGTTTTGTTTTTTTCCATCAGCAGTTTGTACGAAGGCGGAATATTTAAAAATTTGAACCCCAGCCGATTCCACGAAATCCATGCAATTTCTGCCTAGGCAGGAAACGCTGGCACCGCTGTCCAACAATCCGACCATGTCTTAATTGAAAATTGTTACCTTGGCGTATGGTCTTAAGTCATTGGATTTGTCCAGCACAGTTGAACTTATTGCCTTTCTCTGATTCTTACGCGAATAGTAACGTTGCCTGGTTTTCTCAATCCTCTGTGACACTGGATTCGAGAATATTCTTTCTCTTGCCTTTTGGTAATCCAGACGGCGCTGATGCAGGGACTTTGGTTGTAAGAAGGATTTAGTTTGGGGTTTTTTAACGTCAGGTGTAGGTCTAAGGATCGAAATTGTGGGATTCTTTGAAGTGTCTGCTTTTAATTCCCCAGGTTTAGCGGTTTCGAACGAGTCTCCCCGGAGGTTTTCTCGTTCGACCGGAAGTTTCCCCGACATTTGGGACAACTTTGGGTCACATATCCTAACGCTCCACATCTATAGCAAAACACACGCCATGGCTCCACTTTACATTCAACGTATGAGTGACCCATTTCATCAAAATTCCAACATCTGACCTGATTTACATTTCTGGCACTCGTAATGACTTTTTTTGCTTGTGGAATGTTTCGAGTAATAGCGTTGCCGGATAACCCAGAAGTTTCCTCGTCGCTAAAAGCATCTATTTCATGTACGTATCGTGACTGGCGATAGTTTTTACCTGAATCACGTTTTTGAATAAACCGTTCAGCCCTACGACACGTATGCAAAAAGTCTGACAACCTGCGCGGTTGGTATGCAAATGTAAGTTGTGAAATCTGGTCTTTCACGTTATGCCTCAGAATTTCTAAAAGTTCTGATGACGACTTGGGATTTTGAAGACGGGCGTTCATTGAAGTTATTGCGTTGTAAAAATCATCAATTGTTTTGTTATGCCCCTGTCTTCTGTCAACCACTAGTCTCATTATCTCAAAGTCAGTTTCAACGCAGCGAAACTGTTCTATAAGAGCAGACTCTTTCCGCTATTCCTGAGACTAATAAGTGAAAATTGGTCTGGATTTTTAGCCAAGAATAGCCATAAGTTTCCTTCAATGAATCGACCCTAAATAAAAAATCGTCAACCGAGGGTGTTTTGTTTGTGCCATCAAACTTAAGAAGCCATTTGTCTGTTGTTCTTGTGGACCAGTGCAACCTCGATTATTGTCATTACTACTGTTGTCTGTGCCTAGTATTTTAAGGCCACTAATCGCCACCTCAAGCAATGTTTGTGAGATTTGGGTCACATTATGTTCCAGAGCGCTAAGCCTGGGGCTTGAGCTTTCTCGCCTGGAGTCTGTCCCGTTCAGAGATCGTCTACTTCCACCTTGACGGCTTCGATTTGAGAATTTACTTGGATTTGATTTCCTATTGGAGTATGAGTTTTCATGTGGTAACTTACTTTCCCCGAAGGAGCTGAATAACTGAGCTTGTTGCTCCTGACCTTCTTTAACGCGTTGATTGACATAAGCCTCAACCTCTGGACCGAATTGAGAATGGTTATTACTGGCTTTCTTAAAACCTTTTGGCGTATAGAGGTAATTGTCATCCTCTTTATTAAATTCTCGTATCGTTTCTAAAACGTCTCTATCTGACATGTTAGGATTACCATTAGTTGCGCTTGCACCTTCTGATGACGTGCCAATGGCTCATTTCGTCGGCTGAGGAATATTGCCAGATGAATTAAAAGCATCTGCTTCGGTTAAACTAAATGCATTTGAATCTTTATTCGTTTTGCTACGAAGATTCTTTGAGATGGCACCAGTATTTTTTGCGACATGTTAAATGATCTTGATAATATGTATTAGAAGACCGATGAAAACTAACATATAATTTTTTTAAATATTCTGTTTTGAATGTATATGTATGTGTTTAAGTACTCTATATTCTCCATATAACAAAAGTTATGCAGTTTTATATATCTTCTTTAGCTGATTTTTATGTTTAATTTCTGTGAGAGTTTCAGGGCTTTGATGGGTACTGGGGCTGCGTAGATTTTCGGAAAGTGGGTAGGTTTTTTTTTCGTAATAATGGCTGTTTATTGGTACTTAGCGATTTTAGGACTGCGTAATTTTATCGCAATCATGATAATACACACTAAAGAAGTGCATCTTGAGACGTATAAAATTTTTGCAGTTTCTCTGACGTCAAATTTGGAATTTAACTCCACTTTGCAGCAATTTCGAAAGGAATGATGTCGCAACGCGAATTTCACATCCGGTGATTTAATTTCGGGACTTACACCTATCTTTTCAAAAAGCAAAGAAGATGAGTATTGACTCTTTTAGACTGGAGCTATCGCGATGGCAGCCTTCTAGGCTATAGCTTCTGAGTAGTAGGAGAAAGAAATTAGAATTTACAGATGATAGCGTGCTTCGCGTTCGGTGAAGGAGTAGAAGAAGACAGGAAAGATAAAATTAACGAACATTGTATTTAACCATGGAAGCAAGAAAAGGATAGGTCGTGATTATATAAAATCGATTGAATGCAACGGAAAACTTATAGAACGCGGTTAAACACTAGGGGCAAACATTATTTAGGGACTGTTCACTGTCGGAACGAAAAGTTCGGGGCAAGGCTAGCATAATGCTAAGAGTACACTGTCAAAAATGCAAAGAAAATATATTGAAAATTTGCCTTGGCGGTAGCGTCAATTGACGCTAACGCTGCCCCACGTTGGGCGCCATTTTGTTGCGAACACCTACCTACTACTGAGTGCTACGCACCCGGGTATGTCGGTTCGACGTTCCCCTCAAAAGTTTGAGCCACCTCATTAACACCGACTGTCGGCTATGGCTCGGGTTATGAGAGGAGGTAGGATAAGGTGGCAGGTGGTGGCACGTCTTGCGTTGAGCACGGCTTAGCTCGCCGACTGGGTGAGTTCTTGCCTGTCCTTACCTGCCGTACAATCGTACGTGCCGATACAAATAAAGTTAGAAAAATGAAATAAAGATGAAAAGTTAGAAGGAGAAGAGAATCGAATTACCGACATTACAGACTGGAAGTGATAGTAGGAGAATAATAAAAAACTACTGGTTCCTGGATGACGACGGAACCATGGCCTATTGTCCCGCCCTTGTGAACTCAACTGTCCACTCCTTCGGTTGCCCACGGCCTCAAGTCGGACAACCCCCTAATATCTAAAAAGAAAAAAAAGGAAATGCCTTCGCTCTACGACCCCATCAATACTCACGTCAGCCCCTTTCACCTCTCACAGCCATTATCAAATTAATGATTCATGTTATGTTAGGTAATCAAATATTTTTAACAATTATTTTTATTGATCTTAATTAAAAACAAAAAATAATCTTTTCTTATTTTTAGATATAATATAACCTTCATATTAAGTATGGAATTAAAGAAACAATCACAACCACATGAAATTCATACCCCTTTTCCTACCCTCCTTGGCGCCTTTCTGCGCATTGATGGCTGATGACGACTCCTTTCCAGCGTGCACGATGGTCGGGATAACGCGATAGCTGTATAGTAACTGGGATAGAAAACTGATTATGAACAACGTAAATCTACTTTTAAAGCAAACAATATAAAAGTTACAATGTTGGTGCTCCTACTTCAATATTGAGATCCAATTATTTTTCTCTTTAATTAACATTCTTTAATTAACAATACTGTTACATCCAGGCTAGGATTCGAAAAGATAAAACGTAATTCTATTTAATTAATCTTTATTAGTTCTCTTTCAATGTAATTCTTGATTATTATTCTAATAATTCCCTTATTTAATCCAACAATTCACTTTCACAATTAATCACTTTAAATACACTATCACTTTTCTCTTACTCAATACCTATACTTTTTCTCTATACTTTTCACTGCTGTCATCTATCGCACTTCTCCAACCACCTCACCTATCGCGGTTCACAACTCGAATGTCTTGGGTGCTCCTGCGACATCTATTTATATCTCCTAGTGACACCTCTCGAAATTTCCAGATTCGTTGAGAAGGTTCGTTTAGAAGGTTCGAGAACAACACAATTATGTATGTACTAGCTATTCCACAGCTACTCGAACTGCTATTCAAATGCTGCCAAAATCGGTAATATGGCTACTTTCTACTAGATGGCGCTACAAGTTAACTAATTGATTTGAATGACACAGTTTGAGCAAACATGCAACAATATCCCCCTCTTAAACTTGTTCGTCCCGAACAAGCACGTCAATATTTTCGCCATGGTAGCGATGGAGACGATCCACATGGACAACTTTCAGCTTGCCTCTTCCTCGCTGGATCCGGTAGACAACATCGTTTATGCACTTCACTATCTTATAGGGTCCTTCCCAATCCCGCTGTAGTTTAGGTGACATGCCTTTTCGGCGATGAGGGTTGTATAGCCATACCAGATCTCCTTCCCGGATTCCTGTGGTGCATGCTTTGGTATCGTACCTCGTCTTCATGCGGTCGCTGGATATCGGATGAATATTTCGGTGGATTTCAGTACCCGGTACACACTTTCCAACCACCTCACCTTGCTTCAATTTGACGCTTTTGTGTTCCGCATTAAGAACTCGTACGGGAACAATATTGTTCTTCGGCTCGACAAGCACTTTTCCAACCACGCAGTTTCGGTAGTGGTTGCCTTTTGGCTCGACTAGAGAGAATCGGTGGCTCATAGGATCACCTTCCAGATTTGTCCGAATCAGTGTCTCTGAAGAAGGTGGTAAGACCTCGTCCTCACTAATGACTGTCCTCAGGGATGCGGTGTTCTCTTTCCCGTACACCATCGGAAGCTCTACGTTTCGATACTTGCGTACTTGCTTACCAAAGTCCAACACGACATCATGCGCCTTCATGAAATCGATTCCAACGATGCATTCGTCACATATATCAGCTACTAGGAACACGTGGGAGAATGCTAATCCTGCCAAATTTATTGTTAGTATGACATCTCCATACACTTTCGCTGTAGCTCCTGTTGCTGTTTTCAGACAGTAATTGCTGGTGTTGTGCAGCCAAGACTGACGGACGATGTCCCTCCTTATAATGGAAGCGGTGGCACCGGTGTCGATAGTTGCTACGCACTTATTTTGTCCTATATAGGCTTCCACTGTTAGACTCTGATTTCCTCGTTTGGTTTGGGAGACTTGAATTGCGGTCCTGGAGTCATCGATTCCGGAAACCCACTTCTGCCCCGAGAAGCTGCTCCTTACACTTTTTCCGCCTGCTGGTTCTGCGAAGCTATATCTGCCAGATGCTT
Source organism: Portevinia maculata (assembly GCA_949715645.1). NCBI lineage: Eukaryota > Metazoa > Arthropoda > Insecta > Diptera > Syrphidae > Portevinia > Portevinia maculata. The sequence goes on from OX454527.1 coordinate 140,988,846, forward strand.
CTTCGTTGCGCCTCCTAGGCCCGCAATGTGGACAACTGCCTTGTCTGGGTGTAGCTCTGCACTGTCTCTGTAGGTGCCCTATTTTGTTGCAGTTCCAGCAGCGCATTCGACCTCTGTTGTCTCTGTTCCGGTCTACGATGTCTGCTCTTTGACAGGAGCATTCAACGGCTGTCATTTCCCTTACGCGATGCCTGATCAGAAGCTTGCATTGTCAAGGCAAATGCTAGGGCCTCAGCGAGAGTTCTCTTTCCAGCCATTCTTACGGCCATTTGCAGTTGTCTATCTTCAATGGCTTGGATAAACGCCTCCACAGCCATTTCATTGATGAGAACCTCACCAGCATTAGGATATGACAAATGTGCCAGACGTTCGATATCTGCTTGCAGCTGTTGAAGTGTTTCTCCCCGCTTCTGGACTCTACTGCGTAGCTGGACCCTGTACACTTGCTGCATATGCTCATCACCGAAGCGCATCTCTATAGCCTTGACCAGGGCGTCGTAGTTGTGTTGCTTCTCTTCTGAGACAGTTTGGAGTAACTCCGCAGCTGTACCTCTTAGTGCGAGCGTTAGCGCAATCGACTTTTCCTCGTTGTCCCAGCTGTTCGCCATTGCAGCTGCTTCAAACTCTTTCTTATAAATTGGCCATGATGTTTGACCATCGAAAACAGGAGGCTGCATCTCTTTCCTTCTCGGGCAGTCCGCAGAATTTTCTCGAGCCTTCTGCTTCTTCACTTTCTCGAGCTCTTTAGCCAAGTTCTCGAAGTTTGTTTCATGCTTGCAAAACGTCTGATGGATTTCGTCGAATTTGGTTTCAACCTTCTCGAACTTGTGGTCAATTTCTTCGAGTTTTCCTTCGAGAACATTTTTAAAATCTTCCACAGCGCTCTTTTGGGCGGCAACTATGGAATTCTTTTGTTCTTCGAATTTAGAGTCCATTGATTCCAATTTGGAATCCAGAGAATTCTTCTGTTCATCAAATTTAGAGTCCATTGATTCCAATTTAGAATCTAGAGAACTCTTCTGTTCATCAAATTTAGAGTCAATAGAATTTGTCTGTTGTTCTAGGGAATTCTTCTGTTCATCTAACTTAGAGTCCATAGAGTCGAATTTCTGATCGAACTTGGCCAGAAGTAGTTCCATCATAGCAGTCATATCAACGGCTGTGCTTACTTGTTCTTCTGCTACGTCGAACAAAACGGACTTGGGGTTTTCTCCTTCGTTTTCAACAGCTTCCTGCAGTCGAAGCACTAGATCACTTTTTCCTTCAGCTGTGGAGAGATTCCGCTTTTCTAGCTCAGCTTTTAACTGCGGTATACTGAGCTGTAGTAATTTCAATGTGCGGCCCATTTTTGCTTTCCTTTTTTTTCACTAATTCACTTCACTTTAATTTCACACTGAATACGTTTTATCCCACTTCTGACACCAATGTTACATCCAGGCTAGGATTCGAAAAGATAAAACGTAATTCTATTTAATTAATCTTTATTAGTTCTCTTTCAATGTAATTCTTGATTATTATTCTAATAATTCCCTTATTTAATCCAACAATTCACTTTCACAATTAATCACTTTAAATACGAATAAATATGCGCGAGATGATGGAAGAACTGCTTCGTAAACAAAGTGCTTGCATCTTTAATAAAATGTCTGAGATGGAAGGAAATATCACAAGCAAAAGTGATCGGGAAATCAGTGAAATTAAAAGTAACATGTGTGATATAAACAAAAGAGTTGTGCAGCTGGAAACCTCGGTGTCGAGTTCTGTGTCCGAATTTAAACTCATTAACAGTGATATTAATAACATCAAATCTTCACTAAATACGATCACACATGATCTTACGTATACGAAAGCCAATCTTGATAATAAAACAACTGAATTCTCCGAATTGGAAAATGATCTTAAAACCACAACAAATGAACTGAGTGAAGTTAAACTTTTACTTAACTCTCAAGAAAATAGGCTGATCGCGTGTGATGCATTTTTGTTCGGGGTCCCGCACACTCCAGAAGAAAATTTAAAATCTATTTTCCATCATACGAGTATCTGCCACACTATAAACATTAAACCACCGTCTCTTCGTAACTTTTACCGCACACGACCAAAATCCAGTTCCCCCGACTCCGCGGTTATGATTAAGTTTAATACACCGTATGATAAAAATTATGTTTTGAAATCAATTGCTCTCTACCGTAAACAAAACAAACAACTGCGATTATGCGACATTAGTTTTAACTCCGCGAGTTCATCGTCCACAATTTATTTGCGCGAGAGCCTTACGGAACATAATAAAAAATTATTACAAAGCGCATTGCAGTTGAAACGACAAAAAAATATCTCCTCTGTGTACACCATACGTGGAATTGTTTACATTAAATGTCCCTCAAATCGATCAGCTGTGTTAATCGATTCTTTTCAAACGCTGGAGGCAGCTGTCAACCGATCAATGGATGAGCCCAGTGAAGGAACTGCCAGCAGCGGAGAACATCAATAATGTTATTTAATTGTATTTATATTACTTTTGTATTTTCTTATTTTCTTATACTTAAATTTAAATTGATACTTCTGCTTTAAATTTTTTGTGTTTTTCCACTCTTGCTCCTGCAAACATGAATAATACGCGTTCAATGGTAAGGGTTTTTGGTAAACAAAGCGATGGACTCAATATTTGCCATATTAACGCTCAAAGCTTGTATCCGAAGATTGATGAGTTTAGGGACCTGTTTGAAGGATCTAATGTAGATGTCATTTGTGTTTCTGAATCTTGGTTGGCCGTTTATATCAATGATGTAATGTGTTCTCCTAAGGGATACAGAGTTTTTCGTACGGATCGGATAGGTCGTGTCGAGGGTGGTGTTGCAATTTTAGTAAAGGAACATATTAAGTGCAATCCTAAGGTTCAATCGAAGTTTTTCAGTAGCATTGAATATGTGTTTATCGAGTTAGTCGGTGATGAAGGTAAACTTTTGTTAGGTACAGTTTATCGGCCTAATAGGAGCGTGGACATTCGTCCCTTCCTAACACTGATGGAAGAAATTGCCTGTACATGTTCGAATATTATTGTTTGTGGAGACTTTAACTGCAATCTCCTGTTGGATAAAAGTCTCATTGAGAGTATGAGTGTATTTAATTTGCGGCCTGTTAATGTCACCTCACCAACGCATTTCGGTGGTTCATTACCCACCCTTTTAGATGTGTTCTGGGTAAGTGATTCTAAAAAAGTTTGTTTTTACGATCAGTTATCGGCTCCTGCCTTCTCGAAGCATGATCTGATTTACTTAACCTATGACTTTACTGTAACAATTGTAAATACATTTCAGTATAGAAATTTTCGTAATATTAACTACTCTTTACTAGAACAACATGTTAGATGTATAAGCTGGGACTATGTCTATTACTTAACATCGCCAGATGAACAAGTCGAATTTCTAAACGAAAACATTAAACGACTTTTTAATCATCATGTTCCCTTGAAAACCAAAATTGTTCAGTCTAAAGAACAGCCATGGTTTACTGCACGTATTCGTCGACTCATTTATTTACGCGATCAGGCATATAACCGTTGGAAGCGTTTCCGCCTTGATGAGTTGCGACAAATGTACCGATCTCTTCGCAACCAGGTTGTAATGGAAATTAGGAAGTCAAAGTCTGAAGCATATTCGAAACAACTCAATCCCTCTCTCGGTTGCCGTAAACTATGGAGTATTCTTCGTAGCAATGGCATCGCCAAGCCAAAGTTCAACCGCTTAGAAAATGTCGATTGCATTGTCCTCAATCGGCAATTCGCATCTTCTGCTTCTAATGTGCTGAGTTATTCACACAGGGTTTTATCAATTCTATACACTATCAGCTCTGTGTCGTGGAGTGCTTAAAGCAAGCAACTATCACGAGCAGAAATTGCCGGCACAAAAAGTGCTCTCACAGGCTCATCATTTAGTGCAGGTGTTAGTAAGAACAAAACAATTAAAAATACAATAATTATGTACCTACAAAATACTAACACAGACACAAAATAATGCAAACAATTTAAGACATTAAAGCATTATTACGCAAAATATTTTTTAGCTTAATTTTACTAACATGCAAGTCAATCACATGATCATTTAGATTATAGATTCTACTCATGCGACTAATAGGCTCATGCTTCCCATAATTCGTTCTATGATGGGGGCTAAACAATAGTTCAGCACTGCGCAAATTATGGGCACCACCACGAAAATTAAAGCCAATAGACAACAGCAAGTCAGGTGCATCTATTTGACCGGATATAAGCTGCTGTAAAAAAATGATATCGCTATTAAGCCTTCGTTGAGAAAGGGGTAACATTTGAAGAAGCTTAATACGCTGACTGTAAGGAGGAAGGTTAAAAGGATCATCCCATGGAAGTCCTCTAAGTGCAAATCGAATAAATTTACGTTGAATGGCCTCTATTCGATTTGAATGAATGTTGTAGAACGGCGTCCAAACCTGTGAAGCATACTCTAGAATCGGACGGACAAAACAATTGTACAATGACATAGTAACGTATGGGTCATTAAATTCTTTCGCCCACCTTTTTACGAAGCCCAGCATAGAATTAGATTTATTAACAATAAAATTGATATGCTTGGCAAAAACCAGTTTGGGATCGAAATAAACCCCAAGATCCTTAAAATTATCAACATTACAAAGAATATGTTGAGACAAAGAATATTGAAAGGTGGAAGGTATATTCTTTCTAGAGAATGTCATATGTTGACATTTAGTAGGGTTCAGGGATAAACCGTTTTTATCACACCAATTGGCGAAGCTATTAATGTCAGATTGAAGAAAAATTCTATCTTGCTGACTAGTGATAGATTTAAATATTTTCATATCATCAGCGTAGATCAGGATATTACTGTGATTTATACATGCTTTAACATCATTAATGGCTAGTATAAATAGAATTGGTCCGAGGTGACTACCTTGGGGAACTCCAGACTCAGCTGTAAAAGATACAGATAGCGATCCTCTAAATTTGACTTGATAAACCCTTGATCTAAGGTATGAATTAACCCATTTTATGAAACTTCGTGGGAACCCAAAAGCCCTGAGCTTAAACTCGATTATTTCATGGGACAGCTGGTCGAAAGCTTTAGAGAAGTCAGTGTATATGCAATCCATTTCGTCCTTATTCTCTAAGGCATTAGAACAATCATGCAAGAAACTTAACAGATTAGTGACAGTGGATCTGTTTCTTACAAATCCATGCTGTTCAATACAAATTAAATTGCGACAAAGAAATATTAACTTTTCGCAAACAATTTGTTCAAAAAGCTTAGGGATACACGAAAGCTTTGAAATAGGCCTATAATTAGTGATATCACCACGTTCGCCTTTTTTAAATACAGGTGTGATAAAAGCACTTTTCCATACATAAGGGAATTTACCAGTACTAATGGACAATTCAAACAGATATTTAAGATATGGAGCAATTGCATGACTACATTTTTTAAGAACGATCGGTGCAATGCCATAAGGACCTGATGAATAATCATTCTTCAGAGAAGAAATAAATTTTAAAATTGTTTCCAAGTCAAATGAGAAGCTACTAAAACTTATTTGGGAACAGCTAGTTAGATAACTAAAATATTGCTCATCAATGTGAAGAGGGGTCACCCTAAACGACTTACTGAAATAATCTGCAAACATATTGCTTGCATCTAGCGAATCAGCAGTTGTAGAGCTATTGTAAGTAAGTTTCGATGGATAACCATCGGTTTTTTTCTTAGAATTAACAAATCCCCAAAAAAGTTTGGGGTCCAATTTTAGAGAGCTTTCCATTTTACTTATATAGTCAATATATAAGTTGCAGGATAAAGATTTGAACTCATTGAATAATGTGAGATAGAGTTCAAGATCTGAATGGTAGAGACTTTTTAAATAGTTCTTCCAAGCCCTATTACGTCTGTTTCGTATCGATTTAAGCTCTTTAGTATACCAGGGATGGGACGTTTTCATATTCCTAGAGGATTTGACAGGAATCACTTTTTTCATGCAGTTATCCAACAAAGAATAAAAAGCACCGACTGCATCTTCAATATTAGATAACGCAGTAAGATTAAAATTAAGGCTACTCGTATTAATTTCATCAGAAAGCCTTTGAAAATTTGCTTTCCGAAAGTCAAAAGATTGCGAACGGTCATACGAATTACTGTTTTCGTACAGATGTGCGCCCAGTTCAATAAATACATCCAAGGGTGGATGATTGTCATCTATGTTAGTTATACTGAAGTGGGATTCCAGAACAACAGTACTAACAGAGTCAGAAGAGAAAACAAGATCGAGAGTTCGATTTTTGAAATTTTTTATACAGCTTGTTTGCTGTAAGTCAAGAGACAAAATGTTGTCTAATAAAGCGAGCTCTTGTTGGGCAGAGTCAAAGGATGGAATAAGATGAGAATCATCCTCAGAAGGTACCCATCCAATATGTGGCAGATTAAAGTCGCCTATAAGTAAAACAGTGCTGTCACAACAAGATATGTCAAAAATATGGTCTAGTGCCATAGAAAGTTCCGAATACAAAGAACATAGACGAGACGATGGAATGTACGCATTAACAACATATAAATGTTTGTTCTTAAGTGTAATTTTTACACAGATAATTTCGACGGTTAGTGGAAATGGAAAGTCAATCTTTCGTGACTCAAGGTTGGAACGAACAGCAATCAGGACACCTCCTCCAAGCGCTTTCAGGTCATTTTGATGACGATCGTTTCTGAATACGGAGAACTCATGATTGAAGAGTTCCGTGTCTAAAATTCCGGCATTAAGCCATGTTTCCGTCAAGGAGAAGATATCATGAGAGAGGGCTTGGGAGTTTAAATATATTTCAGCGGTTTTTGTGCGGAGTCCCCTTACATTTTGGTAGTAGAGGGACAGCCTATTGGGTTTTTTAACACGGACGGACAGACTTTCCTACGATTTTTAGTCGGACGGGGTATAAATTCTTTAACTAACGTATTTTGAGGCCATGCAGTGTTGTTGCACAGTATTTCGAAATATTCTGAAGGGGCAACAATTTTGAATGACGCAACAAACCCATCAGCCTTGCTGATTTTGGTGCATTTAATTGAGTCATTTTTTGGAATCAAGTTTCTCGAGACCAAGTGGTTCAAGACATCGTCTGAAGAAGTGTTTGGTTTTAGCCGAGAAATGAAAATAGATGTTGCCTGGGAATCGATTCAATAGTTCCTGATTCGGTACCTAAGGAATGATTGATGCCTGAGGGACCAAAATTAAGGGTGGGGGCATCGTTTAAGTTTTTTCGTTGACTCCTGAGATTAAATCGTTTAGCGTTTGGATTTAGCGCAGAGGAAGGCATGTCACGTTTCCTTTTGCCTGCGGGTAGAGTAGATGAAGACGGAGTCAATGTATCCATGGCCCGTTGGGTACACAGCTTTACTACGTTAGTCGGCAACTCAAGGTCAGTAGACGTTGAGGCGTCTGCCGAATGATGAGGGTCAGACAATGTTGATACGTTAGAGACAGTTGTATTGAAATTATCGAGTAAGTCTTTAAACCCCTTAGATAATTTCAGTATGTCAGCCTTGAAGACTGACATCTTGAAAGCAAGGGTGGACAGTGACAATTTTCGACACGGGGAGCAATACCATAAGGCGATCTCCGAAGCTTTAATTTTATCCATAAATGCATTGGTTGAACCAACACATTTAGCATGGAACATCATGCCACAAGGGCCATAACAGGCAAAAAGAGGATTGGAGGAATGTTTAGATTCCAAGCATTTATCCGCGCTGCAATCCATTTTAAAACAGGGATTATAAAGAGAGAAAAAAAACGAAAACAATAGAAACAGAGAAAAAAAAAAAAAAAAAAGTAATGTTATTGCCAGTATTGAACTCGCGCAATATGGATTACAAGCACGACAAATTAGCCAGCTGCACCAAAGGGGTCAGTATTAATTGAAGGCAAATTTTACAAATAAGAACGCAAAGAGAAATAAACTTCACATACATACATATAATTGAAAAGCAAAGCCAAAAAAAAAAAAAAAAGAACAGTAACAACCGCTTACCAAGCAAAAACAAAGAGACAACTTTTATTAAACAAATGGATGATCAGAAGAATCATTAAAGGGAACTAAATGATCAAAAATTAAAAAGCCGTTTAGAACACTACACTAAACACTAATTAATTCACAATAAACAAGGTAAATAAAAGAAATAGAACGCGCACAAAACAAAACACGTCAAGCTATGACCGTCTATGTTAGACTACAATTCAATCTGAACCCATAGTACCTTTATTCGGTTTTCGAAATGTCAATTGTGCTGAAGTCGTTGAAAGTCTGCTCTCTATTAAGTCCTCTGCAGCCGGGCTCGACGATATAAATCCCAAATTTTTGAAGCTCATATTGTAGCCCCTTATCCCGTTCATTACCCATATTTTCAATTCTATTTTAACATCAGGCGTATACCCGTCACAGTGGAAAATGGCTAAAGTTGTACCTATACCTAAAAACGCAAAGCGTAATGAATTTAGGCCCATCTCAATATTACCCTTTATATCGAAAGCGTTTGAGAGAGTTTTACAAAAGCAAATGAGCCTTTTCCTCGATACCAACGATTTGATGACAACACAACAATCGGGTTTTAGAAAGGGTCACAGTTGTATAACCTCCCTAGTGAACGTCATCGAAGATTTACGACGAAGCATGGATGAAGATAAGGTAACCTTTTTAGTATTACTAGACTTTTCAAAGGCGCTTGACACTGTGGTTCATACAAATCTATGTGATAAGCTCCGTCAGCTATTTTATTTTTCAGAAGGTGCAGTTAAACTACTTGCTTCTTACCTTTCTGGAAGAAAGCAAATAGTTCAAATTGGTGATGTTCAATCGGAAGTCATTTCGACCCTAAATGGTGTCCCACAGGGCTCCCACAGGGCTCCCACAGGGCTCCTTTATGGGCAACTAAAGCGTACACCCCTTTAAAAATACGTCTCATGCTGGCCAAAACGCTGCTCATACCGACATTAATATACGGGTGCGAAGTGTTTGCTAAGTGCAGCTTCGTAAGTAAAAGAAAACTGCAGGTCGCCTTCAACAACACCGTTCGGTATGTCCTTGGACTAAGAAGGTACGATAGAATATCACACTTCTCTACGCGACTTTTTAATATGACGTTCAACAGCCTTATTCAGTTCCGCACACTAACCCTTCTTTCAAACATCCTAATAACACGACAACCTCCCTGTCTGTATGAGAAATTAGTTATGTCTTCCTCAGACAGGTCAAGTCAGTTGATTCCTCTGCGTTATTCTTCCCTTACCACTGAGCGTCAATTTTTCATTAACTCCATTCGTCTATGGAACTCCCTACCGCGTCCTATTAGAAGAATTAATAATACAAGAAGGTTTAAAAATGAATTAAGAAAATATCTCTCAATTTCAAATTAATCTTTTTGTTTTTCCTTTTTTTCTTATTGTACTAGGTGTCTAGTAGTTTTAATTTTGATCCTGTATAATTATAGTTACTTAGTATTATTGAATTACTCGTCTACCTTTGTAGTAGCTTCTTTTTCTTTTTTTGCAGAATATAGCTTATCACTAGTTAATAAGATATTATATCTTAAAGTGTATAGGCATTACAAGATAAATAAATAAATGAAAATGAAATGAAATGAAATACACAATCACTTTTCTCTTACTCAATACTTATACTTTTTCTCTATACTTTTCACTACTGTCATCTATCACACATCTGCAACCACCTCACCTATCGCGGTTCACAACTCGAATGTCTTGGGTGCTCCTGCGACATCTATTTATATCTCCTAGTGACACCTCTCGAAATTTCCAGATTCGTTGAGAAGGTTCGTTTAGAAGGTTCGAGAACAACACAATTATGTATGTACTAGCTATTCCACAGCTACTCAAACTGCTATTCAAATGCTGCCAAAATCGGTAATATGGCTACTTTCTACTAGATGGCGCTAAAAGTTAACTAATTGATTTGAATGACACAGTTTGAGCAAACATGCAACAATACTAAAGTCAAAATAAATTCCCATGCAAATTATATGCGTATGCACTTGTGCTCTCCAAAGAAGTTGACTTCATAATACGTGTACACATGTTAATAAAAACTTCGATTGAAATAAAGCGTGTTTCAAAGTTATAAAAAATTGATCATTCTTGACAAATAAATCATTATTTTCTTTGAAATAATTGCTAATCCTTGTTATTGTTGCATGTTTGCTCAAACTGTGTCATTCAGCAAGCGCCATCTAGTAGAAAGTGGCCATATTGCCGATTTGGCAGCATTTGAATAGCAGTTTGAGTAGCTGTGGAATAACTAGTACATACATAATTAGATTGTTCTCGAACCTTCTAAACGAACCTTCTCTACGAATCTGGAAATTTCGAGAGGTGTCACTAGGAGATATAAATAGACGTCGCAGGAGCACCCAAGACATTCGAGTTGTGAACCGCGATAAAGAAGGGCGATAGATGACAGTAGTGAAAAGTATAGAAAATATTGAATAAGAGAAAAGTGATTGTTTAAAGTGATTAATTGTGGAAGTGAATTGTTGAATTAAATAAGTGAATTATTAGAATAATAATCAAGAAGTAAAAGACATTGAAAGAGAACTAATAAAGATTAATTAAATAGAATTACGTTTTATCTTTTCGAATCCTAGCCTGGATGTAACATTATCTTAAGAATTAATATGATTGGATATCGCAATTTCGATTAAGTTACAATAATATAAATATATTTAACACTCAGCAATCGTCCATGTGGTAGGGTGCTCCTGTGGCGTTTTGGATGAGTGCTTGTGAGTCGTGGCTCCACCAGTGAGGGTAGCTGGAAATCTCCTAATCTAGCCTTGTTCTTGTGGTTCGGACTTAAGCTTGGGCTTCGGTGGTCTCGCAATTCATATATATATATCGGGGGGGGCTTATAGCGGCATTGACTAATTTCTCACTTGTTCCTTTATTGTCTTTTTTTTTTTTTTTTTTTTTTTATAAAAGTTTTAAATGTTCGAATTTTTATTCAAGTCTCACTTATTCACAATTTCCTTTATTAAATTTAAGGCTAAACATTAAAAGCGCACTTGCTTACTTTATCCGTGACTGTACTTTTTGTAATTCAATAAAATTAAGTCTACCGAAGAAATAGATACTTTTTAACTTTACAAACAAATTTGCCACACAGCTAGCAAAAAAAAAACTGGAAACCCGATCAATCCAAACTTGCCGTTCGACTAACTGAAAAACAAGTTAATCCCCCTATTTAAGACCTCCCCCACGCCACTCACACCAACGCACCTTTTCAACCGCCTGATTTTCGTCATATGAAAAAAAATATATAATAAAATAGTATTCTAGCAGTTCAAAAGCTCAGCAGAAAACTGAGCGAAAAGGCTGTACGTGGTTGCCACGCCGACGACAGAACTCTTATACTCCATATTCGTCCATACCTGGGCATTGCACAGCACAATTTCACCCGCTAGTTACACATAGCGAGATGAGATTGAAAACTATGCTCAGCCATGCACCAAGATCTAATACCCGAGCAATGGGACGTATCAGATTGGCTGGGCAATCCCCTTTCCAACAAAAGAAAATTAGAATAATCCAACAGAAAATCATACCTGGGCCTTCCACCATTAATTTTAGATGCTGCGAATTAATTTAAGGAGTAACCTATGCCTTTTTCTGCCTTTTTTTTATGTGCGTGCACTGGTAAATGAATTCAGTTACATACTACAGTGGCTTTGTATCTGTATCTGGCGTCCATTCCAGTTCCCGACAGCCAAATACATTGAAAGATACCCACAACTAACTTCGCAATGCGGTCGTATTCACTGATGGAATATAAGCTCTTCAGGCGAGCTTAGACTTCTCATCTTGGAAAGTTCTTGCTGCATTTCAGCTTCCCTCACATTCCTGCAGTGGCGCAACGTGCTAATGCCATGCCCTGAATGCAACCACATGTGCAAATGGCGTAGGTGATTTCCAACTGCAATCGACTTTACTTCAAACATCGTCGATGAATATTCGATTTGCTTTCGTTATTGCCGTAAATCTTTGGCGTGGTAAACTCCCACAATTTTTCCGGTTAGATCATCGATTTCGTAAATGGAATTACCAACCCCTCTCCTTATGCGACATTTTATAAATTTATGGCCTAACTTTGCATTTATGTTTTTCGTAAAATCGCTTAGAAGAAAGTTGCGGCGGTAAATTTCTTGGTCGGGTTCAAAGTTTACTTTTCTGACTGTTGTTATACACTTTCGCGTTTCGTTTATGTGCCTTTTGTAAATTTAATTTGATGGTGTTATGCACTGCTTAGCAAAGTACTCTTTCAGGTAATACTTCAACTTCATTATTGTTGAGTAATGATAATTTCCGTATTAATGGATACAACGAAGCATGTGTGATCATCTTTTGTTTAAACAGTGCTTCATAAGGTGTCATACCAAGAGATTGGTGGTTTGAAGATCGCAGGGATGTTGCAATGTCTGAAATATTGGAATCCCAATTCGAATGGTCATCCTTGAGATATGCCCTTATGGCTGCCAATACGGAACGATTCACCCTCTCTGATGCATTCGGATGTGGGGAATACACGGCTGTTTTCATGTGTTTAATGCCATAATTCTTTAGAAGGGTTTAGAATTCCTTTCCCACAAATTGTCTACCATTATCGGTAAAAATGGTTTCTGGTATTCCGAATTGACTGAACACTTTTTCATCCAGATACTTGACCATTTTGTCACTCGTAGCATTAGGAAACGGTTCTAACAAAGGGTATTTAGTGAACTTGTCAAGACATATAAACAAGATCGTGTTTCCCAACTTAGATCTTGGATAGGGTCCCAGGAAATCCAAGTATAGATGTTGAAACGGACGGTCTATCGTTATTTGATTTCCCATAGGAGGTCGCAGAATATAATTCGGAGCTTTCGTCATCTTGCAGACTTCACAAACGCCTATGAATGCTCGAACCTGTTGCACCATATTGGGTCAAAAATACAGTTCGCGAAGTCGGCCGAGGGTTTTTGCGATGCCTCCATGAGAAGCTTGCGGAGAGATGAGCAGATCGTATGAGTGCTTCTGTGAGGCCTGAAGGTATCCGCAATTTCCAACATGTCTTCGTCAAATGCATTTCCCGAATGATGTTGAGTTCGCGTGTACACATAATTTTCAGACACTTGTAAGTCGGGTAATCGGTCTTTATTTGCATTTATTGTGGTGATTAGTTCTTTGTACTCGTTAGACTGAAATTCTTCGGACTTCAAATCTACTTCGATGATCGGATCTCTTACTCGTACCTCTTCCATATGCATCCTCGAAAGGACATCGGGGACAATGTTCAAAGAACATTTCCGGTGCTCGATTTCAAAGACGAATCCTTGTAGCTTCAAGCTCCAACGGGCTAGTCGTCCGCTTAGTTCCCGCTGATTCATCAACCATTTCAGACTGGCGTGGTCCGTGACTATTTTGAAGGCCTGTCCCTCAACATACGCGCGGAATTTTTTTACGCAAAGAACTGCAGCCAAACACTCTTGTTCTGTAACGCTGTAGTTACGTTGAGCAGTGTTCAACTTTTGCGAAAAATATATAATTGGCTTTTCTACACCGTCTTCGTTCTGTTGAGTTAGCACGCCTCCAATCCCCGTTGATGACGCGTCACACTGAATGGTAAATGGTTTTGAAAAATCATCGTTCACTAAGACAGGAGCGGAAGTAAGAGCCGATTTCAGCTGTTCAAATGCGCCTTTGGCTTCATCAGTGAAGAAGAATTTCTTGGTTTTTTCAGGGTGTCAGTTAAAGGGGAGGAAATTGAAGCATAATTGTGGATGAAACGTCTGTACCAGCCTGCCATTCCTAAAAAGCGACGGACTTGCTTTGCAGTTTTAGGTACAGGCAATTCATTTATGCTCGCTACTTTGTCCTTATCCGTTTTAAGACATCCATTGCCCACTATAAAGCCAAGATATTTTAATTCTTTAAAACAGAACTTGGATTTGTGCACATCGATGGATAATCCAGACTGTCGGATTTTACCCGCGACCTTCTCTAGAAGTTTTAAATGAGAATCTAGATCAGGCGAGATGATAAAAAGCTCATCTAGGTACACAAATACGTTCTGTGGCATCTCTATTGGTATGACTTTATCCATCAAACGGCACATACTCTGTGCCGCATTACACAGTCCAAATGGCATCACAGGGAACTGATATAGTGGTCTTCCAGGTACTGTGAATGCTGTTTTCTCTCTTGAAGCCTCCTCTAGGGGGATCTGACAAAAAGCATCCTTCAGATCCACACTCGAAATGAAGTGCGTTTCCGAAAGACGGCTCAGCAGACCCTCCATGTGAGGAAGCGGATATGCGTCTTTCTTAGTGGCCTGGTTCACCTTACGGGAGTCTAGGCACAAGCGGTTTTTGCCAGGTTTTCGAACCAAAACCACGGGAGAGTTCCAGGCACTGTTACTCTCTTCTATAACTCCCAATGAAAGCATCCTATCCAGGTCTTCATAGATGAGATTCTGGACTGCTGGCGACACAGGGTAGTAACGTTGTTTGATGGGTGCTGTGTCTCCAGTGTCAATAACGTGTTTCTCGAGATGCGTCTTCCTTAAACCCAAATGAACAAACGATGGAAAGAGACTCTTCACTCGACTGAGTCCAGTGGCTTGTGCTGTTGTCAAGACGTGCGCGTTTGGGTCTGTTTCTTGCTCATTCTGGCTGAGCGAAGATCTAAGAAAAGTGGCTATCTTGAAGTCGAGCCAAAAATCGATTCCTAAATAAAGTTCTTGGTCGAGAGATGGAACTAAATATAGGACTAACACTCTCTTACTATCTTGATAGACTACTTCGGTTACAACTTTTCCCACAATGTTTTGTTTTTTTCCATCAGCAGTTTGTACGAAGGCGGAATATTTAAAAATTTGAACCCCAGCCGATTCCACGAAATCCATGCAATTTCTGCCTAGGCAGGAAACGCTGGCACCGCTGTCCAACAATCCGACCATGTCTTCATTGAAAATTGTTACCTTGGCGTATGGTCTTAAGTCATTGGATTTGTCCAGCACAGTTGAACTTATTGCCTTTCTCTGATTCTTACGCGAATAGTAACGTTGCCTGGTTTTCTCAATCCTCTGTGACACTGGATTCAAGAATATTCTTTCTCTTGCCTTTTGGTAATCCAGACGGCGCTGATGCAGGGACTTTTGTTGTAAGAAGGATTTAGTTTGGGGTTTTTTAACGTCAGGTGTAGGTCTAAGGATCGAAATTGTGGGATTCTTTGAAGTGTCTGCTTTTAATTCCCCAGGTTTAGCGGTTTCGAACGAGTCTCCCCGGAGGTTTTCTCGTTCGACCGGAAGTTTCCCCGACATTTGGGACAACTTTGGGTCACATATCCTAACGCTCCACATCTATAGCAAAACACACGCCATGGCTCCACTTTACATTCAACGTATGAGTGACCCATTTCATCACAATTCCAACATCTGACCTGATTTACATTTCTGGCACTCGTAATGACTTTTTTTTCTTGTGGAATGTTTCGAGTAATAGCGTTGCCGGATAACCCAGAAGTTTCCTCGTCGCTAAAAGCATCTATTTCATGTACGTATCGTGACTGGCGATAGTTTTTACCTGAATCACGTTTTTGAATAAACCGTTCAGCCCTACGACACGTATGCAAAAAGTCTGACAACCTGCGCGGTTGGTATGCAAATGTAAGTTGTGAAATCTGGTCTTTCACGTTATGCCTCAGAATTTCTAAAAGTTCTGATGACGACTTGGGATTTTGAAGACGGGCGTTCATTGAAGTTATTGCGTTGTAAAAATCATCAATTGTTTCGTTATGCCCCTGTCTTCTGTCAACCATTAGTCTCATTATCTCAAAGTCGGTTTCAACGCAGCGAAACTGTTCTATAAGAGCAGACTCTAAGACTGTCCAACGACAATTGCGATTGGCCTTGAGAAACTGCCAATACCAGCTTTCCGCTATTCCTGAGACTAATAAGTGAAAATTGGTCTGGATTTTTAGCCAAGAATAGCCATAAGTTTCCTTCAATGAATTGACCCTAAATAAAAAATCGTCAACCGAGGGTGTTTTGTTTGTGCCATCAAACTTAAGAAGCCATTTGTCCAGTTCGACGCGGTTAGTTCCATTGCGAGGAATCTGTTGTTCTTGTGGACCAGTGCAACCTCGATTATTGCCATTACTACTGTTGTCTGTGCCTAGCATTTTAAGGCGATTAGTGATATCAAGCAATGTTTGCGAGATTTGGATTATGTTCCAGAACGCTAAGCCTGGGGCTTGAGCTTTCTCGCCTAGAGTCTGTCCCGTTCAGAGATCGTCTACTTCCACCTTGACTGCTTCGATTTGAGATTTTGCTTGGATTTGATTTCCTATTGGAGTAAGAGTTTTCATGTGGTAACTTAATTTCTCCGAAGGAGCTGAATAACTGAGCTTGTTGCTCCTGAGCTTCTTTAACGCGTTGATTGACATAAGCCTCAACCTCTGGACTGAATTGAGAATGGTTATTACTGCCTTTCTTAAAACCTTTTGGCGTATAGAGGTAATTGTCATCCTCTATATTAAATTCTCGTATCGTTTCTAAAACGTCTCTATCTGACATGTTAGGATTGCCATTAGTTGCGCTTGCACCTTCTGATGACGTGCCAATGGTGAAACCGGCTATGATCGTCGGCTCGTTTCGTCGGCTACCTACCGGAGGTGGTGTACGAGGAATATTGTCAGATGAATTAAAAGCATCTGGTTCGGTTAAACTCAATGCATTTGAATCTTTATTCGTTTTGCTACGAAGATTCTTTGAGATGGCAGCAGTATTTTGCGACATGTTAAATGATCTTGATAATATGTATTAGAAGACCGATGAAAACAAACTTATAATTTTTTTCAAATATTCTGTTTTGAATGTATATATATGTGTTTAAGTACTCTATATTCTCAATATAACAAAAGTTATGCAGTTTTATATATCTTCTTTAGTTTATTTTTATGTTTAATTTCTGTGAGAGTTTCGGGGCTTTGATGGGTACTGGGGCTGCGTAGATTTTTGGAAAGGGTGTAGGTTTTTTTTTTTTTTTGTAATTATGGCTGTTTATTGGTACTTAGCGATTTTAGGACTGCGTAATTTTATCGCAATCATGATAATACACACTAAAGAAGTGCATCTTGAGACGTATAAAATTTTTGCAGTTTCTCTGACTTGAAATTTGGAATTTAACTCCACTTTGCAGCAATTTCGAAAGGAATGATGTCGCAACGCGAATTTCACATCCGGTAATTTAATTTCGGGACTTACACCTATCTTTTCAAAAAGCAAAGAAGATGAGTATTGTCTCTTTTAGACTGGAGCTATCGCGAAGGCAGCCTTCTAGGCTATAGCTTCTAAATAGTAGGAGAAAGAAATTAGAATTTACAGATGATAGCGTGCTTCGCGTTCGGTGAAGGAGTAGAAGAAGACAGGAAAGATAAAATTAACCAACATTGTATTTAACCATGGAAGCAAGAAAAGGATAGGTCGTGATTATATAAAATCAATTGAATGCAACGGAAAACTTATATAAACATTATTTAGGGACTGTTCACTGTCGGAACGAAAAGTTCAGGGCAAGGCTAGCATAATGCTAAGAGTACACTGTCAAAAATGCAAAGAAAATATATTGAAAATTTGCCTTGGCGGTAGCGTCAATTGACGCTAACGCTGCCCCACGTTGGGCGCCATTTTGTTGCGAACACCTACCTACTACTGAGTGCTACGCACCCGGGTATGTCGGTTCGACGTTCTCCTCAAAAGTTTGAGCCACCTCATTAACACCAACTGTCGGCTATGGCTCGGGTTATGAAAGGAGGTAGGATAAGGTGGCAGGCGGTGGCACGTCTTGCGTTGAGCACGGCTTAGCTCGCCGACTGGGTGAGTTCTTGCCTGTACTTACCTGCCGTACAATCGTACGTGCCGATACAAATAAAGTTAGAAAAATGAAATAAAGATGAAAAGTTAGAAGGAGAAGAGAATCGAATTAACGACATTACAGACTGGAAGTGATAGTAGGAGAATAATAAAAAAAACTACAGGTTCCTGGATGACGACGGAACCATGGCCTATTGTCTCGCGCTTGTGAACTCAACTGTCCACTCCTTCGGTTGCCCACGGCCTCAAGTCGGACAACCCCCTAATATCTAAAAAGAAAAAAAAAGGAAATGCCTTCGCTCTACGATCCCATCAAAACTCACGTCAGCCCCTTTCACCTCTCACAGCCATTATCAAATTAATGATTCATGTTATGTTAGGTAATCAAATATTTTTAACAATTATTTTTATTGATCATAATTAAAAACAAAAAATAATCTTTTCTTATTTTTAGATATAATATAACCTTCATATTAAGTATGGAATTAAAGAAACAATCACAACCACATGAAATTCATACCCCTTTTCTTACCCTCCTTGGCGCCTTTCTGCGCATTGATGGCTGATGACGACTCCTTTCCAGCGTGCACGATGGTCGGGATAACGCGATAGCTGTATAGTTACTGGGATAGAAAACTGATTAGTTTTTTATTTAGTTTTAGTTTTATTTATTTAACTACTATACATAATGTCACAGTAAATCAATAATGAACAGATTTAAAAAGCTTAATATTAGAACATTGTTTTACATTTCTTTCAATAATTTTTTTAAATTGAATTTTGAGAGATTGAAATCAATCACATGATTGTACTTATTAAAATCCCTCGTCAGGTTATTGATGGGGCCATTTTTCCCATAGTTACATCGAGATGTTCTTTGGTATAAAAAAATGGGCTTCTTGTTGTCTTCGGTCTGGTATTGATGTTTATGGAACTAAGAACATATGTGGAGTTGACATTACCAGTCAGAACGCAAAACAGGAATACAACATTGGATATCTCTCTTCGCTTTTCCAGAGTCTGAAGATTCAGCAACTTTAATCGACTTACGTAGGGTGGAAGACGACTTTCGCGGTTCCAAGGCAAATCACGTAATGCGAAAAGAAGAAACTGCTTTTGAATACTTTCAATTCTTGAGATTCCAGATTCATAGGACGGACACCAAACCGGACTACAGTATTCCAAAATGGGTCGGACGAGAGAACAGTATAGAATTTTGGTTACATATGGATCATTAAATTCCTTTGAGAAACGTTTTATAACTCCCAATCGGCTTCTTGCCTTGCTAACAATTGAATCCAAATGGAGATTGAAGGTGAGCTTTCTGTCAGAGACAACGCCAAGATCATTAAAGCAATCCACACTTTCAACAGCTTCCTCGTTAATAAAACAAATTGGCGCATTTGACTTTTGGCGTCTCGTGAAGGTCATGCTTTTACACTTCTTAAGATTAAGCTGCATATAGTTTCTTCCACACCATTCATGCAAAGTGTCAATGTCATGTTGTAAAAATATATAACCTTGTTGGCTACTATATGAATAGATCAGCTTACAGTCATACGCAAATAGCAAAATCTTTGAATATGTAATAAGAGGACATAGATCGTTGATAAATAACAGGAACAGGAGTGGACCAAAGTGGCTACCTTGAGGGACACCAGAATAAACGATAATATTTTTAGACAAACAGTAATTAAATTTCACATTTTGCGTACGATATGAACAACGTAAATCTACTTTTAAAGCAAACAATATAAAAGTTACAATATTGGTGCTCCTACTTCAATATTGAGATCCAATTATTTTTCTCTTTAATTAACATTCTTTAATTAACAATACTAAAGTCAAAATAAATTCCCATGCAAATTATATGCGTATGCACTTGTGCTCTCCAAAGAAGTTGACTTCATAATACGTGTACACATGTTAATAAAAACTTCGATTGAAATAAAGCGTGTTTCAAAGTGATAAAAAATTGATCATTCTTGACAAATAAATCATTATTTTCTTTGAAATAATTGCTAATCCTTGTTATCTTAAGAATTAATATGATTGGATATCGCAATTTCGATTAAGTTACAATAATATAAATATATTTAACACTCAGCAATCGTCCATGTGGTAGGGTGCTCCTGTTACGTTTTGGATGAGTTCTTGTGAGTCGTGGCTCCACCGGTGAGGGTAGCTGGAAATCTCCTAATCTAGCCTTGTTCTTGTGGTTCGGACTTAAGCTTGGGCTTCGGTGGTCTCGCAATTCATATATATATATCGGGGAGGCTTATAGCGGCATTGACTAATTTCCTTGTTTCATTATTGTCTTTTGTTTTTTTTTTTTTCTTTTATAAAAGTTTTAAGTGTTCGAATTTTTATTCAAGTCTCACTTATTCACAATTTCCTTTATTAAATTTAAGGCTAAACATTAAAAGCGCACTTGCTTACTTTATCCGTGACTGTACTTCTTGTACTTCAATAAAATTAAGTCTACCGAAGAAATAGATACTTTTTAACTTTACAAAAAAAATTGCCACACAGTTAGCAAAAAAAAAACTGGAATCCCGATCACTCCAAACTTGCCGTTCGACTCCCTGAAAAACAAGTTAATCCCCCTATTTAAGACCTCCCTCACGCCACTCACACCATCGCACCTTTTCAACCGCCTGATTTTCGTCATATGAAAAAAATATATAATAAAATAGTATTCTTGAAGTTCAAAAGCTCAGCAGAAAACTGAGCGAAAAACTGTACGGGGTTGCCACGCCGACGACAGAACTCTTATACTCCATATTCGTTCATACCTGGGCATTGCACAGCACAATTTCACCCGCTAGTTACACATAGCGAGATGAGATTGAAAACTATGCTCAGGCATGCACCAAGATCTAATATCCGAGCAATGGGACGTATCAGATTGGCTGGGCAATCCCCTTTCCAACAAAAGAAAATAAGAATAATCCAACAGAATATCATACCTGGGCCTTCCACCATTAATTTTAGATGCTGCGAATTAATTTAAGGTGTAACCTATGCCTTTTTATGCCTTTTTTTTTATGTGCGTGCACTGGTAAATGAATTCAGTTACATACTACAGTGGCTTTGTATCTGACGTCCATTCCAGTTCCCGAGCAGCCAAATGCATTGAAAGATACCCACAACTAACTTCGCAATGCGGTCGTATTCACTGATGGAATACGAGCTCTTCAGGCGAGCTTAGACTTCTCATCTTGGAAAGTTCTTGCTGCATTTCAGCTTCCCTCACATTCCTGCAGTGGCGTAGCGTGCTAATTCCATGCCCTGAATGCAACCACATGTGCAAATGGCTTAGGTGAATTCCAACTGCAATCGACTTTACTTCAAACATCGTCGATGAATATTCGATTTGCTTTCGTTATTGCCGTAAATCTTTGGCGTGGTAAACTCCCACAATTTTTCCGGTTAGATCTTCGATTTCGTAAAGGGAATTACCAACCCCTCTCCTTATACGACATTTTATAAATTTATGGCCTAACTTTGCATTTATGTTTTTCGTAAAATCGCTTAGAAGAAAGTTGCGGCGGTAAATTTCTTGCCCGGGTTCAAAGTTTACTTTTCTGACTGGTGTTATACACTTTCGCGTTTCGTTCATGTGCCTTTTGTAAATTTAATTTGATGGTGTTATGCACTGCTTGGCAAAGTACTCTTTCAGGTAATACTTCAACTTAATTATTGTTGAGTAATGATAATTTCCGTATTAATGGATACGACGAAACATGTGTGATCATCTTTTGTTTAAACAGTGCTTAATAAGGTGTCATACCGAGAGATTGGTGGTTTGAAGATCGCAGGGATGTTGCAATGTCAGAAATATTGGAATCCCAATTCGAATGGTCATCCTTGAGATATGCCCTTATGGCTGCCAATACGGAACGATTCACCCTCTCTGATGCATTCGGATGTGGGGAATACACGGCTGTTTTCATGTGTTTAATGCCATAATTCTTTAGAAGGGTTTGGAATTCCTTTCCCACAAACTGTCTACCATTATCGGTAAAAATGGTTTCTGGTACTCCGAATTGACTGAACACCTTTTTATCCAGATACTTGACCATTTTGTCACTCGTAGCATTAGGAAACGGTTCTAACAAAGGATATTTAGTGAACTTGTCAAGACATATAAACAAGATCGTGTTTCCCAACTTAGATCTTGGATAGGGTCCCAGGAAATCCAAGTATAGATGTTGAAACGAACGGTCTATCGTTATTTGATTTCCCATAGGAGGTCGCAGAATATAATTTGGAGCTTTCGTCATCTTGCAGACTTCAGAAACGCCTATGAATGCTCGAACCTGGGGCCCAATTCCGCAAGAGTGAGTTTTCTTGTGTACCCGAAAAAAGTATACACTGGCTTGATCTGATTCCGCAAGAGTGTAGTAGGCTTTTTTGACAGTTTTCGTGCACACAATTCAAAAAATGTATTCACTCTGTTTTCGACTGGAAGTTGAGGAATTTAAGCAAAATGGGCGACCCAAAGCCAATGAAAAAAGCGAGTGACGAACAAAAAGAATATTTATTGGTCTTCATGGAGGAAAACGTAGATTTCGCTCACGACAGGTTTGTTTATTGGCCTAATATTATATTTTCTTATGCCTATACAAACATATTTTATTTTATTTTAGATTTGAATCATCAGATGGGACTCATTTAAAAGCTAAAATGCTAACGGCAAATTTAAATGCAATTGGAGGTGCGAAGAAAGACGTTAACCAATGGCGAAAGTATTGGAGGGATCAAAAGTAAGTAAATCAAACCGTTTAATTTATTTGATAAATTAGTTTCTGTACTTTCGTTTAGACTTCATGCTAAAGAACGAGAAGCGCTAATAAAAGCGTCTTTTCAAATCAGTGGAGTGAACGGCACACAGAAGGTTAAGCAGCTAAGTCCATTTGAGGAGCGTATAGTTGCACTATTAGCTCCCGCTTCAATAAGCGGCGCAGATGTTCCGGAGCTGTTTGTCTTACCGCAATGTCAAGTCAATGCAAAACTAATTTAACTTTTCGAATGGTTTATTTTGTGATTTTTTTTTTTACAAATTCAGAGATCGGTATCTAGCCTTAGACTACCCCTTTAGCACGGCCGTCTTTTGCAGCTAATGCAAGACCAACACATCGCAAAAGAAAAGGGGTCCATCGGGGAAGCATTCAGAGGCGTCCTCCTTTGAGAAAAACAAGGTAAAAATTGAAGCCGAAAAATTATTTTACATCAAAAGAAGCTTTGAAGTTCAGGAGCAATCTTTTCATTGGAGCAAGGAATATGAAGGAAGAGAAAGAGAGGTATTCTTTCAAGAAAAAGAATATCAGTTCAAAACAAAGCAATAATATAATATATTTTTTTAATACATGAACAAAAAATCAAGAAAAGTTTGTTTCAATTATTTTGTCTTTCGTCCTCGTCTTAAAGTATTAGTGCCGTCCAAATTGGAAAATTGAACATCGTTGCTTGGTGTTTCGGGTTCTTCGTTACGAGTAGTAACACTAATTGCAGATTGACGTTCATTTTTTTAAAAAAAGATGTTGAATTTTTCCCAAAAATTCCAAACACAAATTTTTTGGGAACCGATACAAATCGATAAACTGCTGTTCTATTGCTTATTCAAAGGGATCCCGAGAGTTTCTAATATTTCTTCTTATAATTCTTCTCCTGCGAAAATATAAACGATAATACACAAAATAAGTTAACTAGAAACAATTAATTATACCAACATACCGATTTTGTCGTCTTGTGTGTCTTACAATCGCGTTCATTTTCCTTTTTTTTTAAACAAAAATTCTGTCAAACAGAATTCAGCTCAGTCGGCTGAAAAAGTGTTTCACTCAGCACATTCAAACTCACAGCACGTTGCGGAATCGCGTGAACTGTGTTTGGTGTACATGGGCAGTGAGTGTGACTTTCGTTAAGCGTGTGCACGGGCAAAAAACTCACTCTTGCGGAATTGGGCCCCTGTTGCACCATATTGGGTCAAAAATACAGTTCGCGAAGTCGACCGAGGGTTTTTGCGATGCCTCCATGAGAAGCTTGCGGAGAGATATGAGCAGATCGTATGAGTGCTTCTGTGAGGCCTGAAGGTATCCGCAATTTCCAACATGTCTTCGTCAAATGCATTTCCCGAATGATGTTGAGTTCGCGTGTACACATAATTTTCAGACACTTATAAGTCGGGTAATCGGTCTTTATTTGCATTTATTGCGGTGATTAGTTCTTTGTACTCGTTAGACTGAAATTCTTCGGAGTTTCAATCTACTTCGATGATCGGATCTCTTACTCGTACCTCTTCCATATGCATCCTCGAAAGGACATCGGGGACAATGTTCAAAGAACCTTTCCGGTGCTCGATTTCAAAGACGAATCATTGTAGCTTCAAGCTCCAACGGGCTAGTCGTCCGCTTAGTTCCCGCTGATTCATCAACCATTTCAGACTGGCGTGGTCCGTGACTATTTTGAAGGCCTGTCCCTCAACATACGCGCGGAATTTTTTTACACAAAGAACTGCAGTCAAACACTCTTGTTCTGTAATACTGTAGTTACGTTGAGCAGTGTTCAACTTTTGCGAAAAATATATAATTGGCTTTTCTACACCGTCTTCGTTCTGTTGAGTTAGCACGCCTCCAATCCCCGTTGATGACGCGTCACACTGAATGGTAAATGGTTTTGAAAAATCATCGTTCACTAAGACAGGAGCGGAAGTAAGAGCCGATTTCAGCTGCTCAAATGCGCCTTTGGCTTCATCAGTGAAGAAGAATTTCTTGGTTTTTTTCAGGGTGTCAGTTAAAGGAGAGGAAATTGAAGCATAATTGTGGATGAAACGTCTGTACCAGCCTGCCATTCCTAAAAAGCGACGGACTTGCTTTGCAGTTTTAAGTACAGGAAATTCATTTATGCTCGCTACTTTGTCCTTATCCGTCTTAAGACATCCATTGCCCACTATAAAGCCAAGATATTTTAATTCTTTAAAACAGAACTTGGATTTGTGCACATTGATGGATAATCCAGATTGTCGGATTTTACCCGCAACCTTCTCTAGAAGTTTTAAATGAGAATCTAGAGCAGGCGAGATGATCAAAAGGTCATCTAGGTACACAAATACGTTCTGTCGCATCTCTATTGGTATGACTTTATCCATCAAACGGCACATACGCTGTGCCGCATTACACAGTCCAAATGGCATCACAGTGAACTGATATAGTGGTCTTCCAGGTACTGTGAATGCTGTTTTCTCTCTTGAAGCCTCCTCTAGGGGGATCTGCCAAAAAGCATCCTTCAGATCCACACTCGAAATGAAGTGCGTTTCCGAAAGACGGCTCAGCAGACCCGCCATGTGAGGAAGCGGATATGCGTCTTTCTTAGTGGCCTGGTTCACCTTACGGGAGTCTAGGCACAAGCGGTTTTGGCCAGGTTTTCGAACCAAAACCACGGGAGAGTTCCAGGCACTGTTACTCTCTTCTATAACTCCCAATGAAAGCATCCTATCCAGGTCTTCATAGATGAGATTCTGGACTGCTGGCGACACAGTGTAGTGACGTTGTTTGATGGGTGCTGTGTCTCCAGTGTCAATAACGTGTTTCTCGAGATGCGTCTTCCTTAAACTCAAAAGGGCAAACGATGGAAAGAGACTCTTCACTCGACTGAGTCCAGTGGCTTGTGCTGTTGTCAAGACGTGCGCGTTTGGGTCTGTTTCTTGCTTATTCTGGCTGAGCGAAGATTTAAGAAAAGGGGCTATCTTGAAGTCGCGCCAAAAATCTATTCCTA
The DNA here is from genome assembly GCA_949715645.1 of Portevinia maculata. NCBI lineage: Eukaryota > Metazoa > Arthropoda > Insecta > Diptera > Syrphidae > Portevinia > Portevinia maculata. Next base: position 141,014,569 of record OX454527.1, read on the forward strand.
AATAAAGTTCTTGGTCGAGAGATGGAACTAAATATAGGACTAACACTCTCTTACTATCTTGATAGCCTACTTCGTTTACAACTTTTCCCACAATGTTTTGTTTTTTTCCATCAGCAGTTTGTACGAAGGCGGAATATTTAAAAATTTGAACCCCAGCCGATTCCACGAAATCCATGCAATTTCTGCCTAGGCAGGAAACGCTGGCACCGCTGTCCAACAATCCGACCATGTCTTAATTGAAAATTGTTACCTTGGCGTATGGTCTTAAGTCATTGGATTTGTCCAGCACAGTTGAACTTATTGCCTTTCTCTGATTCTTACGCGAATAGTAACGTTGCCTGGTTTTCTCAATCCTCTGTGACACTGGATTCGAGAATATTCTTTCTCTTGCCTTTTGGTAATCCAGACGGCGCTGATGCAGGGACTTTGGTTGTAAGAAGGATTTAGTTTGGGGTTTTTTAACGTCAGGTGTAGGTCTAAGGATCGAAATTGTGGGATTCTTTGAAGTGTCTGCTTTTAATTCCCCAGGTTTAGCGGTTTCGAACGAGTCTCCCCGGAGGTTTTCTCGTTCGACCGGAAGTTTCCCCGACATTTGGGACAAGTTTGGGTCACACATCCTAACGCTCCACATCTATAGCAAAACACACGCCATGGCTCCACTTTACATTCAACGTATGAGTGACCCATTTTTTTATGAGTCGAGGCTTGTCCACAGGGGCATCTTCGGAGTAGTAGAGGAGGACGGTGGCACGCTCGCGGTTGCACGGCTATCGCTCGTCGGACGGGGGTAGTTCTTGTCCCCCTCGCACTAAACCACCTGCTCATAAACAAAAAATATTCGTGCCGGAAAAAAAAGGAGAAGATAAGCAGAGAACTAAATCGGACGGACAAAAAAAGACTGGAAAGAGAAACGAAGAGAAAGATAGGACAGAAGAAAAGGAAAATCTCAATACCTTTGCCCTACCAAGGAGAGAGTCCAGGAAGTCAGATGCAATTTTCACTACCCTAACTATGCTAACTAATCCTATTCTAATCTAAAACGTAAGAGCTAAACCTTAACATCTATCCCTAATCTAACTTATATCTAACCTAATTCTAGACTACTTTGCATCAACTGCTTCCTGATGTCGCTCCCTGATAAGGTTCGTCTCGTTGCTGAGACTTGCCAGATGATGACGGCTCTGGCTCGGCCTACCCACCCTATGTGTCGTTCGACACTCCATTGGATATCTCTCTGGCCGGAAATAGTGAGAGACAGCCCCTTGACCAGATTCCAGTCACTCGTACGTCAAATGTCCTGGTAGAGAGGAGTTCGTACGTCGTCACGTCCCGTCCTCATGTCCGTCGGTCGTCTACATGTCGTCTACGTCATGGCACAAGCGGAAGGACGGCCTTCCCAATCACTCCACACACCAAATCACACTTGCTTCTACTCCATTGAAATAAACAGACCAAATTCACTTATAAAATCCAATATAATTCATTTATGAAAACTAAAATTACGTTAAAATTACAAGATATCCAATGGATACCGGTGTTCTGGCCTGTGAAAATCCTAAACTTATAACTAATAAATTCAGTATGGCAGAATTCCTGCCCACAAAACAAAAGAAGTAAAATAGAAAAAAAACTTACGTTTCGTCCCTCGTCGTCCTGCCGGCAGCACTTGGAGCGAAGATTCCTGTAAGTACTCAAAATGTTGGGCTTTACCGCCTCCTTTTCCCGTATTCACTCACTACTAGAACACTTTATCCTTACAAATTATTTTACTCTAAACTCAAAAAAAAAATCAATAAAACTAACTAAAACTATTCACTCAATCTGTTATTCAAGGTAATTCACTATGTTATTGATTGTCTTTGTTTCACTATTCAGTGTTCACTATTATTAGGGATATACTCTGACTGGTATACAATTGCTGGGGCAAGCGGAGCGCCTTTTGGCCGCGTTGACCTTTCAAGGGCGAAGTTGCTGATCTTTGTTTCGTCCTTGGTTTGACCGTTGCTTGCGTCTGGTGTTTAAACGCCGGTTTTGTGTCGAGCGCAATTTCACACCGCTAAGCAGGCGTTCAGATGTGGAGTCTGCGGGCGGCAATGTCGGATCTCCTGGTCCCAGGACAAAAAAAAATCTGCAGAGGTGAGGGTCGTCTTTCGACTTAATGCCCCAACCCAATACCTGGTAGAGACAATCATGTTATCATCGGCTCACCACTCGAACTATATCAAATAACCTACCTCTGCTACGGTCTTTAATATTTGTTTGGTTTTCAATTTGGCCTCGGAGCTTCTTTTCCTTGAAAAGATGTAATTGTCCGTATGTGAGTACCTAGGGTGATGTACGGCGCTTAGTGTGACTTACGTTTAGTATCTCTATAATTATTTCTAACTCACCGATCTGTGGTTTTTTTTTTCTAATTTTTTTTTTTTTTTTTTTTTGAATACTACGACTTCTTTTATTCTCTGCGGAAATCTCTTTTGCTTCGCGGATAGTCGTCACAAAACTTTTGCTGATCCAGGAAAACCTCTTACTTTCAGTTACTAGTAAACCGCACAGTTGGACTAAAATCGGACAATGACCCTTAACCGACCTTTTCATGCAAAATTTAAATTTCTATGTATAAGCTACATAATATTATCGGATATACTTGTCTCTATCCGCTGGTATAGACTCCTTATCAACCATATCTCAAGCAACATGTTGACCACTTCTTACTTTACATAAGCATAATACAAACAGCTACTTACTTATAACACTAAAATACATCATACGTAATCTTAATCTATATTGCATTTTCCTAATCCTAATATTGCACTAATCCTAATTGATTTAAAATCCTATCACAGTTCGTAAGTATTTTTTTTAAAATAAATATAAATACATAACCTTAACCCTACCTTATCATACCTATTATTGCAACACCCCATTCATCGATTCCACTTAATCGATAACGTTTGAAATTATCTGCGAAGTGCGAGCAGCCAAGCAGGTGTAACTTGTGCACTGAGTGAGTGCATTTCAGTTTTGTGTTAACTAAATGTCATTATTTTTATTGCAAAGTTTTGTATTGGTTCGTGTAATGTGGTGTGGCTTTGGAATATTCAACTGGATCGTCAGGTAAGTGTAATTGTTATGTTTATTGTATATTATTTATTGTGTCCAACCATTTAATGATTTCTCATTTCTAAATTTTATGTTGGTGTACGACGGAAGAAGATAATCCGAAGTGGAATGTGAATCACATTCAACGCAGCCAACCCTTCACGTGCTGGTGGTGGATGTTCATCTAAAAAAACAAAATCTACGGAATCTTCGGTGAAATGACTTCAATCTACAGGTAAGTGCATACTTGTGCTCGTCTATAATAACCCATGTCTATCATTTGTACTTGGAATTTCCAAATCGAAATAACATTTTCTTTTTGGGTCGGGTAAAGACAGGTACAATTGAGTTGCACATTGCTGTGTTTGTATGTGCGTGTTGTTGTTGTAGATTTCGTTTCTTTGACTTTTTATTTTGTTTGGTTTCTTATTATTTATTTTATATTTCAGGATTCTACCCCCATCAATGCACTTTTTGACCAATATTTAATATTCGTGGACTTTCAGCGCCGTCACAGATAATTGTAATATACCTTTTTTTTCTTGAATTTCATACCTCTAAACGTAGGTACTAATTATATTTATTGCTATTAGGCAGGTTGAATGGATTTCACCCAAGGTGGGAGGCATGACCCCGTAACAGGATCGACGGCGGTCGGCGAGTGGTCGCGAGCCTACCGACCTCGTAGAAACGAGGGTCACGGGCGAATATACGCTGCCTTTGTTTATTACCCCGCGAGTGTGGTCCCATCTCTGTGCCAAACGTGTGGCAAGGGCCTACGCCTTGAGACGTCTCCAAGCCGGGCCTCTTTGGTTAGTTTTTTTTTTTCATCCCATCCGGTATTGCACCTGAGCAAAAAAATTACATAAATAACTACACTTAACCCTAATCAGTCTTAGCCTCTATACTTATTCTTAACTTCATACTAAGTATGAATAAAAAAGGTACAAATCAATGAATCAATAAATACTTTAAACTAGATAAATAAACTCTCTTTTTCTATACCTAAAGCTAGTTGAATAAATAATAAATATAATATATAAATAAATAAAATATATCTCTGGACGATACTATAAATAAATTAACACATAACATGAAAATAGACACTAACTTAACAACGGCAGCATGAGTGCGTCATTTTTCTTTGGAGTTGTTAAGCGTGGAGGTCCTTCGCATGGAACACTCCGACCTTCTCGCCTCTCTGATTCCCTATCTCATAAAGAGAGTTTCCAATAGCCTTGAGCACTATTGCTTTTAGGAATTTTGGTCCCAATTTTGCATTATAGCCATCGGGTTGGCTACTCTGTTTGAAATTGCGTCGGTAAACGACTTGTCCTACCGTGTATTTTGAGATTTTGCTTGGATTTGATTTCCTATTGGAGTAAGAGTTTTCATGTGGTAACTTACTTTCTCCGAAGGAGCTGAATAACTGAGCTTGTTGCTCCTGAGCTTCTTTAACGCGTTGATTGACATAAGCCTCAACCTCTGGACCGAATTGAGAATGGTTATTACTGGCTTTCTTAAAACCTTTTGGCGTATAGAGGTAATTGTCATCCTCTATATTAAATTCTCGTATCGTTTCTAAAACGTCTCTATCTGACATGTTAGGATTACCATTAGTTGCGCTTGCACCTTCTGATGACGTGCCAATGGTGAAACCGGCGGGGATCGTCGGCTCGTTTCGTCGGCTATCTACCGGAGGTGGTGTACGAGGAATATTGCCAGATGAATTAAAAGCATCTGGTTCGGTTAAACTCAATGCATTTGAATCTTTATTCGTTTTGCTACGAAGATTCTTTGAGATGGCACCAGTATTTTGCGACATGTTAAATGATATTGATAATATGTATTAGAAGACCGATGAAAACTAACTTATAATTTTTTTCAAATATTCTGTTTTGAATGTATATGCATGTGTTTAAGTACTCTATATTCTCAATATAACAAAAGTTATGCAGTTTTATATATCTTCCTTAGTTTATTTGTATGTTTAATTTCTGTGAGAGTTTCGGGGCTTTGATGGGTACTGGGGCTGCGTAGATTTTCGGAAAGGGGGTAGGTTTTTTTTTCGTAATTATGGCTGTTTATTGGTACTTAGCGATTTTAGGACTAAGTAATTTTATCGCAATCATGATAAAACACACTAAAGAAGTGCATCTTGAGACGTATAAAATTTTTGCAGTTTCTCTGACTTGAAATTTGGAATTTAACTCCACTTTGCAGCAATTTCGAAAGGAATGATGTCGCAACGCGAATTTCACATCCGGTGATTTAATTTCGGGACTTATACCTATCTTTTCGAAAAGCAAAGAAGATGAGTATTGTCTCTTTTAGACTGGAGCTATCATGAAGGCAGCCTTCTAGGCTATAGCTTCTGAGACTCCCATGCGTCTAAGGCTTGAGACCTCGTTCCAAATATGGCCAGGTATTGTTTTTATTATTCGTGTAGTAGGAGAAAGAAATTAGAATTTACAGATGATAGCGTGCGTTGCGTTCAGTGAAGGAGTAAAAGAAGACAGGAAAGATAAAATTAACGAACATTGTATTTACCCATGGAAGCAAGAAAAGGATAGGTCGTGATTATATGAAATCAATTGAATGCAACGGAAAACTTATAGAACGCGATTAAACACTAGGGGCAAACATTATTTAGGGACTGTTCACTGTCGGAACGAAAAGTTCGGGGCAAGGCTAGCATAATGCTAAGAGTACACTGTCAAAAATGCAAAGAAAATATATTGAAAATTTGCCTTGGCGGTAGCGTCAATTGATGCTAATGCTGCAACAAGTTGGGCGCCATTTTGTTGCGAACACCTACCTACTGAGTGCTACGCACCCGGCTATGTCGGTTCGCGTTCCACTCAAAAGTTTGAGCCACCTCATTAACACCGACTGTCGGCTATGGCTCGGGTTATGAGAGGAGGTAGGATAAGGTTGCAGGCGGTGGCACGTCTTGCGTTGAGCACGGCTTAGCTCGCCGACTGGGTGAGTTCTTGCCTGTCCTTACCTGCCGTACAATCGTACGTGCCGATACAAATAAAGTTAGAAAAATGAAATAAAGATGAAAAGTTAGAAGGAGAAGAGAATCGAATTAACGACATTACAGACTGGAAGTGATAGTAGGAGAATAATAAAAAAAGTACTGGTTCCTGGATGACGACGGAACCATGGCCTATTGTCCCGCCCTTGTGAACTCAACTGTCCACTCCTTCGGTTGCCCACGGCCTCAAGTCGGACAACCTCCTAATATCTAAAAAGAAAAAAAAGGAAATGCCTTCCCTCTACGATCCCATCAATACTCACGTCAGCCCCTTTCACCTCTCACAGCCATTATCAAATTAATGATTCATGTTATGTTAGGTAATCAAATATTTTTAACAATTATTTTTATTGATCATAATTAAAAACAAAAAATAATCTTTTCTTATTTTTTTGATATAATATAACCTTCATATTAAGTATGGAATTAAAGAAACAATCACAACCACATGAAATTCATACCCCTTTTCCTACCCTCCTTGGCGCCTTTCTGCGCATTGATGGCTGATGACGACTCCTTTCCAGCGTGCACGATGGTCGGGATAACGCGATAGCTGTATAGTAACTGGGATAGAAAACTGATTATGAACAACGAAAATCTACTTTTAAAGCAAACAATGTAAAAGTTAAAATGTTGATGCTCCTACTTCAATATTGAGATCCAATTATTTTTCTCTTTAATTAACATTCTTTAATTAACTATACTAAAGTCAAAATAAATTCCCATGCAAATTATATGCGTATGCACTTGTGCTCTCCAAAGAAGTTGACTTCATAATACGTGTACACATGTTAATAAAAACTTCGATTGAAATAAAGCGTGTTTCAAAGTTATAAAAAATTGATCATTCTTGACAAATAAGTCATTATTTTCTTTGAAATAATTGTTAATCCTTGTTATTGTTGCATGTTTGCTCAAACTGTGTCATTCAGCAAGCGCCATCTAGTAGAAAGTGGCCATATTACCGATTTTGGCAGCATTTGAATAGCAGTTTGAGTAGCTGTGGAATAACTAGTACATACATAATTAGATTGTTCTCGAACCTTCTAAACGAACCTTCTCTACGAATCTGGAAATTTCGAGAGGTGTCACTATGAGATATAAATAGACGTCGCAGGAGCACCGAAGACATTCGAGTTGTGAACCGCGATAAAGAAGGGCGAAAGATGACAGTAGTGAAAAGTATAGAGAATATTGAATAAGAGAAAAGTGATTGTTTAAAGTGATTAATTGTGAAAGTGAATTGTTGAATTAAATAAGTGAATTATTAGAATAATAATCAAGAAGTAAAAGACATTGAAAGAGAACTAATAAAGATTAATTAAATAGAATTACGTTTTATCTTTTCGAATCCTAGCCTGGATGTAACATTATCTTAAGAATTAATATGATTGGATATCGCAATTTCGATTAAGTAACAATAATATAAATATATTTAACACTCAGCAATCGTCCATGTGGTAGGGTGCTCCTGTGGCGTTTTGGATGAGTTCTTGTGAGTCGTGGCTCCACCGGTGAAGGTAGCTGGAAATCTCCTAATCTAGCCTTGTTCTTGTGGTTCGGACTTAAGCTTGGGCTTCGGTGGTCTCGCAATTCATATATATATCGGGGGGGCTTATAGCGGCATTGACTAATTTCCCACTTGTTTCTTTATTGTCTTTTGTTTTTTTTCCTTTTATAAAAGTTTTAAGTGTTCGAATTTTTATTCAAGTCTCACTTATTCACAATTTCCTTTATTAAATTTAAGGCTAAACATTAAAAGCGCACTTGCTTACTTTATCCGTGACTGTACTTTTTGTACTTCAATAAAATTAAGTCTACCGAAGAAATAGCTACTTTTTAACTTTACAAAAAAATTTGCTACACAGCTAGCAAAAAAAAACTGGAAACCCGACCACTCCAAACTTGCCGTTCGACTCCCTGAAAAACTACTTAATCCCCCTAGTTAAGATCTCCACGCCACTCACACCATCGCACCTTTTCAACCGCCTGATTTTCGTCATAAAAATATAATAAATTAGTATTCTAGCAGTTCAAAAGCTCAGCAGAAAACGGAGCGAAAAGGCTGTACGGGGTTACCACGCCGACGACAGAACTCTTATACTCCATATTCGTCCATACCTGGGCATTGCGCAAGTGTTACAAATGAACACCCCTATTATGGTTGTCAAATATCAATACAATATTTGATAGATTTGTTCGTTTACCAATAAAATTGATAAAACGGTATTATGATTAATAAACATCAAAGTTTTTGATCAGTAGTGAATAAAATACCATTTGGCGATCTATTGTGAACGGCATTGTTCGTTTTTTCACGGTATTATGGTTGTCAAAATTTTTGATATCTATCAATTTTTCAGCCAATCGCGAATTCGTCGTTGGTAAATATATTATGGTTTATTTTATTGATTTGTTTTGTAAATAATATTGTCTACGGTAGAAATTTTTTCCGGTGAAAATGATATTGTGGAAGAGGATAATATGAGGCAAGAAAACATTCGGAAAGAATTACGTGATTCTTCTAATCCACTGGATTTCGAGGAACAAATGTATGAACATACATAAAACTTTAGACTTTCGAAGGAAGCATTCCTTAATGTATTTGATGACATCAAGGACAAATTGAAGCTTATAAACATAGGGGCGGGCTACAGTCCGCTTGGGCGAACTGTTGGATACCCTATTCTTATTCCTATATCTCATAAGTGGGCGTGACAAAAATTTAAAGGATTTTATCGAAAAAAACTAAGCTTTTGTAAATAAAAACGCTCCCTAGCTCAAACTTTGGTTTTTCAATAAAATTGTTTTATTTAATTGTGGGCGTGTCAGTAGGCGGATTTAAAAAAAATTTAAGTATGAGCATAAAGGGCACCTAGAGAGTATATACTATAAATTTCAGCTCCCTAGCTCAAACTTTGGACTTTCAAAAATAAAAAAAAAATAATTGTGGGCGTGTCAGTAGGCGGATTTTGAAAATATTTACACATGAGCATAAAGGGCCCCTAGAGAGTATATATTAAAAATTTCAGCTCCCTAGCTCAAATTTTGGTTTTTCAAAAAAAATATTTTATTTAATTGTGGGCGTGTCAGTGGGCGGATTTTGAAAATTTTATGTCCCAAGCAGTTTTATGGGCCAAAGATCATATATAAAAAATTTCAGCTTTCTAGCTCAAAATTCAATTTTTTCCAAAATTTTGTTTTTTTGAGTTTGTGGGCGTGTCTGTGGGCGGATTTCAAAAATTCTTAAACTTGATTATTTCGGGACCCTAGAGAGTATATAGTTAAAATATCAGCTCTCTAGGTCCAGTTTAAAGGCCTAATTTTTGCCGACGGACGGACGGACGGACGGACGGACATGGCTAGATCGACATTACTATCGATGCTGATCATAAATATAGTAACTTTTAGGGGTCTACGGGCAATATTAAGGTATGTTACAAACTATGCGTCAAAATTAATATACCCCTAGAATAGGGTATAAAAAGACAGCGATCTGTTCCCATCTTACTTAAGCTTGCTGCTGTCTTGATTCCTTGCGCAAGGAAGCTACCAACTAAGCGTTGGGAATGATTATAATATTGGCATGGCGCAGCCAACTGTTTCGGTTGTTTCAAAGGAAGTGTTAAATGTCTTGGAAAGGCATATTTGTCCTAAATGGATTAAATTTAAGTATTCTGAAGATGAAGAACTAATGAAATAAAGTGAAATGTCAAACGAAGTGCGCACTATTCACAGTAGTTTTTTGTTAAATATTCACAATGAGTCAAAAATATGTCAATCGCTGTTCATAATACCGAATTACAAATTGATTGACAAATTTTATCAAATGTCAAATAATTGATCTTTGACAATCGTAATAAGGCTGGAGATAAAGTCATTTAGCTGGGAAAACAACATGGATGTTTCCTTAAATTCAAAACGACACTTGTGCCCTCATGCTGTCAGTTTAAGAGTTATAGTTATGACGGTTTGATAGAAAAATTGTAGTTTATTGTCAGTTTGCTTTTCAAGCGAGGATGTGTGTTCAAGAAACTAAATGGCGAAACACCGGAAATTAGCCGGGTTTCAAGAACGTTAAGAAAAAAGCTTACAAGATGTTCTACTACGGGACTGAACAGGAACGGAACCGATAGATAGCTTGAGGCAGAGCTAGTGTGTGGAATATTGTTGGTGCATATGCTCTCCAAGTCAGATGCGAGAAGAAAGAACAATTTGCATTCTGGCTTGATCACAAACGTATTAAGATGGAGGACCTCTTGTTTTTTGGCGCGGATTTGAACGGACATGTGGGAAAGTCTAACGATGACTGTGAAGACTGAATTTACGAACTGGTATATGGCACTCAGGGCACTCCCCAGGTGAAGATAAGCAAGTGGAAATGATCCTGGGGAGAAAATAACCCAGAAACACCGCCTCCTTCGGATAGACAAGTAGTGGCTGCAAAAGGACACTTTTTACGCGGAAACATTGGAACACATAGTTTGCAAGAGCCCCGCGAAAAAAAGTGCGCTCAAATTCAAGCAAAGTGCGTTGAGGGCCTGTATCAGGAGTTAGAAGGAATTTATTCTTCGGTTACTGATAGAAACCAGGCTATCCACGAATTCCGCCAAACCAGAGAAGAGGAAATGATCAGGAAATCCGTTCGGCAAAATTCATCACCAATTCTCAAGGCTTCTTGTGATGACGAAAAAATATAACAGATGACAACAGTATTGTGAAGGACTTCTAAATAAAAAACATTCTCGGATTTATTCTCAAAGAGCAGTGTTAACAATGAAGAAATACCCGGCATTACTGTCGAAGAAGTAAAAGATCCCAAAAAAACGAGTCCTGGAAAAAGATGGGAGACATCGGGTCAAACTGGCTTATGATTCTCATTTGTAAACTAATGAAAGGCGATGCATGCCTAACAAGTGGAGGGAAAGTTATCTTTCTCCTTTCTTCAACAGAAAAACCGAATAGCTGATGTCGCACACCTTGGAGATCATTTTGCTGGTTACCGTAAATAATACGGTTGTCTGATGACCGTGCGGGTTATATATTATCCAGGATCTGAACCACAGTTATGCACCCAGCGTTCAAATGCGGTGCACTGTATTGAACAGATTACAAAAGTATGAGTTCAATTCAATTCGATTCAATTTATTTATTGTGGTGTACAAATAAGACATAGTCTTTTATAGAACCTAAGGTACGGACAGAGTGATCTTGATAGAAAATTAAAAATTTTAATTAACGATATGTATCTTAAACATGAATTATATAGTAAAACATTTTTATTTTTACATAATTAACAGCATTTGTTAAGATTAGAGAAAAATTCTCAAGTTGCTGTTTTGTATATTATAAAGAAAACTCTTATGAATGGCTTTTTTAAATTCTGTAGTTCCTATTATTTGCTTTATTGTTGTGGGCAGGGAGTTCCAGACTCTGGTGGTATATACAAAGAAGAGTTTCGATGGATTCAAATATTTATAAGACTTTGAATATTTTTTTGAAAAAACAAGCAACATCTAACATCAAGAAATTGTTGAAAAGTATACCCAAGAACTCTTTGATGGACTTGGGAAACATGGTCAAACCTTCGCAAACCAAATATGTACCTGACCTATCACTGAAAGCTACAAGAAGTTTGTGCAAGGAGTGAGAATCTGGTTTGCAGTAATCAACAGCAGCATAGTCAATGATAGGCAGAAACAATGATTTTATGTGCCTCAGTTTAGTGTAAACAGGTGTTGCGTTGGAAGAGGTTTAATTTTCGAAGACCTCCGTAAATACTGCCAACAGAAAGGTATGATCATTTGCTGACAGAGGACGATTTTTTTTAATTATTTGTTTAAATTATCGGCAACTGAGAGAATTGATCCTCAGGATCTCAGACCCATAAGCCTATCGTCATTCCTTCTAAAAACATTAGAAAGGCTGTTTGACATCCATCTACGTACTAACATTGACACAAGACTTCTGTCTACGGCTCAACATGCATATTGCAAAAGCAAATCTGTTGAAACATCCTTACATTGTTATTACGTTCAATCGAATACTCCCTTCACCATAAAGGGTACACTATGGTTGCATTCCTGGACATTGAGGGCGCTTTTAACAACGTCAATACATCCGCGATCGCAAATGCACTGTCAGACCTAAAGGTAGATGGCTCACTTGGTGAGCTTATTAATCTACTTCTCACAAGCCGGATTATAAACTCGAAACTGGGTATGACATCTGCCAGAAGATCTGTCAGTAGGGGTACGACACAAGGTGGAGTCCTATCATATAGTGGCGAAACCTCATACTGTTCAAGTCGTTCATGAACGACTAACATTCACAAGAAGTTATCTCAATGTTTCCCATTGCTGTAATTTTTCATATTCCAACTCGTGCATTTCCTATTTGAACATTTCCACGCAGAAGTGAACCACCTACCAACCAACCTTAGCTTTTTTCCAACTCTTCTTTCCAACTCGTTCAAACGATTCAGCAAAGAAATGATACAATGGAAAGTATAGACACAAAGAAAAAAAGAATTTCACGTGTTGTATGGGCCATTTCGTTCAAGTCGCTTTTGAACGAGGCGAGCTTGCTATGATGTGTGAAACAAATACAAAAACAAGACAAAACAGTGCTGTAACAACCATTTTGTTCAAACCATCTGATCTTGTGTATGTACTCGTGCAAACGATTCTGCAACGAAATGATACAATTGAAAGTTAGGAACGCACAAGCAAAAAAATTATGTTATGTATCAACCATTTCGTTCAAATCCCTTTTGAACGAGAATGGTTTTTTTTGTGCTTGAAGTTTGTAGCGTGCTGAGTACATCCACACACTCGACGTTTTTTTTATCAGTTCTTATCAGCAAGTACGTCTGTGTCACAGAATTTTAGTAAAATAATAAAGGCACATTCAAGAAAGAGTTCGTAAAGCTACGGCAGCACTCTTCTCCTGCAAAAAAGCCATCCGTAATAAATGGGGGCTTCAACCCCGCATTACCAACTGGCTATAAATCTCGGTAATAAGACCGATACATTTTTTTTTTAATGAACACGCACTAAAGGGTTTGGGAACCTTATAATGTATTAGCTATACAGCGCGGGCGTTTGTAGGTTATAATGTGAAGGAAAAACAATGCGTGGAAGAGTGTTCCACATTCGTGTTGTACGTCTGAAGAAAGATTCTTTGAACTTCACTGTACGTCCGAACACAGGCTTGAGGGTGAACTGATGAGCATTCTTTACATGGCGGGTATTGCGGTTGAAATGTTCAAGGGGAAGAATGCAACTGGCTATTTCGTTTGAGCACTTATGGAGGAAACAACTATAAAATAACGAAAGGCAGGAGACATTACTACGATGACTAAGGGAGTCAAACGATCTCGCGATGTTACGGTCGCCAATGAGTTTTATCGCTCGTTTATGGATCCTGTTAAGTAGCTCCAAATAAGTTATTGGTGCACCGGACCAGATATGAGCGTTGTACTCGAATTTCGGGCGAATAAACGCCTTATAAAATGTAGCCAGATCAGAAGGGGTGAAATATTTCTTACAACGCTTAAGGAAGCCTAGACATTTCGCGGCGTTCTTGGCGACATCGAATATGTGGTCATTCCAACGAAGGTTGTCATTAACACACATACCGAGAATGGAAAGTCTTTCGGTTTCAGCGATGCAAATGCCATTCATAGATAATGGCATTGTGTGTGGGTTTTGCTTTAATGACAGAAGACAGCATTGTGTTTTGGAAGCATTAAATTCCACTCTACTGGTTTTACCCCACTGAGTTATGCTGTTAAGATCGGAATTTAATGAGCTTAACATACGTTGCCGTTCCAGTTCCACACCCGAAGATGAGGTGCGTGACCCAACAAACGAATATGAGAAGCTGAGGGTACTGACCTCAGCAAAGGAATGGATTGGATTAGAAGTAACAGACAGGAGATCATTTATAAAAATGAGAAAGAGAGTCGGGGACAGAACAGAGCCTTGGGGGACACAAGCATTTATTTGGTGAGTTGCAGACTGGAAACCGTCCAAAACAACTTTAATTGAACGGTCCGAAAGGTAATTTCTAATCCATTGAAGAAGAGTATCATCGATTCCAAATGCGCGCATTTTCGACAAGAGAGCTTGATGCCAAACTCTGTCAAATGCCTTTGAAATATCAAGCGCAACAATCTTACTTTCATCACCTTGATGAAGAGATTGGTTCCACTTTTCGGTTAGATATGTATATCATCAAATCACCTGTGGATCTGTTACTGCAAAAACCATACTGCCGGTCATTAAGAAGTTTTCGCGATTAAAGATATTTCATTAGCTGACGGTTTATCAGCGTTTCCATGACCTTAGAAAGAAGGGACGTAAGTGCAATTGGTCGGTAGGAGGAGGGAGAAAAAGATTCGCCTTTTTTTGGTACAGGCTGGACAAACGCTGTTTTCCATCTTCCCGGGAAGAGTCCTGAAGAATAGGACAGATGGAAAAGCTTACGCAATGGTTTTGCCAGCGAAGAAGAACACCTCTTCAGAACGATAGGTGAAATACCATCTGGACCAGTGGATTTGTGAACGTCAAGATCTTGAAGTACTCTAGCCACTGTACGAGTGCGAAAGTGGATTGGTCCCATAGAGAATTCTACGCGCTCGAGTACTGGGGGAGACAAAGCACAATCTGGAGCGTTGAGCTGACTGCAAAGTGAGCAGCAAGCAGATTGGCCTTATCTGTAGAGCTGACAGCTGGAATGTCGTTGTAAATGAGTATCGGGATAGATGACGCGGCCGAATTCTTGATGTTTTTAACAAATGACCAAAAGTTTTTACTACCAGTGGGACTTTGTAGTATTTTTTGCCTCAACTTTTGGTCATAGGAGAATTTGACACGATTAATGTGGGCATTGCAGTCATTTCTGGCTCGTTTAAACTTTTTACGGCTTTCCTCAGATGGTTTGGCATTGAATAGCCGAAAGCTTACCTCTTTTAACCTGATAGCCTCTTTGCAGCTCGAGTCACACCACGCGTTAAACTTGGGTTTGATACTTTTTATCCTGTTAGGGATAAAAGACTTCATGCCCAGGTGAATTATGTTTGTGACCATATCAGCAGCAGCATCCACGTCGCTGTCGAGGAAGCACAGCGACCAGTTAAACCTCTTAAAGAAACCGTTTAGTTTTTCCCAATTAGCTTTCTCGTATTGCCATACGGTTCTTTTAGGGGTTTGTTCTTTAACTATGTGGTTGGAGTACGAGAAATTTGCTGATATGTTACAATGGTCTGAAGAATCTAGGGGCGATAATACGTTCAAAGCGTATTTATCGGGGTGGGAGGTAAGAAACAAGTCCAATGTGTTGGCAGTTTGGCTGCTAATATCCGGTATTGGTGTCGCCTCATTTACAACCTGAGTCAGGTTATTTACCTCAGCAAAGATCTCGACGTACCTTCCTTCGGGTGTTGTCTGACCAGAATGTCGAAGCCAGCTTGAATTGTGTATATTGAAATCGCCCGCAATAACGATTTCAGAACGAGGATGAAGGGTCACAATTCTTGTAATGGAATCAGACAGGGCATCAAACTCATTATAAGTTGAATGTCTGTCCAAGTTGGGGCTTCCGTAAATAAAAAAGTAGTGGATTAATTGCCTACGGACATGGAATTTTAGCCAAATGAAATCAAATTCTGGATTGTGTAAACCTTTATTCACTCAAGAAAATAAATAAAACACACGATAGGAGTAATGATTTTTATATTAAATTAAAACACGTCCGAACCGATTCACTACCAACAATGAACTGAATCTCTTACTCTACTTACAACTACTTAATACTATGCTTAATACTACCCTACCTATTCACTGGCAGTCTCTCTTTAGCTCTCTGTGATGTCTTTTTTTCGTATTATCTCTTGCCACAATTCGGCCATCCTGACAAATAATCGTCCCGATTACACTTTCATTATAATCTATCCATGGTTTCATATTAGCCACTTCCCATATCCCCTCATACGGAATTTGACTGAGTTGGAAGCCTTCTACATCCCTGAGCAAATACCTATCATTCGGCAACACCTTAACTACTCTATATGGTCCTTTGAACTTCGGAGCTATATTCTTACAGGCACCAGGATTACTTATGTAATTCTTCACCACGACGTAATCCCCCTCATTATATTTCTTCTCAGTCCTCATACGGTCTTTCCGATCCTTATTATAATCCTGACTCTTGACTATCTTTTGTTCGGCCATATTTCTTATCCTTTTTAAGTCCCGATCCTTTGTAACCCTATCATTCTCTAAATTTTCCTTCAAAAAGTCTATCACCACTCCTTTTTGAGCAACTCCAAATAACAACTCACTCGGGGTAGTACCGATAGCCCTATGGAGTATTTGGTAAAACTCCATCTAATGAAAACATCGTACCTGCACTTGTCATTTTCGCAATCATCGGCGCCAAACTCC
The DNA here is from genome assembly GCA_949715645.1 of Portevinia maculata. NCBI lineage: Eukaryota > Metazoa > Arthropoda > Insecta > Diptera > Syrphidae > Portevinia > Portevinia maculata. The sequence goes on from OX454527.1 coordinate 141,031,156, forward strand.
TATTAACACTTTCGACCTGTCCATTAGCCTGTGGGGATCCTGTCGCTATTTTTATATGCCGAACATTATTCTCACCCAGGAAATTCGCGAAATCCTTTGAGGTGAAAGCGCTACCTCGGTCTGACACTATTACCCCGGGACGACTGTATGAATTAAAATAGTCCCGCTAACAACTTAACACCTCATTTGTACCTGTCGTTCGTACGGCATATAACTTAACATATTTGGTAAATGCGTGTATCACTAAGAAGACAAACTTTTTCTTCGCTTTCTTCAATAAAACCGGACCAAAATGATCTATATGTATCGTCTCGAACGGTACATCACCCTTCGGTATACTATGCAGTAACCCTTCGTGTTTACCAAACTTCGGGGAAAAAGCGATGCACCTCAGGCAATTCACAATATGATCTTTGACCCGTTCATTCACTTTAGGAAACCAGTAAATCTTTCGTATTGCATTAACTACTTTGTCACACCCCATGTGACCCATTGCATCATGATATAATCGTATGACATTTGCCCCCATCTTTTTTGGTACATAGAACAAAATAGTTTGACCAATCTTTTTATAAACCAAACCATTTTAACCCTTTGGAATCAAACACAATCCTTCGGATATGCACTGTAGCTTTATTTAATACTTCTTTTTGATTTTAAGATTTATGGCGTTGCTAACCGAAGCTTCTTCGAATACCTTTCACCTTAGTCGCTACCACTGGAATGCCCCTTATTCGTCGATCCGCTCTGGTCTGTTCCCTTGCTCTGTTCCACTTCGATATTCATATTCCTGTCCTTTTCCGATATTCCCTTAAGGGGCAGCATTGCCAGGCTGTTGGATGTTACAGTTTCGGCCGTCCTGACTTCATCGACGCCCTCGTCGAGCTCCTCATCGAATGCTATCCAACGCTTCATTCTGTCCGCCGACCATACTCCTGAGTAGGGCTTTTGACAGCGCTGAGCAAACGGCATATCGGCCACTTGGTAACGATCATGAGGTAGAACCGCAACCACAACGTAAGGCCCACGATATTTGGCTTCCAACTTGCGGGAAGTTCCAGTTGAGCTGACAGCATCATTTTTCAACATGACCAGTTCTCCCACGTCGTACACCTTTGCACGCCCGTGCTTGTCATCATGCCGAGCTTTCTGTCGTGACTGGATTTTAGTTATTTGTTCCAGCCCATCCGATCTTATCTCGTCAATGCGTTGGCTTTGTTGATTCGCATCCGTAGCTTGTCCCAGAACATCCGGCCAGGGATCACGCGGTATGTAGCCCATCATCATTTGGTGAGCTGTTTTGCCGATCGACTCATTAAAGGTGTTGTTCACAGCCCATTGCACCGGTTTGATTGCTCTATCCCAATGGCGCTCATCTTCCACCGTTGCAATTAAAGGTTGTAATATGGTGCGGTTGTAACGCTCGACTTGACCATTGGCTCTAGGCGTCCTGGTAGCGTTCTGCACATGGATTATTCCGAACGACTTGGTGAAGTTGTCGAATTCCTTTGATGTGAAAGATGGTCCCTTGTCTGATACGATCCGGCGAGGTGCTCCAAAAGAGTAGAACACATCAGTTAAGAATCCAAGCACTGGTTTCGTCTTTGTGCTTGGAAGAGCCTTCACGATGGTGTATTTTGTAAATCCGTCCACCAGAACGATTAAATGGATATTTCCCTTACTGGATTTCACAAACGGTCCAAGATGATCAATGTGCACTGTGTCAAACGGAACATTTATCTTCTCAATTAAATGCAGCTCTCCGCGAGGTTGAACCTCATTTTTATTATAAGCGCACTCCACACAGCTTCGCAAATATTTCTTGACCACTTGAGTCATTCGAGGGAACCAGTACCGGCATCTTAAGTGTTCCATTGTTTTCTTTTCAGAAAAGTGTCCCATGAGGTCATGGCTACTCCTCAACGCACGATTCCGCACTCCCTTTGGTACATACAGTCTAAACTCATTGTCGATCCGCCTGACCACTCTGCCATCCTTCATCGCGTAGTCCGCATGTATTTGTTTTTCGGCGTTAGTACTAGGACTGTTGCTGAGACACTGAGCGATAGCAGATATTTCTTTGTCCTGTAGCTGCAACGAATACAGCCAGTCTGACGCATCGATGTTCACTTTGAGTATGCCCATTTCGACCACGTCAGTTTCATGCGCCTCCTCACATGGCTTCCTAGGCAATGCGTCTACGTGGGTCATTAACCTCCCCGGTCGATGATTAATCTCGTAGTCGTATTCTGATAGCTTTAGCCACCATCGCGCGATTCTGGGCATGAGTTCTTTTTTTGTCATTGCCGTTTTCAGAGCTTGGCAATCTGTAAATATTTTGAAGTGCTTACCCAGAAGATACTGTCGGAACCGGTGAGTGGATTCTACCACAGCCAGTGCCTCAAGTTCATAACTATGGTAGATGCTCTCTTCCTTCGTTGTCTTGCGACTATAGTACGCAACCGGACGTAGTGACTTATCGACGCACTGCAAAAGTACCCCTGCTATTCCATGGGAGCTAGCATCCGTGTGTAGTTCATGCTCATTTCTTGGGTTGTATAAGTCGAGTACTGGCGCGTCCGAGAGGCATTTCTTTAGTTTATCGAAGGCATCCTGCTCTTTTGGTCCCCACACGAATGAACAATCTTTCTTCGTTAGGTTGGTAAGAGGTAATGGGATAAGGGAGAAGTTTCTTATAAACTTCCGGAAGAAAGTTGTGAGTCCGATGAATTGGCGAACTTCGTGCTCATTTTTTGGTGTTTCAAAATTTTCCACTGCCCGTGTCTTAGCCTTGCCGGGTTGAATTGTTCCCTTGTCGACCACATGTCCCAGGAATTCTATCTTTCTTTTAAAGAAATCACACTTTTTGAGATTGAGGGTTAGTTTGGCATCTCTCAATATATTCAAAAAATTTCTTAACTTCTCCATTCCGTCTTTGACTGATGAGCATGGGATCACGATATCATCGACATAGTTAACAATTTTCTTTGGCAACATCTTTTGAGCTATTTTCTTCATCAGTTTCTGAAAGGTGGCCGGCGCGTTAACTAAGCCGAACGGCATCGTCCTAAATTCAAATAACCCGTCCGGAGTTATAAAAGCTGTATAGTGTGTGTGCTGATTTGATTGATTGGGATTTGGTAGTACCCAGAGGCTAGGTCAAGAACGATGTAATACTCACTGCCTTTCAAATCGTTAAAAAGTTCTTCGATCAATGGCATGGAACATGGAAGTTTTTTCGTGACGGAGTTCAATTTCCTATAATCCACGCACATTCTGTCCTCACCATTTTTCTTTTTCACGAGGATCACTGGCGATGCATATTCGGATTTCGATTCTACAACCACTCCACACTTAATCAATTCGGCAATCATCGACGTCAGTACCTGTCGTTTGGCGAATGGCACTTTGTATGGCCGATGCAAGACTGGATCTTTCTTCAGCAGTTCAATTTCCATTTCTGCCAGCTGCGTTCGACCCAATTCCGTGGCATTAAGTGCAATGCAGCTTCGAAACTCATTAAGGAGCAAGAGCAGAGCACCTTGATCGGCATCTTCACCAATCTGGATATTAGAAGCAGTGATTTGGTTTCCATTTTCTACGCCGACTTCTCTCTTACGCAGTATCAATGTGTCCCCCTGCTTAAAAATATCGCAATCAGGATTATTGAGGATGTCCTTTCCGATGAGCACAGGTTTCGTTAGCCATTCGTCCTCTACCACCACAGCCTGAACCAAGAATTCGGCCTCGTCTACTTTAACCAGGCATGGTACCTTACCAAGGGCCCGACATCTTCCGCCGCCGAAACCATGCAGGGTAGCATCGCTTTCGTTCATGCTTGTTGCTATTTCCGACGCCACTGTGTTGGAGATAATCGTCTGCTCGCTCCCAGAGTCTAGCAGAGCGGCGTATTTCTTTCCATGCACTACAACATCTTTCATGTAACAGTCTTGTTCCTGCTTGCTGCTGACGATATCCACTCGATAGTTTTCCTTGGTCTGCCTATCCGTCTTTATGGCACGAGGATGTCCCCCAGAGTTAGGCAGAGGCCTCTTCCGCGATTCTGTGCACTGTCTGGACAGATGCCCCACCTGGTGACAGTTGTAGCACGTAGCTGAAGATGTTGATGCAAATTGTTGGCGAGGCTGTCCTTGCCACCCGATCGGCCTGCTCATCGGTGGTCGTGATCGTCCGTTAGGGTGCACACTCCCAAGAGGCGGCCTGCTTGAGCTAACGAACCTTGGTGGAGCTTCAGCAGAGTTTGCAAAGCCTGTTCGCCGTAGCTGTCCGCGAATAGTCTCGCACCATTTAATTTTTTCGCTTAAGTCGGCGATACTTTTGTAATTTCCTGTTGCAAGACTGGAGCCTAATTGCTGGTCATTTAGGCCCGTGAGAATGTACTGAATTATCGTTCTATCAGCTAGGTTGATTCTCTTCCCCAACATATTCATTTCGAAACAGTAAGATTCAACTGACTCGTTGGGTTTTCTTGTCCGCCGGACCAACTGTTGGTGTATCTCCACCTCGCTATGTTCATGGGGAAAATTGTCCTTCAATCCAGTTGCAAAATGTTCCCAGGTGGTGCAGATGGCACTGGACGTATCCCACCAGAATCTAGCAGGACCTTCCATTTTCGACGCAGCTGCCATCAGGAGTGCTCGCTCGTCCCATTCATATATCGTCATCAGTCCCACGACTCGGTTTACCCAACCTTCGGCCGTCATAGACGAAATATTCCCAGGTGAAAATGTGGGCAAGACTTCGGAGATTTCACGTATGCTGCAATTAATTCGACGATTTCGCCTTTCCTCGACGCTCGGTGCACTTTTTTCTGCCAGAGCCCTGATCTTGTCCATTAGCTCCCGCTCCTTTGACATCATAACACGTTCCTTTCACGGCGAATGATGTCCCATTCTCTGGCTCTAATAGCTTCATCGTTCACGGACGTTACAGCAGAGCTTGAAGTCAGGTTTTGGATTTCTGCCGACGGCACTACGTCATCCTCTACGTCATCCTCGCAAGTCACGGAGGCCTCGCTGCTGTGTCTAGGCTGTGAGTCCACTGGGGTGGTGATGTCTGCGCTCGTTTGCTCAGCATCGAAGTCTTCAATCCTCCTGATCAAGATTCGCTTAGTTCCGGTCACAGCAAGACCCCTGGTCTTCAGTTCTGCCTGAAGCTGCTTCACGCTCAGGTTTTCCATCAGGCGATCTAATGCAGGAAGACCAAAAAGAATTATGTGAGATAACTCAGTACTTACAGTAAGTATATCAGCCTAACAACATTCTTGTCAGAGTCAAAATATAGCGACCATTCAACCCCTCTTGATCTCAACCAATACCAAATTGGTTTCTAAAACGTATGGCACTCCTTCGGGCATAACATGTGTCGCACACTACTAACCCAACGCATACCAACCAACTTCCCGTTCGCTACATTCTTTTTTTAAGCAAATCTGTAGCGTTCCAACAAAAAAAACCAAGAGTTTCTACTTTCTTACAAACTCCATTCGCAACAGAATATCTAATTACCAAAATAATTTACAATGCGACTATATGTCGGTACTTCTCTTGCCGGCACTAGAGGACAGTAACAGCCAGATACATTTTCGTATACCGAAAACGAAACGGTGTCCCTGCCTTAACTACTTCTTGTGCACATTACGACGTGACATTTCGATCGTTCCTCGTACCACTAAACATTAATCCTTCACTTTACACAAAATTCAGTCATGAGATACACATAACGCAACGAAGCTTTTCTGTATTCAAAAATGCATGTTGCTCATGCCTTCTAATTTCCTTTTCTCTTTTCGTCACACAAGATTTTCTGCTATGGGCCAAAACAGTGCAACAACACTTCCCCATAAACTGAGGACGCGCCGTCGGTACTGTCGTTCACCGCTATCTGGTTGATCGCTCGTCGCCTGTCTGGCGGCTATCTTTCACCCGTCGCCTGTCTGGCGGTCACAATATTGCGTATCGACTTTTCATTATTTTTGATTGGGTTTTCCACAATAAACTAAGTGTGCGTATTTCCTTCTCAACTCAACTAATGCTACACCACATAATGCCCCGAACATAGCCATACGTTAGGTATATCAATAATTTTCTAGGAATATTTAAAACTGATCTAAACAACACGACAACAAAAACACTTAACTTTTACGATCCTGATCCCACTTCTGATCTTTAACCCTTTGGAATCAAACACAATCCTTCGGATATGCACTGTAGCTTTATTTAATACTTCTTTTTGATTTTAAGATTTATGGCGTTGCTAACCGAAGCTTCTTCGAATACCTTTCACCTTAGTCGCTACCACTGGAATGCCCCTTATTCGTCGATCCGCTCTGGTCTGTTCCCTTGCTCTGTTCCACTTCGATATTCATATTCCTGTCCTTTTCCGATATTCCCTTTAGGGGCAGCATTGCCAGGCTGTTGGATGTTACACCATTTCTCATTTCGTAAAGACTACTCTCTTCTTTTTCTAATCGTTTTCTAATCGCATTAATTCCTTCATCTTTATACTGGCTTATTGATAAATTCTGCTCAAATGTATTCTCTTCCAGAACCATAATATTTGAGACCCGACTTAGCGCATCTACGTGTTGCATCTTCGTTCCACTTCTATGTTCCAAGCTATAATCATAGTTCTGGAATTCCAATGCCCATCTCGCTATTCTGGGATTGATCTCCTTTTTGTTTAACGTCAATGTTAATGAATTGCAATCTGTGACTATCCTGAACTTATAACCATGCACGTAAATCCTAAATCTCCGCAATGCGTATATTATTGCCAATGTTTCCAATTCGAAGCTGTGATACTTCGACTCATGATCTGTCGTTCGCTTTGAGAAGTAAAACACAGGATGGAATTTTCCATCCCCTTTCTTTTGCAATAATATAGCTCCAAAGCCTAGGGAGCTCGCATCACAGTGAAGCTCAATCTCATCCTTTGGATCGTATATCGTCAGTATTGGAGCCTCGACTAATTTCTTCTTTAGAACTTCAAAACACTTAACCTCTTCCTCACCGAATTTAAATTCCACATCCTTCCTAATCAGATTGTACAGTGGCTGTGCTATAAGGGAAAATCGATCGATAAATCTTCTGAAATATGAACACAGACCCAGAAAACTATGAACTGATTTCACATCCCGTGGTATAGGCAAATTGTTTACCGACTCAATCCCCCTTGTGTCGGGTCTGATACCCTCTTTTGAAATAGTGTAACCCAAATACCGAATCTCAGATTCTAAAAACTGACACTTGTCTAACCTCAGTTCCAATTTGTTTCTAACAAGCCTAGCGAACACTTCTCTCATTATTTCTAGCTGTTCTTCTATCGTTTCCGTTGCTATCATTATATCATCAATGTAAATACTGACCTTATTTACTCTAATCAAATCTTCAAAAACCTCATTGACAAATCGTTGGAACTCAGAAGGTGCATTCTTCAACCCAAAAGGCATTTTCATATATTCGTATTGACCCATCGGAGTCACAAACGAAGTATATTTAATAGATTCTTCACTCATTTGAACGTGATGGAATGCACTCTTCAAATCTAACAGGGAGAATATCTTTTTATTAACTAATCTGTCGAGTAAATCATCCATAAGTGGAATTGGGTAATTATCTTATAATGTCACTTTGTTTAGAATTCGATAGTCCACACAAAGTCTGATGTCGCCTGTTTTCTTTCTTACTAATACTATCGGAAATGTGTACTCTGACTTACTTGGCCTAATCACTCCCTTTTCCATTAGCTCGTCTAAAATCATTTGTACCTGCTCTTTTTCAAAATATGACAGTCTCCGTGGGGGACAGTGGAAAGGCTTGTCGTCGCTAACCCTTAACTTCATTCTACTCGTAATTTCCGGCACATCAGGACGATCTTTGTTCAGGTAACATTCATTAAAAATTCTACCAAATTCTTCCTTTGAATTGACATCTATCTTTACATTCGTTATTTCATAATTACTTTCTTCATCAAGTTCAATTTTCATTAGATTTTGACATTGCTTATAAAATTCTCTGCTTTCGCTTGTGTGTTCATTTTCCATGACACTCATTTTTACTTTGGCTTTGTTTAAAAAATCTCTTCCCAGAATTAATGGGCATTCCATAGTACTGTCAGCAACAACAAGTAAATTCATTTCTATCTTCTTTTTTTTTTAAATAAATAACAACATTAACATTTCCAAGTATGACTAATTGACTTTTATTAATGCCAAAAAACTTAGGACTATCTTTATTACATGGGTTTTCATTCGTTACTATAAGTGGTACAAAATCCTGACGTACTATGCTAATGGGACTGCCGGTATCGATTACTGTTCCTAAATTAATATTATAAGAATAATCATGATTTCTAAATATAAAATCTAATTTCCTTACATATTCTTCCTCGTCTTCTTGTATATGGTGAATTCGTTGGGATGTCTTCCTCTTCGGGCATGTTGCTGCAAAGTGCCCCATCTCGGCACATACGTGGCATGCTCCAGGTTCCCTCCTTGGCTTACGGCAGACTGTTGCCATGTGTCCCATAGAGTTACAATTGTAACATCTAATCCTTTGTTCTTGTGTTCCGCTTGTGGAAGGTTCGCTCTGCTGTCTTTGTCGTGATATATTACGGTCTCTCTTTTGTGTGATTTTCTCGAATGCCCGTAGTAGCTGGGTTCGATTGCCGTAGCACTGGATCATCTCTTGCAGCCTCAGCTCATCGTCGGTGATCCCCTCCTCCAGATACTCAATCAGTTTGTCTTCGTCAATGTCTAGCCCGTTGGACAGTATAATCTTGTCGTTATAATAATCGGTGAAGCTCTCATTTGTCTTCCATTTCCTTGATTCGAACTTTCTTCTTGCAGCCAATTTGTCTTCTCTACGTCCAAAAAGTTCGGTCATCTGTTGGATTAAACTTTCGAAGGTTTCCTCCATGAAGTTTGGCTTAGTGTGCAACCACTGTTGAGCCTTGCCCTTCACCTTGCACAACATTAGAGTTCGGAGCGTATTGTTGTCAACATTATATACTCCAGCATAACTCCTCCGTCGTACTCTGGCAACAAGTCCCTTAGGGTGTTAAATTGTATGTTGGGTACATTATTGTCTTGCTTGTCATTTGTGGCTTGCGATTTTGTTTCACCATCCTTTGTCTCTTCGGTCGTCTGTGATTTAATCGTTTTCCGCAACACTTCATTCTCTCTTTCGGTCAGCTCTTTTTCTCTCTTCAGGATCTCCACTTCTCTTTTGAGCATCAACAATTGTTTCTTCTCCATCGTCATCGTCATTTGTTCTGCTTCATGGTCATCATCAATATTTATTATCTGACCTTGCTTACCGCTTTGTTGGTCCTCTCTTTGTTCATCGGACGCGTATTTCTCCTTCGTTTGTCCTTCTACGTTATCATCGTGTGTGTCGTGAACATCTGTTGTTTTTTTGGTTTCGATGCCGTCGTCGTCTGTGCACTCATCCGAAGCTTCGTTATTATCTGCCTGTGTGGAAAAAGGGAAAATACCTCGTGTTTCCTCAGGCGTGGCTAGCAATCGCAACAACAGTTCGCGTTTGTTGCCTGTCGTTTTTTGTTCCAGCTTGCGCAACCATGCTTTTAATTGCGCAGCGGAATATTTCTGCAATTTTTCGGCGTCACCCATTTGTATGTTCAAATTCTTTATTTCTTCACTGTTTTTCCACTATTTTTCGTTTTTCTTTATTTCACCAGTAATATTCTTTATTTCTTCACTGTTTTTCCACTATTTTCGTTTTTCTTTATTTCACCAGTAATATTCTTTATTTCTTCACTGTTTTACCACTATTTTCGTTTGAATTTTCCTTTTGAGTACTTGGTATATTACTGCGAGGATGGATTTTATCCCACTTCTGAAATTGTAAACCTTTATTCACTCAAGAAAATAAATAAAACACACGATAGGAGTAATGATTTGTGTATTAAATTAAAACACGTCCGAACCGATTCACTACCGACAATGTACTGAATCTCTTACTCTACTTACAACTACTTAATACTATGCTTAATACTACCCTACCTATTCACTGGCAGTCTCTCTTTAGCTCTCTGTGATGTATATCTTTTTTTCGTATTATCTCTTGCCACAATTGGCACATTGGCCATATTGAGGCTGAAGTTGGTAGGCTACGTCACTACGTATATAAACGGCAATACCGCGATGGGGAAAGAATAATGGCACTAAGTTGTACCCAGGTAGACTAAACTCTGTTAAATCAGAGCCATCGCTATCCTGATTTTCACTAAGTGCCAGAACAGCTGGTATGTTGTAATAAACATGAGCGTATAATGAAAAAAAAATGTTCCTCAACCATTGTATACTCTTGTCAAAGGAATAGTCGAACATCATTTATGTTAACGAATATTATTTATTATTTATTAAAAGAAAGTTTTACAAAAGATTTAATTAGTTTAAGACCTCAAATACACAAAATGTTTAGGACGAATAAAGCGCCGATCTTAACTTCTCGAGAGCACAACGAACAACTGTCATTTGTTAATTCGGTGTCAGTGTTGCCGTTGACAGCTCGGCCTCTCCTGATCCATCATCCTTAATGGATGACTCGGCGTCGGGGGAACCATCTTCTTCATCGAAATCAATGTCAATCCCCGAAGTGAGTCGGCACCAAGGCTTCATATGATCGCTTGAGATGACGTTGCTATATCGCCTTCGGTTCAGCGGCTTATCTGGAAGATCTTCTACTATATACCGATCAAAGTCCAGAACCTTCGTGACGATATAAGGCCCCTTGTAGCACGGGTCTAGCTTATGGGATACACCAGTTGCTTGAGGAACATAATCAAGCACGACGAGATCACCTTCCGCGTACTGATGAGGAGAATGCTGCTTCTTATCATACCTCAGCGCCCACTTACGTCTTTCCTCTACTATATTGTCAGCAGCCTGCTGTCTTTTCAAATCGACATCACCTAAGTCACTTGGCACATCTTGTATAATCCGGTTTTGACTAATATCCCTTTTTTGGTTGTCTACCTTCCTGTTTAAGCGGCTTCCCTGCATGATATAATCCGCCTTTGTCTGCTTCACCACAACCGAGTCCTCTGCACTTTCACCTCTAAGAATGCTTACGATATCTTTAAGCTTGTCATCTTGCATCTGCATAGCAAAAATCCAATCGTCGTCGACTGAAGATACTTTTAAAATGTTATCCGCTACTGTTGACATTTCCCTTGGCGGCAGCGTAGGAACACGACTCATCCCGTCGACATGCAACATCATTTCGCCTGGACGGTGTATGCACTCAAAATCGAACTCTTGTAGACGCAGCCACAACCTTGCAATATGTGGGCTTAATGGGGTAGTCACTTTCGTCGTTGCGATGGCGTTGCAATCCGTTATAACTCGGAAACGAGTACCCAGCAAATAAACTCGAAACCTTTCCAATGTCTCCACGATCGCCAAAACGTCAAGCTCGTGACTGGAATACCTGCTTTCTGCATCACTGCATTGTCTGCTATAGTAGGAGACAGGCTTCAGATGTGCACTTTCACGCTGGAACAGGATTCCTGACAATCCTACAGAGCTGGCTTCCGTGTGTATTTCATGACCCTTGCTGACTTCAATGGCCTCTGTTGATTCGACAACTGCTCCTCCGAATCCCTTTAGTTGTTTTAAAGATTCTCTTCGCGGAACGTTCTTTGGCGTGGCGGATTCTCTTATTAGCGAATTATCACTCCCAGTATCGACAAAAGCGTAATACGTTTGCCCCGCAATTGTGACTTTCTTCATGACGGGTGCGACAATTTCACTCTCCTGCCGACTTTGATCGACCTTTGCTACTGTGGATTTCTTCACACGGCAATCCTTCGTCTCGTGACCTATTTTGTTACAGCTGTTACAGCGTACCTTTCGCTGTGGTTGAGTGCATTTTACAGCTATATGACCCATTTCGTTGCAGTTGAAACACTTTATGTTTCTCCGCTCGTTCATGACCCGACTAGAATCCATGTTACGGTCTGTTGCTTCTGCTAATACAGTACTTGCAAATCGAGATGATGTCATCGGTATCGAAGATACGTTCTCCAGTGAACTTAACAGCTCGTTGCACGTTCCGAAATTGAGTGCGAGCAATGTTCGTGTAAGCATAGAATCATTTAATCCGTTAATTATGTATGAGTTTATTGAGAGGTCATCCAACTTACCTCTCCGCCCGATGGTGAGCATTACATAATAGTACTCCGTGAACGATTCGGTTTGTTTACGTCTACGTTTCATTAAATCCCGATGGACATCTGCCATATTTACTGTGCAAGGAAAATCATTTGTCAACTCAAGGACAAACTCCGACCATGATTGAAACACGGGTTGGGCATCCAGCCAATCCTTTGCAATGCCTTTGAGCTTGTGTTGGACTGCGAACAAAATCAATTCGTTGCTCCACTTGTAGAGATTTTGCAATTGTTCCACTTTGCTGATGAATTGCTTTGAAGAAAGAGTTCGTTTCAATGGATCGAAATCCGGCAACACTCCAATTACATCGTGAGATATGTTCGGCTGTCGTACTTGTGCTGTAGAAGATGTCGTCCCAACGTTTGTGTCTTCAGGGATATCATCGCCCGTTTCTGCTCCGTTCGGAGTCACTGTCGTTGCTCTCCTGTTTGACTGCGTTTGTGGGCTTGTATACGATGTTGGTGTTATACGATTAACATTCACCGTCATTTCGCCCACCGTTTGTGCCAAACTTGCAACGATGATCTTTAGATCCTCCATTTCAGCTCGCCACGGCTCCATCGTCTCTCCGTCGTAGACCAATTCTTCAGCGACCACCTCGCCGGTCCCAAGCACTTCCAACAATCTCGCAACTTTGTGCATCTTACTGCCCGATTTTTTTTTTTTTTTTTTATAATTTGCTTACGCTAAAGGGATTTTTTTTCTGTTGTTACAGTACCCTTATAATGCTAAGAACACAGTGTAAGCTAGTTGGTATTAGAAAGAATAGAGAGATAGGAAAGAAGTGTTTGGGTGCAGTTGTAGGATTTTTCTCCACGGGTGGTGTCTAAGTTACTTAGGGAGATTACGATTTCATGTATTCGGTATAAAGTAATGGACTTGGCCGGGATTCGAACGCACGACCTTCCATACCGTAAGCGAATACACTACTACTGCACCATTGCCACCCGCCCGATGTTGGCAAATCGCGATTGCGTAAAAGCCTATTTAATTGCTCTACTTTTAGAACATTCAACTTAATCATGGCTACGTTTTGCAAAGATAATGCGTCGTTGTTCACTTCACAAAAACTTTTTTTGTTTGATGAATTATCGTTGTCTCTCTCGTTCTTCTTCTGATGACTGTGTTAGTATCGTGTTCGTTGCTCTCTCTTCAGCGTCGTTAAATGTATCGTTGTCGTTGTTAGGTGCCAATGGCTGCACCTACCCTTTTATTTCGTTGACTGTATTAGTATCGCGTTCGTTGCTACTCTCTGCAGCGTCGTTGAATGTATCGTTATCGTTGTTAGGTGCTTATGATTGCACCTTTCCTTTTATTTCGTTGGCTGTATCGTTGTGTCTCGTTCTCACTACTCGTTGCACCGTATTGCTGTTTTTCGTTAAGTGAATTGTTTTATACGTACTTTAATTATTTTCAGGCTATTTTATTTTCAGGATGATCCCACTTCTGACTTGTCAAAGGAATAGTCGAACATCATTTATGTTAACGAATATTATTTATTATTTATTAAAAGAAAGTTTTACAAAAGATTTAATTGGTTTAAGACCTCAAATACACAAAATGTTTAGGAAGAATAAAGCGACGATCTTAACTTCTCGAGAGCACAACGAACAACTGTCATTTGTTAATTCGGTGTCAGTGTTGCCGTTGACACTCTATAGTAATATCATCAACACGAATTTGAAAACGTCGACCTCCACGAAAATGGCAACAAAACGGGTAGTGATTGAAGGTTTGAGTGTGGTTTGTGTCTTAAATTTGATGATGGTATGAGGATAGAGGTTAAGGAAAACGAAGAAAGAAAACCAAATAAACTGGTTTGTTTCTCTTTATCGAATCATTTTGATATTATGTAAGTATTTATTTTTCTTTGTAAGAAGGAGCATGAGCAAGGAGATTTTTTGACGATTCGCATCGTCGCGTCGGCAAGTAGCATGTATGATAAGAGGGGGATGATGGAAGCGACGAATAGTTTTGAAATGAAAAATTTAATAAAATCTGATTTCAGTCTTTTTCCTCAAATAAGAAATTATGAGTTTATCGCTTTTAATACTGTTACTATTTTGGATATATCTTGTCGAAAAATGTTCCGATTTGTATCATTTCTTTTTAATTGATTCAGAAATATTCAATCTAATTAATTAAGAAATAATTATGTTACTTTGTGTCAGTATTGCGCCATGCTGCACAACCACTTATGGGTTAATAGGTTCCTACCTATACGATTTATATTTATTTTATTCAAATTTTATTGTTTATTTATTTTAAAATGCTTAGGCCAATGGTTCCTATGAATACGAACTAGCAGTTCTTTGGAGTAAAGGGCAGCAGTGTAGTAAAAGCATTTACAAATTGCTTCAGTACGGTATGAACAAAGTCTTTCAATTATAAAGTGAGTTTGGAAATTCGATCTTAGCATTCCCTTTACTGAACTTGTAGGTACCTTCTTTTAATCTTACCAACTTGAAGAAGAGGACTGTAGCATTGCCTTCTGTTTATAGGGTAGGATGGTGTAAGAGTGCGCGGTTGGTAAGAGTGCGCAAAGCGATTTTCTACAATTTGAAAAGGCATAAATAAGACTGAATGCACTCATTTTAGAGAGATATAAGGCGTTTTTCTTTTTTAGCCCCGAGCGGGGCCCGAGCGATCAGAGCTCGCTCCGAGCTGAACGTAACCTGAGCACTCCGAGCTAATTAAGAAACAGAATTGAGCACTGAACTGTCATTAGATAAATTTTTTTTATTAATTTTCAAAATAGTGTGGTTTGCTTCTGAAATTGGTGTTTGTCAAGGATTGTTCCATTTAAATTATAATTTCTAGTAAATAAACTATGGAAAAAGCACAAATAATGAATGAAGTCTGCCGCGCTCAGATTTTCGCTCGATGTGCTCGGTCATTTTTAATCGAGCTCATCGAGCGAGCCCTGAGCTAGCTCAGAGATAAAAAAGAAATAAAAATTTTGTGCTCAGAGCGCTCCGAGCTAAAAAAGTAACACAGTTCTTTTTTTGACAGCTCAGTGCCCCGCTCGGAGCTAAAAAAGAAAAACGCCTATAAACGAGTTTGAACAGCTGTCAAAATTTCATGAAAATGTGATTGTTAACGGAGGTGTAAGGTTCGTTTAAATTTTGTAGCTCTTTTTTTCTTTATTTTTCTTGTGAAACAAATTAAATTTTCAGCTTAATTACAAAAAATAACTATTAACAAAGTACAGGATATTGAAAAGTCGACAAAAAGAACACATTTGACAGGCAAGTTTGGCTATAAAAGCAGTGTGAAATACATATATATTCTTCGAATACATGTCTGAACGTGTAAGAATGCGCACCATGAGGAAGGACAAGAGTACGCGTGCGCACTCTTGTACGACATGTTGAATTATTTGTTTAAAATGATTTAAAGAAGGTTTTTTTAATGGCAGGATGTCTAGGAGGCAAAGGACAACTGAAAGAAAACTGTGCCCTGCTTCAGTAATTGAAGAGACCCGATTACGTATACAAAAAGGAGAAAGTAAACGGTCTGTGGCTCGATCATTTCAAATGTCGGAATCTACGCTCAGAAAAAGACTGAAATCCTTGAAACCGGCTATAAACCTGGGGAGGTTCGACAAAACTTTTACAAATGAGATGGAGCAAGACCTCTGTAAATATATCAAGATGGTTGACGGGATGTTTTATGGCTTGACTACAAAGGGTCTCAGACAACTCGCATTTTCTTTCGCTGTAAGAAATTAGATTTCTAATCGTTTTAACACCTGCACTAAAATGGCAGGGAAAGATTGGCTAAGAGGCTTTATGCAAAGACATCCTGAACTCTCACTTAGACAGCCTACCTCAACTAGTGTAGCTCGAGCTATTGGATTTAATAAGCCACAATGTGATCGTTTTTTTAATAATCTTTTGGAATTGATGACAAAGTACAAATTTTCTCCACATGCTATTTACAACATGGACGAGACGGGAATATCAACAGTTCCAAATAAGCCATTCAAAGTTATTTCATCGAGGGGAAAACGATGTGTATATAAGATTTCAAGTGCTGAAAGAGGGCAGCATGTGACCGATGTATGTGCAATGAGTGCTAGTGGACATTTCATTCCACCTGCCTTTATATTTAAACGCAAGAAAATGAAAGACAGTTTGTTGGATGGTGGGCCACCTTCTGCTCTTGGTATGGTTTCTGATACCAGCTTTATCAATCGCGATATTTTTCCAAATTGGCTCCAACATTTCAAGCAACATGCTAAGCCATCAAACGAGAATCCGATTCTTTTAATCATGGATAACCATGCTTCACACTGCACTTTTAATGCTGTTGAATTCTATCGGAAAAATAACATTCATGCCTTGACGCTGCCTCCTCATAGTAGTCACAAAACACAACCCCTTGACCGATGCTTTTTCAACAGTCTTAAGAAATTTTATACGTCGGAATGTGAGAAGTGGCTTTTGAACCATTCAAGTCGTACAATAACAATGGACCAAATTGTTTCCATTTTTACCCCAGCTTACTTAAGCCTTTCAGGTCTATGGGAAATATATTTCCCCAATTTTCTTTTTATTAATTTTGAATAAAAAATACCGATTGCTTGGTTTTTAAGTAACACAGTCTAATTCAAACGCATTTACCGTGTTTTTAAATATAATATAGTAGCCATCGACTAGTGTAGCTGTCAAAATTATAGATAGTTATAACAAAGGTTTTTGCGAGTATTTCTATGAAAGCTTAAAGTTTGGTATTTATTTTTTTCTGTTGCTATTAGTGTGTTTTTGTAGTTTCTTTATTCAATTTGGTAAGTAAATTATAATATAACATAAAATGTTTTACATAAAAGCCTAAATACGTATTGAAATCGAACAAAATACTGAAAGGGAAATATTTTTACCAGTGGTCGTCAACATTCACAAAAATGGCTAGAAGAAGAGAATTGCAGAGAATTCATTTTACAAGAAGATGAAATAGTTCAAATACTTGGGCGGATAACAGCGATGGAGAAGATGACATGCAATTAGATAAAGAGGACCAGGAATTTATAGCCCAGGATATTGAAAGCGGAGTTTCTACGGTGGAAATTGAAGACTCCAGGCCGGGAATTAGCCAGAATGACACTTCAAATTCATATGTTGATATACAAGCCATAGATATTCCTGATTTCAAATGGGCTAAACGTTATGTACCTCATACATTTTCAGAAAGTGAGTATGAATTTGGACGCATAAATATATTTTTTAACGAACAAGGTACCTAGAATGCTAACTCCAATGAACATTTTTATGGAAGCTACAAAGTTAGATGATATGGTGTCTAATTTATTATTCCCGAATCAATACGTTACGCGGAACAGAATGGGAGATGTTTTATTGTCTGCCGAGAGGAAATGAAAGGCATGAATTACGTATTGGGATACCATGTGCTGCCAACGTTTAGAAGTTATTGGTCAACTGACCAAAATATGGGCGTCCCCTTTATAGCAAATGTCATGCCAAGGACAAGATTTGAGGACATACGACAAAACCTACACTTTTGTGATAATAATAATGTGCCTACGAGATCGCCTGTATTTTTTGATAGAGCCTACAAAATCAGACCCGTTATGATACATTTCAACTCCGTTTTTCAAGACTGTATGAACAATTCGAAAACATAGGCTATTGACGAACATATGGTAAAATTTAAGGGTTATAATGCTATGAAGCAATATTTGAAAAATTCAAAATGTGGTGCCGGACCGAATCATCGACTGGATACCTGTTTCAGTTCGAATTATATACAGGAAAGAAGACAAACACCGAAGTGGGTTTAGGTGAATCTGTCGTGCTTCATTTGACCGAATCACTGAACGGGCTAGGCTGCGAAATATATTTTGACAACTTTTTTAATTCACCTCTTTTACAACACCAACTGAAAAAACGCAACGTAAAAGCGTGTGGAACTGTTCGCACTAACAGAAAAAATGTTCCAAAATCATTAAAATCAGATAAAAATATGAAAAGAGGGGACATAGACCATGTGAGCTTTCAAGTAATATCTTTCATCAACTGGATGAACAATAAACCTGTTCACATGTTGACAAACTTTTTGTCTCCTATAACAACATCAAACGTGAAAAGAAGGCAAGCTGGATCAGCACAGAAGTTGAACGTAACGAACCCTGAAGTTGTTATTTTCTATAATAAAAACATGGTGTCGATCTCATGAACCAACGCAAAGTGTGCAACGAATTGAATCGAAAGACAAAAGTCAAATACTATTTGCATTTGTTTTTTGATCTAATGGACATAGCAATGAATAACGCCTATACAGTTTATGTAAAACTGCATTGTGCTCAACGGGCCGAGGGACCTTTGCTTAGCAGCCTAGAGTTCCGCCAGCATGTAGCTCGAAGTGGGATAAGAGATTTCACCTGCCGACAACGATTTAGACCCACTGTAGTAGCGAAGACGAAAATCCGCATAGGTTTGAAGATCAGTCTACCTTCACATAATATGCAAAGGAGCGACAAGCTTAAAAGATGCGTAAATTGTGCTAAGAAACGCATAAAAAATCGTACACACAATATATGTGTTATGTGTAATGTTCACTTTTGTTTTACAAGCAATCGAAATTGTTTTGCTGAATATCATGTTTAAAAATTAAAGGTTACCTATAACGACTATAGGGAAATATATTTCCCAAAAAAAATTCTAAGAAACTACTAAATTTTGTGCTATTTTGTTGTATTTTATATTTTTTTCATGTTCAAATACACTATTTAAACTAACTAAATGCTTTTATTTGTCTTTGGTAACCCTATGGACCTGTAAGGGCTAAAAGCAGCGAACGGATCCAATGCTATCCAAAGCTTCAAAGTGACTGGAATTTATCCATATAATCCCGACGTTTTTACAGAAGAGGATTTCTTAGCCGCAACTGTAACGGAAAGGCCGCTTCCCGAAGAGCCAACAAAATCGAATGTCGATACACTCACCACATCAGTCGTAGAACCAGCTGGGAAGTTCATCTCTTCGCCAATCTTACTACCAGACGCAGTGAGGTCTTCACCAATTTTGGAGCCAGCTGAAGCTGTAGCTTGTACATCAGTCTTGGAGCCTATGTTTCATTTATCAATTGATCGTTTGGACAATTCTGCACAGGAACTAGTGTCAGAACTAGCCAATGACCCACTAAAAAATAAGCCCAGTGGATCCGATTCATTTAATGATTCCTTTTTGTCGGTATTTGACGTAGCGCCCCTACCCCGAGGGGATCTCACAAGGTCAAATAGAAAGAAAAAGAGGTCGGACATAATAAGTAGCTCTCCATTCAAGCAGCAGCTGGAAGAAGCAATTCCTACCAAAAAGAAACCAAAGACAAATTTGACAAAAAACAAAAAGCCCGTCAAAACCCTAGGAAGAAGCGAATGGCACTGCCCAGGATGTCTTGAAATTTACTCGGAGCCATTATTCGAAGATTGTATAGAATGTTCCTCATGCAAGGAGTGGTGGCACGAAAAATGCACTGCTTTTTCAAAGATAGGCAGTTTTATCTGTGACTTTTGTGTGAACTAACTCTTGCGCACTCTTACAAACTAAGCCGCGTACTATTACACAATAACATGGATAAGAGTGCGCAAATAACCTAATGTGATTTTTTGTTTATAACTAATGAATTAATTCTTTTTTTGTTACTAGTTTTAAGTTTTTTTCGTTCCTTTAATTATAAACCAAAAAGTGAATATAAAAAAAGTGGTTAAATTCTGTTTGTTAGTGTTTTAATTGGTGTTTTGTCTAAAGTGCGCACTCTTGCACCATCTTACCCTAATATATGTTCTTTTTGTCAAAAATAAATTTTTGAAATGCCGTCAAAAAGGAAAACATAGACATTAAAAGAAATAATCAATCAATTTAATTTAATTTTTGTTTTATTAAAATTTTTGTGTTTATCATTGTCTTTCTATTAGCATGTTCGCCTTTGCTTTGTTATTTTGCCGATATTTCACAGTTATGAAGTTTTGTTTGGACCTGGCCCTCGTTGCTCATTGCAGGGACGTTTGAACCTCGCTAATCCATCGTCAGCAAAGAATAACTGATGTACACAAAAAAAAACATAAATCATGCCGGAAAGGACATCTACTTACTTTGTCGGACCGCGGACGGACGTTCACCATTCTGAGGAGCGCTTTGGATGATAATTAGCGCTGGCCAGTTCCCTCCCATCCTGGAATCACCTCGGCCAATGATCTGCGATTCCCCAAACCGAAGCGGATGCTGCTCCAAGATCACGTCATCGTCTCCGAACGGGCTTTAACTTACCCTAACACCCCTGGAAATTTACGCCTTAGCACTCCATCACACTTTTCAGTGCGATAATAAAAACACTAAATCATCCACCATTTGGCGCGATTTACAAATATACACTTTTATTCCTTTTTAAATTTTCTGCCGAGCATTATCTTAAAATATAACGCCATCAAATTTAATATTAACCGGTTTCCAACACCGAACAAAAGAAACGAACGAACACATACTGTTCCACAAGGTGGCTTTTGGATTGATTCCTTATTTTAATTCTATTCAATCTTTATTTTCTTCCACAAAAAAAAAAGGCTAATTTCCGCTTTTCCACCGCTGCTATGAGCGAGATTTATGGCTTTAATGGGCCACAAAACAAATCTTCCCGCACGCGAATCAACCAGATATCCCTACCTACCTAAAAAGAGCTCTCTGTAGGGGGTGTAAGGGGTTATCACACAAGCAGTGGACACAACAGATACACGATTGGGTGGGGGGGGGGGGGGGGGGGGGGGTAAACGGAAATTGTCCACAATGGATCCAACAAATTAACCTACACGTTTTGATTGGAAAACGGTTATCACACTACAAAAATTACTACCACGCCAATTTTATCGGTATAATAATTAAATAAATAAATAAATAAATGCCCACTATCACAAACTTAAAACTACTTAACAATACGTGCGAACCGAACTAAATTACGAAAAAATATATTCTTGTTATACGATCCGGGTAATTGCCCCGGTATTTGCGACCCTAGAGTCGATCATGCCCTTGTGTCCTTTTGTGAAGGGCTCGCACCAGCGATTATTTAACTAATCACTTCTATAGTTACCTACGTCATCCCACACTCAAATTCCAATACCTCACAATTCATTCATTCATTTTTGTATCTCATGTTTACGTTGACGCACTCAATGCAAGCGCCAGACGCCATAAAGAAATACACACAAGAGTACTCGTACTGCACCTTCAGTGCATGCAAACGAAATATATATCTTATTTCCGTCTGCCCACTCAGAGCAAGAGCCAGACGACATGAAATAATATATATATAAAAAATACTCACACCTTCAGTGCATGTGGGCGAAATGCATCTATTGGCTATTGTGTGCTACGGTAGATTATACAACGTAAGCAGAACAGTTTAGAGGAATAGGATTGTTGAGTGATGTGTGTGCTGAAATAAAATATCATAGGAATTTCGAAGATTCTCCAATGTAAAAATACTGTATATTAGACCATAATAAAATATGAAGATTTCACTTCTATTCTGGGAGTGACAAAGCCAACCTCTAGTTTTCTTATATAGCAACACGCTGGAAAAACTGTAGGTTTCAAAAGGTAACTCAGACGCCCTACAGAGCCATTCGCTTTTGGGTATAAGGATTATAAAGCTATTCGCCGGTCCGAGTCTGTTTTGCCATCCCCGAACCAGAATAAAAACAAGTACGTTGGCCACAGGACCGGCCATGGTTACACTTTTGACCTTGGGTCGTACTGCAAGTGCTTGTAGCTCCTTTACTTTATAAACTACACTTAACGCACTTTAAATTTGTAAAATATGCTGGGATTAATCAATACGATATCTCACTAGGTTACTGCCGTCGATATATGCCCCATGCGCCTTTGTATTCGAGTGGAATCTTCTCTGCTCTGGTTTTTTGGGCTTCTCGTACGGTTCGGTTTTTTTTCAAATTTGAACTTTTCAGGGTTTCCCTTTTTATTCTCTAGGCAGTCTGGCCGCCCAGTATCGGTTCCTAACAAATACGCGCCGTTAAGTTTTATCCGCACATAGAAAAAAAACTATCCTATCACTCACCCCTTCCGTATATGCAAAAATGGATCCCCTTGTCGCCTTTGTGATTTGGTGTCTGGGTGCACCTACAGTTTTTATTTTATTTTTATTTCGTTACTTTATCTTTCACAGTATAAAAAAACTTCACTGCCTCAATTCTTAAGGACTAAAAAAAAACTCATCCACTTTGACTATCGAGAAGATACCGACTTTTCCGTTCCACGATTTGAATAGAAGTGATTAGGGTTCTGTTACCTCCACCAATTCAAACCGTAAGTCGTTCGTCACACCACCATTCGAATGTCCGGTATTCTCGTCCGATTTCTGTGGTGTTTGCTACGCCCTTATGCCGGTCCCTGTCTTACGTTCGTTTTTTTTATTGTTTTAATCATGACGATTGTCATCAATCGTCATCTTTAAAACCACCACCCACACTAGCGCACCCCAGCAGCCAGGACCTCAACCCCGCCAGAGCATATCTCGCAACCGCCTCCCTGGAGGATTTCTACGGAACTTCGCTTTCCAATCTCATCCAGTATGGTGCAGGTGACACTGAACCTCGAACTCTTGCCAAACGTCAAACTGCAAAAATTATACAATTTCTCAGACGTCAACACTAATGTCGGCCCACATTTTTATATTTTTCCGTGAAGGACAACTTAAATATGTGGATGTAGGCATCTCGTCGGTGGTCGACTCCTATGACTTACGAGTAATATCCTCAACGGCTCAATCGCCTCTCCCCTGGCCGCGGGTGAGTATGTTTTCCCATCCTGCTCCCTTACCTTTTTTCCTTTGCAGCCTTTTTCTAGCCACGGCCGCTACATGGACTGGACAATCTCGCCGTGGACACAATTGCACACACCATGCCTCATGGTAATGTCCTCGCACTTGAACGTGAAGTTCTATTCCTCTGGGTGTTAAACCGGGCGGCTGGTGAAACGTAAGCGTGACGTTGCATCCTGTTTTAAACAAATCGTGCACGACTTGCTTATACTCCACTAAGCCTCCCAGTACAACTTGGTGCTGATTAAGTGTCCTTCGGATGCGTAGTCATCATGAGTGCAGCGTAAGTTTTAAGGTACCTGTTTAAAAGTACTTAAAGGTAATGTCATCACTATATCCATGTGGGGCTTTCTGTGCGATATATTTATGTTATTTTTCTTTCCCAGGGTGGCTGCCACAAAACTTCTGCTCTTGAGGGAGTTCACGAACGATGGAGTCGAAGGAACACTGCCTCCGAGTAACGTGGGGAAGAACCACGACCCTAGAACACCATTCTCGTGCTCTCATGACTGAGCTAGACGGGCAACATTTTATCTCTGACTGCTGAGTCCAGGATTTCCTTCCACCTTTCTACCGAACCATTGCATTTTTTTCAAGTGAGAGCCGTGATAAAATTTTTCTTGAAGAAAAAAAAAATGCCCGCAACAACTTTTAATTTCCCGAAGGGATAAAGGAAGGTGGTATCAGAGCTTGAGGATAGTTGGGGTCAGGCTGTAGCCCAGGCTCCTCTAATACCAACCGAGTATACGAACGGGTAAGTACTACTAACTGAAGATTTTCCAAAACATAGATAAGAATACGTGTAATATGTATGTAGTATGTATATTGGACCAGTTAATTAATCGTCCATTGGAAAACTAATTAGTCCCTAGCAGAGTGATACAAATAACCACGTACGAATATGCTCAACTAAATAACACTTAAATACCTACATTTTCGCGCCCTTACTGAATCTGTTTTAGGCCAGGAAAGCTATTGTGTACTGGCACTAGGGGACAAGATAATTAGTGAACTACCTGAATACGAGTAACTACCTGAGAAATTTCTTGGTTTTTATTGCTTCAGGTCTTTAGCATGAAATATGCCAATTTTCTTCCCCGCTAGGTTTTCTAGTTCGTACATGTTTTCCCCTACTTGTTGTACTATCCGGCACTTGGTGTATTTCGGGCAGAGTTTTGACGCTAAGTACTTGGAGGAGTCGCTTAGGACAAAGTTTCGCCTGTAGACTTCTTGCCCGATAAGGAAACGTATCTCTCTCGTGCGAATGTTGTACGTTTTCACTGTTCTTTCGTTAGCTTTTCAGATGTTTTCTTTCACTTTGTCGCGTACCACCTGCAAGCGATTTTGCCGGGAAAGCGTGAGTAGTTCGCTGTCATCTACCGCGTTTAACTTCTGAGCCAATTCGTAGCTGGACCCGTGTGTCATCATATTGATGCCAAACAGCGAAAAATATGGCGATACTCCTGTGGAACTATGGGCCGAGCTTCTAGTGGCGCATGCAATGTCGCTGAGGTACCAGTCACGCTGGTATTCCTTTAGATAAGAGCGAATAGCAGCCAGCAGCATTTCGCCGTCCGGAAATGCCGCACTCCATATTTGGATAACAGACTTTGAAAGTCTTTTGCCAAGAACTGTTTCCCGTTATCGGAGTGCAAAATCTGCGGAACTCCGAACGTGTTGAACACTTCGTCGCGAAGAAATTTCACCACACTACTAGAGTTGGCCTTTCTAAGTGCTTTTAGTATCACGAATTTCGAAAAATGGTCTAACACAATGAAGGCGTAGGCATTTCCGGCTTTTGACCTCGGATAAGGGCCAAGAAAATCTACATAAATTTTTTGGAATGGGCGGTCGGTACAATAATTGGTAGTGAAGGGTGGGCGGGTGACTTTGTTGGAAGACTTGCATTGCTTGCATATGGAGCACTGTGCGATATATCGCCGGATTTGAACTGTCATGTTCGGCCAGTAAAAGTACTGCCGAATCCTTTGCAATGTTTTTTGAATGCCGCCATGGGCTACGTGTGGAGGATCATGCGCCTTTGCGATTATTTCTTCCGTTAATTCCGAAGGAATCCACAAACGCCATGTGTGTTCAATCAAGTCACTCTCTCCCGCTGGTGGTAATGCGCGCTTATACACGAACCCGCCCTCTATTTTCAGATCCGGTAGGCTTTCTCGATTTTTTTCGATTGTGTCGATTAGGCTTAGGTAAGTATCGAACTTAAATTCTTCGGAGGTAAGGTCAATTAATGGAGCCACATTCGCTATTTCCAAGCTATCCGCGTGAACGCGAGAAAGGGTGTCTGGGACCACATTCAATAGGCCTTTGCGGTGCTGTATGTTGAACGAATGTGACTGCAGCTTTAAACTCCATCTTGCCAGTCTACCACTCAAATCTGGACGACTCATAAGCCACTGTAGACTGGAGCAGTCTGTAATGACAGTGAATTCCATCAATTCGACATACGGCCTGAATTGTTCGATGGCCTTGACCGCAGCCAGGCACTCCTTCTCCGTGTCCGTATAATTTCTCTGGGCGCTATTTAACTTTTGGGAAAAGAAAGCGATTGGGGTTTCTTCCCCCTCATTATTTTTCTGGAATAGAACTGCCCCTATTCCCGAATCAGACGCATCGCATTGTATAAAAAAACGCTTTGAAAAATCTGGGTGCGGAGCTGAGGTCAAAGCCTTCTTCAACCCTTCGAATGCCACGATCGCTTCCTCCGTCATCTTGAATTTTTCGTTTTTCTTTTTGAGCGTATCTGTGAGAGGCGCCGTCAAACTAGAAAAGTCCCTTATAAACCTCCTATACCACCCCGCTAGACCAAGTAACCTGCGAACCTGCATTTGTATCGAGTTCCCGCTGGTGGTAGTCTCCCAGGAGACGGGTTTAATGCGTCCAAATGCTCGTCATGGTCGCCTTGTCCCTCACATTCGTGTAGCAACTCATTCACATTGTATCTGCCAGGTGGTCGTTGCATCCGGTGAGATTCCCTAGCCGGAAAAGCGTTTTCGGCTATTCTGCATTCATGGCGCAATTAGTCTACCAAAAAGACTGCCATTGGGTACACCAATCTACCTATTCTCGCATCCACGTTTCTCTTTAAAATAGCAATCAGCTCGGTGTCAGAAATGGGCGCCCTCAGCTGCGATCTTAGATTCGCTATTTCCGCAAAGAACTCCTCGCTGGGCTCATACGGACCTTGACGCCTATCTACGATGTCTCGCATAATTTCCCAGTCGGCTTTGATGCTGCGAAACCGACGCTCTAGCCCGTCTTTTAATCCGCCCCAGTCGTAGCGGTAATTCTCTTTGAGGAAATCGAAATACCAGTCCCTGGCGGCGCCAGAGAGTAGCATGTGAAAATCGCGGAGTATTTCCGCACATGCGCATCCGTACAGCTGTTGCATCCGTTCGATCCGCGACGTGAAACTCTCCACTCGCATTGTACTTGGATTCCCGTCAAAATGCAAGGTCCATTTATCGAGTCGGATGGGCCCTCTGTCACTTAAATTAGTTTCCGGAGGTTGCTGTTGTGGGCCGTACAAGGTCTGATCTGCAAAATTGTAAGTATTGGCATGCTGGTGCCCCCAATCCTTATTCGATCTACAATTACTTACATTTATTTTTACAGACCGCCCATTATTGCTTACAGGGTTGTGTATTGCATTCGGTGGTGGCTGTGGAAATCGTCCGACTGTCGCCTGTTGGACATAAGAATCCGCCGGTGGCTGTGGCGCCCCTGCGGGTTAAAAAGCCTGTCTTTCTGTCGGCTGTGTCGGCAGAGTTACTGCCGGCGGAGGCTGCCTAAATCGCGGAACTGCCCCGATTTGACACGTTGAACCTGCCATTGGCTCGTAACCGTACCGTGGCTCAGCTACCAACGGTTGCGCCAATGGTCTCGCCTGAACAACAGTTGACGGGTTATTGAACGCTACATTTTCTGGCTGCGCCAATGCAGTGTAAAGAGGACGCAAGACGGCGTTTATTTCGCCCATAAAACCCATCAGACTGCGCTGCATCTCATCGCGTATACTTTGGGAGATATCCTCTCTAATGGAGCTTTTGTATGACGAAAATGCCTGTACTAAGGCCAAGTTAACATACGCCTTTAAATCTTCGCCAATCTTTTCCTGCACCTGCGCTCGCTGTTCCATTTCGAAAGCCACTGAGTGCATATCTTCGGCCCGACTTGCTAAAGGCGTTCGCTGCTGCATACCCATCAACTTCGCAAAGCTACTCGCTACGGACTCGTGCCTCTCCTCTGGTCCCACGTCCTCTAGACCAGTTAGACCACTGTATGTTGGAGCGCGAAGAGAACTGGAGGAACTCGAATGGCGACTAATCGTACCCGTACTGCTACGAGTGCGTGAAGTTGCACCGGCTGTTTCCGTAGAAACTGCTGCTAGTGGATCTGATTGGGATGGTTGGTGCGTGTGAGGCGGACCCGCCCACCAGTTTGATGTTGGCAGTGCTTGCGGAGGGACCTCTAGCGATCTCTGCGGTGGCATAGCCCCAGCTGTCGGTGGATTTGCTGCTGCCGCACCTGATGCCGACGCCACCTTACCCTCAGGCGAGCGTTCTACCGGCATCGTCTCAGTGTTTTGAACTACTTTTGCTAACGAACGGGTAACTACTCTATTATCTCCTATTATCGACTCTAGCCTAATTCTCCTATTTTCTTTATCCTTAGCCGCTGAATTCATTACATGCGTCCACTAGGTGCGAACTGAAACAGAGGTTGGACCACACTCGGAAAATCCGGTAAAGACTAATTCTACGATTTTATATTAAGTAGAAAAAAATTTTCCCAAAACTATTGAGATTTTAACCCGGAACAAGGTCCACAAAAAAAACGAGAACTAATTTTCGGGGTTTTTAAACTCCAAGATGAAATAACTTTATAACAGAAAATTCGACGACTCTTAGAAAGAAGCGTAATATCTACTGCAGGTATACTCCTGAAACGTCTAAGGACACCCACGCTCACTTAAGTCGACAGGAAATAAATCCAAAAAAAATTTAAAGTACCTGAAACACAAAAAAATAGAAACGAATGTAATAACTTAGGACTATCCCCAACTACTTGGTATATCGCAAACTACCCTAATAATTTATAATCTAACTTATTTCTAGTAAATCTATAGAAAATATTTAAACTATTAAATACCTAAGATACCCACAAATCAAAAAAAAAATCACGGATAGTCTGTTTTTTCTATTTCGTATTTTATTCGTAGACGTGCGTAAGACAAATAAATCACTTTTAACTTATACATACTGTAAGGTTAACTATATAATTCGAGCACTTTCGTTGTGTTCTTTTCTATCATCATGGTAGGGGTGCTTCGGGCAGTTGTCGTCGGTGGATTTGTTGCGTACTTTCCCAATGACGCGTCCTGGTCTCAGCATCCGAGATAGTCGACTGCAGACGGACATTTGAAGTTCTTTCCTCAGAATGGTGAAATTATGAACATAGATTTCTACAAGGACTCACTAACATAAAGTAGGAACTATTATCTAAGTATAGAGAATGACAGTGGTTACAATCACTGTCGCTGTCGACATAAAACGAGTCGTCGCAATTTACGCTGGCCTTCTAAAGAGCAATCTACTTAAAGACATACGATTGGATTTCATGTCGACAGCGAGAGCAATTCGGCCTTGCTGCCCTCTCTGTATTCGATTATTCTACGTTGACGGGACTATAAGAAAGTTAAAATTAAAAGTTGGGATAGGAAAGTAAAAGAATCATGAACAAGGTGGATAGGAAAGATGAAACGATTAATGCACTTACTCTATTTATTTGTAGTTGCTATCGGCGTTGGAGATTATCGTCGCAATTTGAGCGGGTATTCTAATGAGCTATCCCCTCAAAGACATACGCATCCTTCCTCTGCCATCGGCAAACACCTGAGCAACCACAATGAGGCTAATTGTTGTCGCTATCGCTGCGGACGTTGTTCGTCGCAGTTCGTTCTGGCATGCTGAAGAGCTATCCAAACGAAGACATACGAACCATGGGCAGCGACTACAAGAACAATTTTTACTAATTTCTAACACTAAAAAGGACGAAATACGTTGGGCGCCACTTGTAATATAGGCTCTACTAGGATAAGGAAGTGTATGAAGGGAAATGACGTGGACACTTGGACTCGAAAGGAAGTCAGGATGTGGACTGGGTCTAAGGAAAAGGGAATAGGATTAAAAACCAGCCTTAATCACAAAAAAAAACATAGGGACGGGCTACAGTCCGCTTGGGCGAACTGTTGGATACCCTATTCTTATTCCTATCCCCCATAAGTGGGCGTGACAAAAGTCTAAGTATGGTTGAATTGTTAAGAACGCTCTACATATTTTGTTATATAACATTTAAAGGATTTTATCAAAAAAACAACGCTCCCTAGCTCAAACTTGGGTGTTTCAATAAAATTGTTTTATTTAATTGTGGGCGTGTCAGTAGGCGGATTTAAAAAAATTAACACATGAGAATAAAGGGCCCCTAGAGAGTATATATTATAAATTTCAGCTCCCTAGCTCAAACTTTGAATTTTAAAAAAAAATAAAAAATTAATTGTGGGCGTGTCAGTCGGCGGATTTTGAAAATATTTACACATGAGCATAAAGGGCCCATAGAGAGTATATACTATAAATTTCAGCTCCCTAGCTGAAACTTTGGATTTTCAAAAATTAATATACCCTTAGAATAGGGTGTAAAAAAAATTATTTTATTTATTTGTGGGCGTGTCAGTAGGCGGATTTTGAAATTTTTTTATCCCGAGCAGTTTTAGGAGTCATAGATCATATATAAAAAATTTCAGCTTTCTAGCTCAAAATTCGATTTTTTCCAAAATTTGGTTTTTTTGAGTTTGTGGGCGTGTCTGTGGGCGGATTTCAAAAATTCGTAAACTAGATTATTTCGGGACCCTAGAGAGTATATGGTTAAAATTTCACTTCTCTAGGTCCAGTTTAAAGGCCTAATTTTTGGCTACAGACGGACGGACGGACGGACGGACGGACGGACATGGCTAGATCGACATTACTATCGATGCTGATCATAAATATAGTAACTTTTAGGGGTCTACGGGCAATATTAAGGTATGTTACAAACTATGCGTCAAAATTAATATACCCTTAGAATAGGGTATAAACATAAATCATGCCGGAAAGGACATCTACTTACTTTGTCGGACCGCGGACGGACGTTCACCATTCTGAGGAGCGCTTTGGATGATAATTAGCGCTGGCCAGTTCCCTCCCATCCTGGAATCACCTCGGCCAATGATCTGCGATTCCCCAAACCGAAGCGGATGCTGCTCCAAGATCACGTCATCGTCTCCGAACGGGCTTTAACTTACCCTATCACCCCTGGAAATTTACGCCTTAGCACTCCATCACACCTTTCAGTGCGATAATAAAAACACTAAATCATCCACCATTTGGCGCGATTTACAAATATACACTTTTATTCCTTTTTAAATTTTCTGCCGAGCATTATCTTAAAATATAACGCCATCAAATTTAATATTAACCGGTTTCCAACACCGAACAAAAGAAACGAACGAACACATACTGTTCCACAAGGTGGCTTTTGGATTGATTCCTTATTTTAATTCTATTCAATCTTTATTTTCTTCCACAAAAAAAAAAAAACGACTAATTTCCGCTTTTCCCCCGCTGCTATGAGCGAGATTTATGGCTTTAATGGGCCACAAAACAAATCTTCCCGCACGCGAATCAACCAGATATCCCTACCTACCTAAAAAGAGCTCTCTGTAGGGGGTGTAAGGGGTTATCACACAAGCAGTGGACACAACAGATACACGAGAGGGTGGGGGGGTAAAGGGAAATTGTCCACAATGGATCCAACAAATTAACCTACACGTTTTGATTGGAAAACGGTTATCACACTACAAAAATTACTACCACGCCAATTTTATCGGTATAATAATTAAATAAATAAATAAATAAATGCCCACTATCACAAACTTAAAACTACTTAACAATACGTGCGAACCGAACTAAATTACGAAAAAATATATTCTTGTTATACGATCCGGGTAATTGCCCCGGTATTTGCGACCCTAGAGTCGATCATGCCCTTGTGTCCTTTTGACCTTGGGTCGTACTGCAAGTGCTTGTAGCTCCTTTACTTTATAAACTACACTTAACGCACTTTAAATTTGTAAAATATGCTGGGATTAATCAATACGATATCTCACTAGGTTACTGCCGTCGGTATATGCCCCATGCGCCTTTGTATTCGAGTGGAATCTTCTCTGCTCTGGTTTTCTGGGAGTCTGGGCTTCTCGTACGGTTCGGTTTTTTTTTCAAATTTGATCTTTTCAGGGTTTCCCTTTTTATTCGAGGACGGCCGCTTATCTCTAGGCAGTCTGGCCGCACAGTATCGGTTCCTAACAAATACGCGCCGTTAAGTTTTATCCGCACATAGAAAAAAAACTACCCTATCACTCACCCCTTCCGTATATGCAAAAATGGATCCCGTTGTCGCCTTTGTGATTTGGTGTCTGGGTGCACCTACAGTTTTTATTTTATTTTTATTTCGTTACTTTACAGTATAAAAAAACTTCACTGCCTCAATTCTTAAGGACTAAAAAAAAACTCATCCACTTTGACTATCGAGAAGATACCGACTTTTTCGTTCCACGATTTGAATAGAAGTGATTAGGGTTTTGTTACCTCCACCAATTCAAACCGTAAGTCGTTCGTCACACCACCATTCGACTGTCCGGTATTCTCGTCCGATTTCTGTGGTGTTTGCTACGCCCTTATGCCGGTCCCTGTCTTACGTTCGTTTTTTTATTGTTTTAATCATGACGATTGTCATCAATCGTCATCTTTAAAACCACCACCCACACTAGCGCACCCCAGCAGCCAGGACCTCAACCCCGCCAGAGCATATCTCGCAACCGCCTCCCTGGAGGATTTCTACGGAACTTCGCTTTCCAATCTCATCCAGTATGGTGCAGGTGACACTGAACCTCGAACTCTTGCCAAACGTCAAACTGCAAAAATTATACAATTTCTCAGACGTCAACACTAATGTCGGCCCACATTTTTATATTTTTCCGTGAAGGACAACTTAAATATGTGGATGTAGGCATCTCGTCGGTGGTCGACTCCTATGACTTACGAGTAATATCCTCAACGGCTCTACCGCCTCTCCCCCTGGTCGCGGGTGAGTATGTTTTCCCATCCTGCTCCCTTACCTTTTTTCCGTTGCAGCCTTTTTCTAGCCACGGCCGCTACATGGACTGGACAATCTCCGCCGTGGACACAATTGCACACACAATTGGATTCTGTTAAAGTACGCTCCCCCCCAACAAGTAATGCCATATTGTAGTTTAGAGTGAAAAATCTCAAAATAAATTATCTTAAGAAGGTTTGTTGAGCAGACATTCTTCAGAAAAAAGAAACATGCGAAAATATTGCCGTAAGTTATCAATGTGATTATTAAAACACATTTTAGAGTCAATAATTAGCCCCAGGTATTTAAATTCTGTCACGCTTTCAATTGGAAAACACATTTCGCTGCAGTTGAGATTGCTACAAAATGGTTTAGCGGAAGGGCTGGTGCTACAGAAGCAGCTCAACAGTTTAAACCTTTGGCACTCCGGTGCACGAAAAAAAACTTCAGCGTCAAACGACTTTTGAGTTGCCAGGCTGTAAAACATTATTTTTGTTTTGGAACTGATCATCAGTCTGTGTACAGCAAACCAAGTTCTAAGCAGTTCTAAATCTGAATTGATATCAACAATTAACTTTAAAGGGCTTGCTGAGCCATATGTTAAACCAACATCATCTGCAAAAGCAGTGATAAGACCTTTGAAATTTTGCACAAACAATGAGTTGATATAGATCAGGAATAAAATTGGTCCCAATACAGAGGCTTGAGGTACCCCTAGATTCATCAACCTAATTTCACTTCTAGTTGCATCAATTTTTACTCTTTGAGATCTGTTTTCAAGATATGATTTGAACCACTCAAGAATAAAACCTCGAAAACCAGCATTTTCTATTTTCCGCAACAAGATGGAATGGTGAGCCATATCAAATGCTTTGGTAATATCGACGAACAAACTTGCTGTACACTTTTTATTGTCTAAATTATCGAAAATTTGTGAGCAAAAATTCAGCAGTGCATCCTCCGTACTTTTACCTAATTGAAAACCATATTGAACGGAACTGAAAAAACTTGTTTTGTTCAGAAAGCTTACAATTCTATTTTTCACAACTTTTTCAAAAACTTTGCTAACTGAAGGAAGGAGCGAAATAGGCCTGTAGTTGCTTACATTATTTGCAGCACCTTTTTTGAAAAGTGGAACTACATCCGCAGATTTAAGAGCTGTGGGAAAAACTCCGGATAAAACGCTTTTATTAAAAATATGCGCCAAGACATCAACAACAAAACATGCAATGTTCTTCAACATCCGATTTGAAATGCCATCTATGCCGCAGGAATTCGAGTCTTTTAGAGAACCAATGGTTTTCAACAACTCTAAACCTGTGATAGGCTCAAAGAAGAATGTACGCCTCTGAGAAGTATCAAGAGGAGCACATAAAAAACCAGAATTCCTGCAAACGGATGTAGTTGAATTCGGATGGATGATGTTGGCAAAATAATTATTGAATATATCGGCAACTTCGAGCTTATCAGTGACAATGCGATCATTAAAGAGAATCGTGGTAGGACTTTTAAAAGAAGAGGGCTTATTGAGAATGCAATTAACTAGTTTCCATTCTCCTCTTATATTTCCTCTATTTAAGCAAAATTGATTTTTGTAAAAGGTATCACGGCAAATTGGAATTTTATTTTTTACTTCCATGCATAGCCTTTTTTAATTCTGTTTCAGATTTGTATTACTAGGGTGTTTATAAGATTTCTGTCGCAGTCTATTTTTCTTATTAATTAACTGTACTAGCTCTGTAGTTATCCAAGGTTTGAGCCTTTTAGACGACCTTTTAATATTTTTCGTAAAACTACAATTTTGTATATGATTAGTAAGGCATTTAATAAAAAAGTCATACGATTTAGATGGATCTGGCTCCGTAAAAACATATTCCCATGACTCGAAGCTTAGAATAGACTTTAATTTGGAAAAATCAATTTTAGTTACCTGATTGTGGGAACTTGACTTATGGTTATTGCTTTTAATAATCGTACTTACTAGTAAACCTGTCATTGTTCAGTAATCAGTAATTGAAACATCCAAGACACATTTTTCACAAGCGTCAAGAGAAGTATTGGAGAAACGTTCGTAAATATGATCTAAACAGCTACCTGATGGCAATCTAGTCGGTTCATTTATAACAGACTCCAATCCATGAGATGCCAGTAGGGCCATATATGTTTTTTTTTTTTATTTATTTCATCAATGGATTAAATCTGCTGACTACATTAACAATTTATATTATATACAATACTTAATATATTTACATAAATTATGACAATTTTCTGTTACTTGCATACATACAAGAAAATTTACAGACGAAGACTTAAAAACTGTAAGACTTCTCGTTTAAATGTATCTCTATTCGTTACAATGTCGACTTCATTGCAAACGGTGTTGTACATTGTTAAAGACCGCGAGATGGGCTCATTTAGACCGTAGTTAGTTCTATGAATAGGTATATAAAATAGTACATTTCTGTTTCGAAGTAGTCTTTCCGGAACATAGAACGTAACCAAACACAATAAATCGATGGAATCTATTTTATTGGAAAGAATATCTCTAATAAAAATTATACTTTGTGCGTTTCTTCTAACTTCAAGCGTTTTTAAATCAATTAAAGCACATCTTGAAGAATAGTTCGGCATATCACCAGTCCAATTTAAATTTCGAAGTGCGAATCTTGTAAATCTTTTCTGAATTCGTTCAATTCTTTGGATCCCATTAGCGTAAAATGGGCACCAAACTATAGAACAGTATTCAAGATAAGGAAGTACTAAAGAATTGTATAAGGTTTTAAGTGTGTAAGCATCTTTGAAGTCTTTTGAATTACGTTTTAGAAAACCAAGCATTGAATTACCTTTAGAAGTAATGAAATCGATATGCTGCCGGAAATCCAACTTCGAATCCACAAGCACACCAAGATCCTTCACCAGTTTAACTCTTAATAGTGGGTCTTGATTGAATTTATAAGAATAATTGATAGCGTTCAGTGATCTAGTTGCACTAAGAATCTTACATTTAGAAAAATTCAATTCTAGGTGATTATACTTACACCAGCCTAGAAAAAGATCTATCTCCAATTGAAAAATGGAACAATCAATTATCGATCGGATAGAATATAAGATTTTAACATCGTCAGCAAACATTAGACAAATCGACTTTTGAAAGATCAATGGCAAATCATTTATAAAAAGAAGGAAGAGCAATGGACCTAGATGACTTCCTTGAGGAAGACCTGAGTCAACTTTAATTGGTATAGAGTAAAGCCCACCTATATCGACAATTTGTCTTCTATTAGATAGGTATGACTCTAGCCATATAAGAAAACCACTATCACAACCTAGCATCTTCAGCTTATGAAGTAGTAAACCGTGATGGACTCGGTCAAATGCTTTAATAAAATCTGTGTAGAGTACATCAACTTGGTATCCCTTTTCCATTTCATTCAAGCAAAAATTAGTGAAAATACAGAGATTTGTAGCCGTTGAGCGACCTTTTATGAAGCCGTGTTGTCCCGGTGATAAAAGTTGTTTCACAGAGTAGTAGAACTTATCAGTTATGATTTTTTCCAAAAGTTTTGGTATAGCCGAAATCTTCGAAATGGGTCTATAATTTTTGATTAACTGCTTCGACCCACTTTTATATATATTTTATATTTTATATTTTATATATATAGGATTAATAAATATATGTTGCTACTGTGTCATTTTTTCAAGAATATTAAAGTTAAAATCCCCCAATATTATAAAAATTTTTGATTTTTCATTATCTAATAAATTTGCGAATTCTTCCACAAATACCGAAAAATCATATTTGTGAAGCCGGTAAACACACAAAACAACAAAAGTTGCTTTGTTTACTGAGAAACACAATTTCAAAATATCGGCACTTGAGAAGTCAACAAGATACGTCGGAACACAATCATCAAATTCCTCTTTAACAAAACAACCTACTCCGCCTGCTATGTGTCTCATTGGTTTTAGCGAAAAATGCATAACCCGGCAAACTATAATCTTTTTTCTCGAATTCGTATATCCAAATCTCCGAGACAAATACAAAATCCGGCAAAGAGACAAAAGAGTCTAAGTGAGATACCAGCCGAATGAAATTTTCTCTTAGACTTCTGATGTTTTGGTGAATGAAAAAAAGTTTTTTTGCACAATATAAATTGGATAAAAAAGCTTGTTCACAATTAGTATCAATAAGGTT
Organism: Portevinia maculata; assembly: GCA_949715645.1. Taxonomy (NCBI): domain Eukaryota; kingdom Metazoa; phylum Arthropoda; class Insecta; order Diptera; family Syrphidae; genus Portevinia; species Portevinia maculata. The sequence continues at coordinate 141,067,632 of OX454527.1, forward strand.
GGAGGAAGTAACATCATCGAGACAATTAAAATCGGAATTCATGTGAAATTAATTAATTTTCTTTATCAACAGAACAATTTAAGATCGTCGAAAGATTTTATGACGATGATGTTACTACCTTCAACTTTTTTCATGAGAACATTGTTTTTGCTAAACCACACATATTTAAAGTTCTTCTCTTTTTTTACCTCTTTCGCTCGCATTAGTAACGCCTGGTTATAGTTAGTTATAGCATCATTGATGTACACGAATGTTCGTCTCCCTTTGCTGCTGCTGTTGTTGTTGTTGCTGCTGCTGTTGCTGTTACCATATTGGCACGAGTGAAGGTTTTGCTTTTTCTTCTTCTTTTCAAGCATAATCCGCTGTTTGAGAGCGAAGTCCGACAGTTCCATACATATGATCGGCTTGCTTGAAGCACCGCTGTTTCCATTATTTTATTGTTTCTTTTATGCAAATTTTTTACATAACATTTCGTAAATTGGTTGACAGCCACTTCAAGCCCAGTGCATCACGGAAAATACTCTGCGCGATATTCTTTGCGTTGTTGTCGCTTACGTCAGATAGACCAGCAATTTCAATGCAGTGCTCGCACTTGAACGTGAAGTTCTATTCCTCTGGGTGTTAAACCGGGCGGCTGGTGAAACGTAAGCGTGACGTTGCATCGTGTTTTAAACAAATCGTGCACGACTTGCTTATACTCCACTAAGCCTCCCAGTACAACTTGGTGCTGAGTGTCCTTGGGATGCGTAGTCATCATGAGTGCAGCGTAAGTTTTAATTTTAATTTAATTAATTAATGCCACATACTTTGGATTGCATTTTTAGTTGATTTACGTGAGACAAACCAGCACTGGTCTTCAGATAGCCGTATTATTTTCCGCATTCGGCTATTTAATACCCGCTCAACGATCTTCGTGGTGTGTGACATCAGCTTGATTGAACGGTAGTTATCAGACTGGCGTATCGGCTTATCCTTTGTACAAAAAAAGAAGAAAACTCTCCCTCCACGGGTTAGGCATTGGATCGCCACTCATCAGTTTAGATATGAGAATCATGAGCCATTTAGAACCGATGTCTCCCAACTTTTTTCCAGAAGTCAGAGGGTATCTTTTCTGGCCCAACTGCTTTTCGATTATTGAAGTCATTGATTGCCTTCCTATAACTTCTTCAACAGGAACGTCGTGTATTTCCTCAGTGTGAGGAACGCCTCTCTGAAAATGGAAAATATATCCGAGGAAATTGTTCAATTAGAAGTCCTTAAAAATATTGCTGCCACCTGTGTAGTATAACAAACAAAAGTCCCGTACATCTTGAAAGCTTTTGTCGTGACGTCGTCAGAAACGCTCCCGATTTGCGGTGTGTCGCCATTTCGTATCCTGAACATATAAGAAGCCAACTCGACCCTTAGGTTTCGCCTAAGCTTAACCATTACTTTGCTATACCCCGGAAATCGAATAGCTCTGACCCGAGCGTTTCTGCCGGTCAGAGGATTAACATTGCAATTAACAATTAATATTTCTTGTAGCCGTCTATTTCTCATGTATGTGAAACATAGCGGTACTTCAAATTGTTAAACAAAAGAGGAACACGTGGAGAGTGTCCCTAGTCACTGTAAGTACTTATATAATGTATCATCTAAAGAGGTTGTGCTCCCAAAAACTCCTTCAAACCGTATACTATGCCTTAATATAATCAAAATTGCAATACCTATGGCCTGGAGTGCCACCTATGTTCATATCACAAAAAAATGCTCTCAGAATTATATGGAAAAAAAGGCGTCGAGAATATACTTTTCCGCTTATCCTGAAGTCAAAAATACTGCCTTTGAAACACCTTTACTTTTACAAAGTCTTGAAAATATTTTTTCGAAGGAGTGGTAACTTGCTAAACCAAGACATTCCTATTTATCAACTTCGGAGTACTGAAAGAAGAATCGCTTTCATTCCACCACATATTACCCAACAGTTTCTAAAATTCTATACCTCGATATTCTGCTTATATTCGGGAATTCGATTGTGTAACCTAATTCAAACGAAACATGTACCTAATATGATTTTCAATACCGATTATAATGAATGCTGCTTTTATTTGATGAACCAATTAATAAATAAACCAATTTCAGTTGTTCATAAACACCCGCAGCTATAACTTGTCTGATCTTATCTGATCTGATCTTATTTTATCTCTGCTTCAATTAATATTTTTTCACATGCAAATATGGTTTATAAAGAATTTGGGAATCCTCAGTGCTGAACATTTTCCTTCTGCGATCTGAACACACACACCAATTGTATTGAATACAAAGAAACAAGTTACAGGTGACTGGGATGGTCCAATTGCAATATGCCATAAAGGGTAGGCTAAACTTCCATCGAAGCCAACAAATAATATACCATCAATCTACTCGACGACAATTCTCCCTTCTTTCTTTATCCACCATCGCCCCTGCCTTTAAATATGAATATCCATTTTTCACTTACAAATACGAATTATAAAAAATCCTCACCGCAGAATGCGACTCTCCTCTTCAACGATCATACTAATTCCATACCAATTACCAATTGTATTGAATACCAGAAAAGGGGCATCTACGATTTCCGAGGCCCCAACATTTGTAAACGCAGTTTTATAGATCTCGATGAAATAAACACAAAATTACTTTTGGTAACAGTCTCGTTTTCGCTTAGTTTAGGAGATAACGGACTTTGAAAGTCTACATTTTCCTATGTAATTTGTTGTTGTTATTTTGACGCGACGTCTTCAAATAAAAAAAGTGTTGCATATTTATACGATTTAGGAAACGCTGATTAAATTCTTTAATAAATGTAGTATAATCTTAGGCATAATCGATGTTAAAATTTCCCTAAAATTTTTTAGAAAAGCTAAAGCATTCCTAGGCGTTTTGAATAATTTTAGATATATTAGCCGTGTTTTATTATCAGCTATGATCCGTATAGATCATCGATTTACATGCACTTACAACAACAACATGTGATCCAGCTTTTCATCGAGATCACGAATCATGATCTGATAATTAATTCAACTATTTGTCGTTGTTTTTTCGTGGCGTTGCTTGTTTCATTCATAAATGTTGGTGTCCCTGTAAATTATAGGAACACAATAATATTGCCAGACCAAAATATGAAACACTATTAATAACACAAAAAATCAATTAGCATATTTTCATTTTCGAATAATTTACTACTGCGACTTTTGAGACGATTTTCTTCGTAATATAATACACAAAAATTAATGGAAATATTAGCAGTACAATACTGTTAATATGTTGCATATTTGAACATAACATTTGAACATAGTTTCTCAAAAAAAAATATTGAGTGCAAAATGTATGTTGATTTGTATTCAAATGGTAACACCCCCGACACAAAAAGCGAAATGTCAAACTGAAATAATAGAAAACATATGAGCTAGTGCAATGGAGGAGTCAACAAATAAATCGTAAGTTGTTATTAGTGAATAATTTATTTATTTCGTTGCAAAATACCTACCTAATATTTTTTCTTAAGCGCAAGAAGAAATTGGACGTATGATGAAACCGATGCGTTCCTGGAGGCTTACGGCAGGAGGCAAGCCGAATTTCAGCATACTCGAAAGAAAAAGTTTGCTATGCAAAATGTCCTCGAAAACCTTCTATAGCAAGGAGTTTTGGTATATATATACATACATTTTCTTTGTTACTTAGATTAAATTAATTTCACTTATTTTAATTTACCTATACTTACAGACTGAGTATACCACTCGATTGATGCTCGAAGTGAAACTTAAAAATTTGATAAGAGCATTCAAGGCTACCAGTGACAACAATAAAAGGACTGGGGAAGTGGCCAGCACAGCTCCGCATGAGCAAAAAATGGAGGAACTATTCGGTAACCGGCCGGAAATAAGGAATACGCACTCCATTAACTTGTCAGGCAAGCCAATAATTGCGCTTCCGACAAGTGACAAAAAAAGAAAACATGATCTTGCGATGTCCTCCTCATCATCTTCGGAGAGTGATAAGGAGAATGCAGACACCCCGTCAACATCAACATCGGCACACAAAAAACGAGGTAATTTAACAGATAATATTAAGGTATAGTATGTATACAGAATAGATCACAAAATGCTTGTCAAATATGTTTGGGTTTAACTCACCTCTCCTTACTAGACATCATAAACACTAAAATGTATTTGCCTTGTGTTTTGAAATGTATGCTGTGTGCTCGCATTTGTGATACCTATACATTTAAATAAAAGTTATTTGTTTCTAGCCTTTAAATAAAAAAAGGGTTCCCTCCTCCAACCAACTTCAATAACTATGCTATCTCATAGGGCACGTCAAGACGAACTTAGACATACCAAACACTTAGTCGTAACTCTACTAGATTCCTAGAGTCAATTACGAACGGATAGCTGTAGACATTATTTGTGCTAAGTTGATAAAAAAACTATCTTTTCGAACCTGCTTCTAGAAAACCAGATAAGCTATCACTAAGCATTTGGTATTTCTATATTCAGCACAATACCTTCTCTACAATAGTATACTCTGTTTTGAATTTATATTTATATTTAAAAAAATTGTAGTACCAAACGCATTATCAGTTTGGTTATTTTTTCTTCGCACAAAAGTACAGATATCGAAACGAGTATGGTATAGTGCGTACCAAAACAGTTGGCCATTCTACTGCGCAGGTCTCTTAAAATGTGTTTTACAATCTCTTAAATTGCAAAAAACAAGCATAAAGAGACGAAAATGGGCGGAGCCATAATAAAAAACGACGTATACCCTGCCTTGTGTTCAAGATCGCTGTCGCGATCTCACTGAGGGTGGTTTCTTCATTTTCCTTCTTTTATACTGAAATTAGGAGCGGAGGAAAAATATAGACCATTATATGTCAACTTTACTTGGAGGCAAATATATTGTTTCGTTTTTTGTCTTGTCGGTTCTTTGTAGGAGTATGATGTGATCACGGTCGGATAGATTAAGCAAAACATTGCACATGAATTGATTGTGTGACTGTGTCTGTATGAAGGTGTACGGTTTTAGATTTAAACCCTATTTGCTCATTATGCTTTCGTTGATCATTATTAATTGTGTCGTGCATATTGATCATGTAGGTACTGATATTGGCACGCAAAGTAAAGTAAATTGCAGTGTCACACCAATTTTTTTTTGTTTATATCATTGAATTTGGGCGAGGTAGGTAAATTTAATAAAAAATTTACAATTTGGGAATTTTTTGGAAACGTAAACGATTTTATGCCCAATAACAATAGGCACGATTTTCTGTCACAAAAAAGAGGATGGGGTATTAAACGGTTCGTTAAAGACAAAATGGTGAACGTTCTTGATTCTTCAATAATTTTTTTTAAGAAATGCAGTTTTTAAAACTTTTTGAACTACCCACCACTTTTAAATTTGTAACCTTGATTAAAAGTGTAAATTATAGCGAGATAAAATTGACGATGAATTGCAAATATAAAACAGATTTACAGCGAGCAGCAAAACAAAACACCAGTATACCAAATGGGTGGTTCCGTTTGGTTTGAATTAAGAAGTAAAAACACACACGTTTTAGTACTAAGATAAAAATATTTATTGATTTTGCTACCTATATATGAAATAGTTAATATTAATGTATATTAAATTGAATTCGAAGAACTGTCAGTTTCATAATCGGTTGAAGAATCATCTCCTGGATTGATAATTATTGCATCCGACATTGTGTCCCACATCTGCTCGTGTGAAAAGTATTCCTCCTCTGTCCTTATAATTTTTTCACAAACTTTGCGCCAATCTTCAACTGTTATTTTTGAAAATTCTTCTTCAGCTAGTTTCTGAACATCCGATAATCTAAACGTTGTATTTCGGCTTCCGACTCTTCCCTTGACTGTTGCCCAGATCTTTTCAATAGGGTTGAGATCTGGATGATAGGGTGGCAATCGTAGTACTTCGTGTCCCGCGCCGTGAATCATATCGTCAATCTTATGCTTGGGGTGGTGATTAGTCCAATGTCGCTTTATAAGGTCATAAAGTTCGACTTTGAGCATTTTTGAAGAATGCGGTATATTGTTGACGGAAAGCCATTCTAACATCTCCGATTTAAGGGAAGCAGAAGTGATTTGCTTGTGTTCCCATTTGTTGTGATATGATGCGTTGTCCATTACAATAACCGATGGTACCTCTAGGTTATTTAAAACTTGATCCTTCATCCATTTGGAGAAATTTTCAAAATTCATCTCATCGTGATAATCTCCTGTTTTCGACCCAGATTTAAATAAAAGCAAGGCATTATTCACGAAGCCCTTCGCTCCACCTGCATGCGCCATTATCAGCCTTTGGCCTTTTGAAATTGGCGCCTTTAAACCTTGACTGGTGCCGTCAGTCCATGCCCTTGGCCTTGTGTGAGAGCTGTGAATATAGCTCTCGTCCAAATAAATAATCTCATATCCTTCTGACCTGTACTCCCGCACCTTCCTCAGATATTTCACTCGTAAAAGTTTGATTTCATTTCTTTCGCAAAGAAATTTACGGTTGTTCTCCGTTTTCATATAAGAAAATCCATTTCTTTTTAAAATCCTATGTAGCGATATATTGCTTAGGTTCAGCTCCAAATCTTCCTGCACCCGTTGTCTTAACATTTTTAATGTTATCATCATTTTTTCTTCAATGTGGAAGTTGTATATAATTCGCCGAACAGCTGTGATACCAAATTCGTCCAATCCAGTTTTCCATTTTGTATGTGGTACTCTTTTAGTTGGAGATTCAATAGCGCCTTTCTTCTCATATTCTTTAATTATCCTTGTTATTGTTCGGGCCGAAATTCCCGTAAACTCCTCTGTCTGTGAATTTGCGTATGTGATGGGATTATCTATACACAAATTCCTAGCTTCTTCAATTTTTTTGTAATATATCCTAACAACGATCTTACGTCCTAGACTTCCTATTGGTTTTCCTTTTCTTGAAAGATCCATGACAATTTATTTTATTTTAATAAACTTATGTCCTAGCAATGCTTTTGTTTTCGTGAAAGTGAATTCCAAATAGGAAATCCATAATATATATGCGTTATCTTAAAATAAAAAACTCTAAAAACCAAGCAACAAATTTATTCCTTGCCCCTACAGGTAACCAAATGCAAACACTAATCATGTCGTAAAACTTTTACACTTAAGTCAAACAGGTAAAATCAAACATCATAAAATTAATGCTAACCAAGCACACCACCCATACAGGTACCTAGCGCTAAACCACGAAATGTTCAACCATAAAAAGGGTTGGGAACCCTTTCAAATACAATCGGACTTCTAGGTAGAAATGTATAAAAGTCGACCTCATAATAAAAAATTAAGTTTATTTAGATATTCAACAGCATTTTAGTTCTAAGCACTGTAAAGTTGGGTTACGCATTGTAAATTACAGGCAAAAACGCTTAGTGATTAAATCTCTTTCGCGTCATTTTTGTTCTCTTAAATCCTCTCTCTGCGCAATCGACCGTTGGCCAACTGTTTTGGTACGGACTATACTACAAAATTTTTAAATAAAAAAATTAACGTAGAACTGTGTATGGCATCTTATAGAGTGTATCAAGACGAACTCAGAAATGCAAAAACATCTGTGGTAGCCAATACGGATTAGTAGTGTAACGTATATTCCAAATATCAAATATACTGCTACCTTACCTATAACCCACTAGGATCTTGTTTAGAGGGTAGAAAAAGAGAATTTTAATTGTAAATGTATAACTACTGCTAGAGCCAATGTCATATTACATATTATATACTATATAGAAGTATTGAACATTTATTTATTTTATTTTACAGCTCATGAATTGTTGGTTGAATGTCGCGCGATAAAAAAACAAGTAGCTGAAATGCAATCATCACCAAAAGCTTGTGGAAATGAAAATGTTCAGCCATCGCCATCATCAACATCGGCACCGAAAAGAAATGCCGTGGGGAATAGGGGCAAATTGCAACTGCTTCAACAAAAAAATAACATTTTGGCTGAGTATGCTGCAAAAAGAAATACCATACTAGAAGCTGCAGAAAAGGCGAAGGAAGATCGCTATAAGAGAAAGGAGAAGCTGTTCAGGGAGCTTTTTGAAAACATAAAATAATTAGAACTTAAGTTATTTATAAGTTTATTTATTGGTATCTAGAGGTAAAGTTCCTATTTATTTATTGATACAGTTCTAGTTCCTATTTACTTATTTGTAGAGTTTTATTTTATGTTTATTTTCTTTTCTTTTCTTTATCAAAAATTGGAGTCGTTTTTTTATTTGTTATTTAATAAATAAGTGATTTTCACGTTATGTATGTATTATGCGTCTGTTTATTAAGTCTTCCAGCACACGTTCTCGCCTGTTGCTATTTGCTATACCTTGGGTATTTTCCACAACTGGAACATTTTCAGGTTCATATTCTTCATCGAATTCATCATTATTATCTGTACACATGTTGTGCAATATGCATCCACAGACAACCAAATTTACGACCATATTTATTTTTCTCTGTTCGGTAAAATGCAGCAGCCTTCTAAAACGGGATTTAAGTAAACCAAATGAATGCTCCACAATGACACGTCCAGAAGAGTGCAGATTATTAAAACTCCTTTGTACATTCGTCATAGCTCCATTATCTTTAAACGGTGGAACCAACCAATCCAGAGATGGGTATGCAGAGTCTCCAAGCAAAAATGTATTGCTCGGGAAAAGTGCATTCATGTCGTCGCAAGCTTCTCTGTATAGATCAGGGGCCTGTAACACAACGCGACAAGTCGACAAGTCAAAATTCACTTGTCCACTTATTCTTGTCCGACAAGTACAAATTTATTCTGTAACAGAACGTAAACCGTTGCACTTGTCAAAAGAATTAAATTCCCTTGACTTGTCGGCATTCTTCGACAAGTGTTTCATATGTGAAGATGGCAAAAATCACGGAAGACAAAAAAAGTGTAATTTTAACAAAAATAAGGGAAGAAAAAGATATCCTATTTGGTGCTTTCAGTGATGTCCTAACAAAAGAAAATAAATGTACAAAATGGAAGGAAATAGACAGCCTGGCAAAAAGCCTAAATGTTGTTGCACAAAATAAAAATTGGACGTATGTGAGGGACGTATTTTGGCAAAACGTTAAGAAACGCAACGAATTGTAAGTACTAACTAAATAAGTAACATAATAATTAATATGTTAATTACACAAATCAAATGATAGGCAAAAGTGGACAACTCAAAAAAAACGGGTTCTGCGGGTGGAAAAAACTGCATCTTAACAACTTGCGACAACATTGTGCTCGATATCGTTGGGCGAAAATCGGAAGCAGTTATTGGACTCGGTGTTGCGGAATCTTTGAGTACCACTAATGGTTTGTGTGATATAATAATATTACCGCATATCTACTCATTAATTACCATTTTTTTATTTTGATAGATTCTCCTAGTTGTTCCAATACAGTTCCAGGTGCCTTTGCAGCGGTAAACTGTGTTGCTACGGAAAATGTGCATCCATCACGTAAAAGAAAGAGAGGTTGAAATCAATTTAATACGTTAATTCTGTAATCATACAATTTGAACATTATATCATTTTTAGGAGAAAGAAAATCCCAAAAAGAAGAATCTCCACATGCTTTTAAAAAAAAAAACTCGTAATCGAGAACCTTGAGATTTCAAATTATAAAGGAAAGTTGGAGATTGCTTTGCTAGAGAAGAAGCTCGGTTATCCCCCTTCCTCTTTCACGAAAAGCTTAAGAGAGACCATAACCGAGCACAATATCAGCGACCAAGAGAGTGCTGAAACAGAAAATGAATATGAAAGTGAAAGTGACAAAAGTCTCACCAACAACAGTCTTTGAAAGAACGGAGTATTAATGCCTTCTAATTTTCTTTTTATTTATTTTTATTATCATGAAATATATTTTTTGTTCTTTATTTCAATACAAATAAATTAAGTTTATAAATTGGTATATGATTACTGTGCGTTGAAAAAGTCAACAAGTTGCTGCTGTCTCAACTTCGCTTCTCTGGATGGGGTGCAAACAAATTTTCGCTTGGTACATCAGTGTTTCCCTCAGTTGGTTCAGCAGCACTATTTTGTGTATTTAAGCTCTCGCGCCGGGAAAGATTACATAATGTCACACAGCATTTAAATATATTCGCAGCATATACAGGATTGACCCGTAAGTGGTTCAAACAGGGGAACTTTTCTTTCAGAACTCCAAATGCACATTCTACGAAACGTCGTGTGCGTTTATGAGCCCTGTTGTATCCAATGACTGACGTGTTATTGGGGACAGACGTTAATGGTGGCATAAGCCATGTTTTTAGTGGGTATGCGCTATCACCTAAAATAACAGCGTTTTCAAAAGGCCTCCATCCATTTTCCATTTTATGATACAGAGTACTATTACGCAACACTCTTGCATCATGTACACTGCCTGGCCAGTTGGCACTTACATAGTAAAACTGTAGATCTGGCCCGCACACTGCCATACAGTTTAATGAGTGCTCACCATGGCGATCAACGAAAGCAACTTCGTTATCAGAAGGGGCATCAATTTTGATTAGTATGCCATCAACTGCGCCACAAACCTCCGGCATCCCACCTTTTTCAAAAAAATCCTGAATAACTGGAAGCATATCATCTGGCCAACATACTTGGCTGTCGAATTCGATTTCAATTACTGCCTGAGTAATCTCTCGAATGCAGCGACACACTGTCATTTTGCTAACGCCGTGCATGTCACCTATAATATGGTACTGTGAACCCGAACCGAACCAATGTAGAGCAATCAACAGTTTTTGGTAAACGGTCAATGAATAACTTTTATTTGTAGTGCACTGTATTTTTCTTCTTAGTCTTGCAGCAAGATTGTGGGCAGTTGATTTTGATATGCGAAATTTTTCAATATACAGATGATCACTGACATCAAAATTAATTCTTGGCCTAAAAACTTTCAACCTGTGCTGAGGTTCATTGTTCTCACTATCACCATCACTATCAAAGTCGGAATCAAAAAAGTACATTTTTAACTATATACTATTGTATTTCACTGTTTGTTTTCTGCTTAGGTATTACATTAAAAATGCACTTGTAAGTTTTTGACAATATTCAGATCACTTGTCCGGATTGAACCACAGTTTGACAAGTGTGTCTTGACACTTGTCGTGTTCTGTTACAGAAAGAGGGAAATTATATAATTTCCCACTTGTCATCTCTTATCGCGACAATTGTCGCAGTGCTCGCGGACTTGTCGTTTTGTGTTACACAATCTTTGACAAGTTGTCGAAATTCACTTGTCCTACAACTACTTGTCGCGTTCTGTTACAGGCCCCAGATCTTCGTAATATTCGGCTGTCATGCAAACTTCCCGGCTCTCCACAAAAGACCTTGATAAATTTTTTATTAGCATCCACTACAGCCTGAATAGCAATGCTATAAAACCGCTTCCTGTTAAAATAGCTCTCCTTGTTGACAATTGGGGCTTTAATTTTTATATGAGAACCGTCGATACATCCTAAGATACCGGGAATCTTTGTCTTGGCTTCCATTACTGCTGCATTTTGTAATGCTTCATTTGCGTTTGGCCATTTGACATATTCATGCCCAATTGAAATGATCCATTCTGAAACTCTGGTTACAATATTCCACGCTGTCGAAATTGAAATGCCAAATAAATTAGCTATTTCTCGGAATGTGTTAGTATTGGCTATATACCAAATAAAGAGATATATATCTTTTTCTGGAGAAGTCTTAGGCAGTCCTCTTCGCAGTGTTCTACGGAACCTCTCTGATAGTCTGTAACGATCTAAAAGTAGAAGAAAATACATATTTCACCGTTTTAATTGCAGTATTATATTATCTACCTATCAGACTCTGGCATGTTGAGCGATTTAGCCTGAAATGCTTTTTAAAGTCCAAATCGCTGTAACTACGAATTACATCCTCAAATTCTTGGATTGTTTGATGATTGGCCGTAATATTCTCGTCATTAAATATTGATGAATCTGTGCTTTCCTCTTCGAATATTGAAAAACCTGATGTGTAGCTTTCGTCGCTATCATCATTGCTTTCAAAAAGAAACTTAAGGAGAAAGAAATTGATGTCATAATAAATAATTAATTCAATAAATAACATGTACTTACATTTGCAATTGATTCCTTTACGTTTCGTGTTTATAAATGTAAATGTCATCATATTGTGACGTCACATTGTACCCTATATTTGCAATATGGCTGACTGCCACTACGAGATTTGACATACCTGGTCTTGTGGCGACCTCGAAATACTGTGGCTACGCGAGGAAGCATTCCGTGGAACCACACACTAATCATAGATGTCGCAACGAACAACAACGAGAAATTCATGACAGAACGAACGGTCGTGAGAAAAAAGAAAATGGTGTTTGTTCTTCGAGTTAGTCGCTTCATTGTTTTTATCGTGTTTTTAATATTCAATAAAGAAATCTATTAAATAAACTAATTGTATTACTGTGGATATTTATCTGTGCACACACTTGTGCCTACAGTGGTGACCCCGACGTGATCCACAACAATTAAAAATTTATTTAATTGGCAACAGCCGAACCAACTACGCACTTTATCTCTTGCACTTGTACATACATATATTTATAAGTATGCAAGGCGAACAAAACACAAGGACGAATGCAGGCGTTTCCTCAGGACCACCAACTCCATCCGATGCGGAGATCCAGGAAATCAATGCTCTCAAAAACCTGAGGATTCCTCCGTTCTGGAAAATTAATCCAGCGCTATGGTTTGTACAAGTGGAAGCGCAATTCCACAATAATCGGATCATCAGCGACAACAGCCGATTCAACGCCATCATCGCTGGACTGGACCCAGAAGTGCTGAATGAGGTATCAGACTTAGTGCAGAAACCACCGGACACAGATAAGTACATTGCTTTTAAAAAACAAGTCATATCTAGGTTCACCGAGTCTAAGGAGAGGCAACTGAACAGATTGATGACGACCCTTGAACTTGGCGACAGACGTCCATCAAGTCTCCTCAGGGAAATGCGAAGACTGGCTGGTTCAAATGTTCCAGACGACATGTTGTCCACTCTATGGATGGCACGAATGCCCAGTCATGTGCGTGGAATACTTTCTGCCAGTCACGGAATCGACCTCACTGCGTTGTCTGAAATCGCAGACAAAATCGTTGATAACACATCCGCCCACGCTGTTTTCTCCACTGATGTTCATGAAGATGACCCTATACCACAATCCACCAACGCTGAAAGTGATCTGAACAGAAGACTAAATTCCATCGAGTCCACTCTGTCAACTCTAATGACGGCTATGCAATCACTGAAAACCAGTCACAGCCATGGCAGGTCTCGACCACAGTCAAGGAATAACAGATCGCTCTCAAGAGCATCAACTCCTAACGGAATGTGTTTCTTCCATGAGAAATTCGGCAGCGATGCCCGGAAGTGTAAGAAACCATGCAGCTACAAAGCAAAAAACTAAGTGAGCTGTTGTCCTCAGAGGCGGACGGCAACAGTCAAAGATTCCACAAGGAACACCGCCTCTACATCTTCGACAAGGAGACAAACCAAAAGTTTTTGCTCGACTCTGGATCAACTATATGTGTCTTACCTCGTTCCAGGGACTGCAAAAACAACAGAGGGGAAATAACACTCCTGGCAGCGAATAACTCACCGATTCACACCTACGGCGAGAAGATCCTCACACTCAACCTTGGTCTCCGGCGAGCTATCACTTGGCCGTTCGTTATTGCAGATGTTAAAACAGCAATAATTGGCGCAGACTTGCTCGCACACTACGGACTTGTCATTGACCTGAAAGCCAGACGTGTCATAGACAAAACAACATCATTAACGGTACAAGGCGAGATTTATACCAGTGATTTGTCAAAACTTCTGACTATCAGTGGTCCTGAACCATACATAAATCTCGTCAACGAATTCGTTCTGGCCAACAACAACGCACCTGATCCAAAATCAGGAGTCAACATCGTGCAACACTGCATCGTAACCACGGGCCAACCAGTGTCCGAACGACCACGACGACTCTCCGGCGACAAGTTGAAACAGGCCAAGGCTGAATTCGAGGATTTTCAAAAGAAGGGTTACTGCCGTCTATCCAGCAGTCCTTGGGCTAGCCCCATTCATCTTGTTGAAAAAAAGACTGGCGGTTGGAGATGCTGCGGTGACTACCGTCGTCTGAATTCCATAACACAACCAGATAGCTACCCCATTCCTCACATCATGGACTTTACTGAACAGTTGAACAACAAAAACTGCTTCTCGATACTGGATCTAGACAAGGCATACTACCAGATCCCGATGACACCTGACGACATCCAAAAAACTGCGGTGACCACGCCTTTTGGTTTGTTTGAGTTTGTAGTCATGCCATTCGGACTCAAAAACGCAACTCAGACTTTCCAAAGGCACATGGATATGGTCCTACGTGGACTAGATTTCGTTTTTTGCTACGTTGACGACATCCTCATTGCCTCCGACTCAGAGGAAGAACATCGCCAACACGTCCGTATAGTTCTACAACGTCTCCACGAACATAGACTTATCATCAACATCAGGAAGTGCATTTTTGGGAAGTCTGAGGTTACGTACCTTGGACATACAATCAACCAAGCCGGATGCAGACCACCTGAAGCCAGAGTTGAGGCCATATCGAACTATCCAAAGCCATCCAACATCATGGAACTACGTCGTTTTCTTGGAGTCGTTAACTACTACCGACGATACATCCCTAATTGTGCCCATATTCAAGCACCGTTGAATGGACTCATCAGGGACTCCAAGAAAAACGACAAACGACCCGTTCCCTGGACTCCTTTGGCGGAAGAAGCTTTCGATGTATGCAAGGACAGTATCAAGCATGCTACACTACTCAACCACATCGATCCGAAGTCTACACTTGTCCTAACAACGGATGCTTCTGATATCGCAGTTGGTGCCAAATTGGAACAAAAACAAAATAACCAATATCAACCGATCGGACTGTTTTCATGCAAACTGTCACCTGCACAAAGTCGCTACAGCACATATGATCGCGAGTTGCTGGCAATATACCTAGCTATCCGATTCTTCCAACACATCTTGGACGGTCGACACTTTGTCGTGCAAACGGATCACAAGCCGCTCATATATGCGTTCCAGCAGAATTCGGACAAGGCCCCGCAACGTCGTCTAAGGCAATTAGACTACATATCGCAGTATACTACGGACATTGTTTACCTACCCGGCGACGACAACTCAGTAGCAGATGCATTATCGCGACTCAATTCGATAACCATGCCAATCCAATTTGATCTGAGAGAACTTCATTTATCTCAGCTACTCGATGTGGAACTTCAATCAATCCTGAAGCAACAAAATTCATCGCTCAAGTTAAAGAAACTCACTTTGGAACCTGAAATTAAAATTTACTGCGATGTTTCCGACAATATGATTCGACCATATCTACCAGCTTCCCTGCGACGGAAGGCCTTTGAATCCATCCATGGTCTTTCTCATCCAAGCGGAAGAACAACCAGTCGACAACTCAGAGAGAAGTACGTTTGGCCAAACATCAGGAAAGACGCATTGGAGTGGTCACGCACTTGCATCCAATGCCAACGATCCAAAGTTCATCGACATACGAGGCTTATCCCGGATTCAATTGCAGTTCCAGAGCACCGTTTCCAGCATGTCCACATAGACCTCATTGTGCTGCCACTCTGCAAAGGCAATAGGTATTGCCTAACTATGATCGATCGCTTCAGTAGATGGGTGGAAGCAGTACCTCTACAGGACATGTATGCGGACACAGTGGCCACGGTGTTTTATACGCACTGGGTTGCTCGTTTCGGTTCGCCAACAACATTAACCACCGACCAGGGAACTCAATTTGAGTCTGCACTGTTCAACGCACTGATCAACATGATTGGAACGGTGAGGATACGAACATCACCCTACCACCCAGCCTCAAATGGACTTGTTGAACGTTGGCATCGTTCACTGAAAGCCGCCCTGATGTGCCATGAAAAAACGAACTGGACTGATGCTCTTCCGACAGTGTTGTTGGGATTGCGAACTGCATACAAAGAGGACATCAAGGCCTCCGCAGCAGAGATGCTTTATGGAACATATCTCAGAGTTCCTGGTGAGTTCTTTACGAATAATAACTTTGTTCTAGATCCACAGATTTTCGTTGAGAAACACCGAGAAGCGATGCGCAAATTCCGTCCTACAGCAACTGCAAACCATGCAAAAGAAAAAATGTTTGTTTCACCAGATTTAAACAAATGTACACACGTGTTCCTACGCTGCGATGCTGTGAAGAAACCCCTGCAACAACCATACACAGGTCCACATCCAATAATCCACCGAATCAGTAATCGACTCTTCACAATTAATGCAGATGGCAGAAAATTAAATGTTTCGGTAGACTGTTTGAAACCAGCTCACATCTATGTCGATTTTATCCCAGACGTTCATCCAGATGTCAACAAAAATCCAACTTCACTGAAGAATCTGAAAAACAAAAATCAATTGGATAAAAATAAAACAGCTGTGAAACAAAAAGTAACATTTGCCAGTTCATCGTGACTTCGTCACTGGAGGGGGAGTCATGTGGCGACCTCGAAATACTGTGGCTACGCGAGGAAGCATTCCGTGGAACCACACACTAATCATAGATGTCGCAACGAACAACAACGAGAAATTCATGACAGAACGAACGGTCGTGAGAAAAAAGAAAATGGTGTTTGTTCTTCGAGTTAGTCGCTTCATTGTTTTTATCGTGTTTTTAATATTCAATAAAGAAATCTATTAAATAAACTAATTGTATTACTGTGGATATTTATCTGTGCACACACTTGTGCCTACAGTCTGTTATGTGTTAAAAACAACTGTTGCCACAACTTAAAAATAAAATTTTTCAATGATCCAGTTTGTTTTATTTTCATGATCTGATCCGGATCAGATCACGCTGATAATAAAATACGGCTATTGTTGCATGTTTGCTTGAACTGTGTCATTCAACATTAATTAGTCAACTACGCCATCTAGTAGAAAGTGGCCATATTACCGAATTTGGCGTACCAATGGAATTGCACTCGGACCAAGGTCGCAACTTCGAGTCGAAGATCTTTCAAGGAGTATGCCAGCTACTAGGGATTAAGAAGACAAGAACAACCCCGCTTCATCCACAATCGGACGGAATGGTGGAACGCTTCAATAGAACCTTAAACGAACACCTTTCTAAGGTTGTTGGCGACTGCCAGCGGGACTGGGACAAGCACATCCCCATGTTCCTATTAGCTTGTCGAAGCGCAGTTCATAACACAACAGGACATACTCCATCCGAAATCCTTTTTGGTAGAACCATCCGGTTACCTAGTGAATTGATGTTTGGATCTCCGACTGATGAAGCAACGAATGAAGATGATTATGTGGCGGATCTCAGAGAAATCATCAGAAACATTCATCGGAAAACTAGAGATAAGATTCGGATATCCAGCGACCGCATGAAGACGAGGTACGATACAAAAGCGACCACCACAGGATTCCACCTAAACTTCAGCAGGATTGGGAAGGTCCCTATAAGATAGTGAAGCGCATCATACCGGATCCAGCGAGGAAGAGGCAAGCTGAAAGTTGTCCATGTGGATCGTCTCCATCGCTACCATGGGGAAAATATTGACGTGCTTGTTCGGGACGAACAAGTTTAAGAGGGGGATATTGTTGCATGTTTGCTTGAACTGTGTCATTCAACATTAATTAGTCAACTACGCCATCTAGTAGAAAGTGGCCATATTACCGATTTTGGCAGCATTGGAATAGCAGTTTGAGTAGCTATGGTACAGTGGCGTGGCGTGGATAATTTTAAAAGGGAAGACGTTGAATAATTTAGTCACCTATAAAAATAAAAATCTTTAAAACCTGAAATAAAATAATTTTTAATGGGGATGCATATTATGTAGATACAACATAATATGCATTCCACATTGACTTAGCAAAAATATTCTAGCCACATTTTTTATACTTCAAGACATTAATATTTCAATCAACAATGAGCTTAAAGCATAACAAAAGTGGCTTCAAAAGAAGCCGGTCTTGACAGACGCATGATACAATAACTTAAAAAAATTCAGCAGAATGTGGATAGTCATTTTAAAATAAGAAAATTCAGAAGAATTATATGGATAATTCTTTATATTTGTTAAAATATAAAAACGATACAAATAATAATGTCAGCAATAAAAATAAATCAAAATTAAAAACAGCTAAAATTCACACACTTAAAAAAAAAAGTGAAAAGTTTAGTTAAAATATTAGTTCTTTATAATTATTTGTATTCTAATGCTATTCGACGATCTTTTTTGATAAACTCTGCCAATACCCTTTCATAGAAGTTTGGTCTATTTTTAATTTTAAGAAGAAGTCTTCTTTCTATCGATATGAGGGCTAAATCAGAGAGCCTATCCTCGCCCTGTGAGTTTCTTAAATAAGTATGAATTCTTTTTAAAGCAGAAAAAGACCTCTCAACGGAGGCGACGGAAATGGGAAGTGTTAAAAGTAAACTACTTAAGTTTAAGACTTGAGGGAACACTTCTTTCAATGCTTCACTATTCAAATGGTTGTGAAGGTCGAGAACCTCAACCTGCCGAAGTGACGACGAAGAATATAAAACATTAAGTTCATTTTTTAATGCCGTGAAGTCAAAAATTCAAGGAAAAAACTTAATTAGGGAAGATATTTTTACATCTGGACTGGAACGAGAAAAAGTGTCATACTTCAAATTATTTAGTAAATCCAAAAATGTAAGATTACTAAATGATTTATATCTGGCATTTATTTGGCTAACTATATTGTCTTTAATTTCAACAAAAAGGCGCTTATAATTCGTCTTCAAATCGAAGTCAAGCAACCTGCGTTTACGTGGAGGTTCGATGCAATCATTTACGCTGTCATAAATAACTTCAAACATATTTAAAAAGTCAGAGCTTATCCATGACTCAAAAAGTTCGATTTCTTGCTTGGCATAACTAACGTCTGTTTGTTTTTTTTGAATTAAATTAAATAATACATCGGTCTTTGCAAATATTTCAGAAAGGGTATGAAGCAAAAAACAGAATTCCTTGCTCTCTAATTTATTTAATAAACTTTCTGCCATCGAAAGTGTGTCAGTATCCCATTCCCTAGAGTCATTAATTATTTTACTAAAAGTTTCAATTATATCTATTCTACAGTTAAAGATTACGTTTATTATTCTTGAATGATAATGCCAACGAGTTTCCGATACTCCTGGCATGCGTCGATTGGAAATTTGTTTTAAAAGATTGGACCGCTTTGTGGATTTATTAAAAAATTGAACGATGCTATTAGTATAGCCAAAAAATAGTTTAAGTTCTGCTATGTTTTCTAAAGATCGGGATAGTACTAAATTTAAAACATGTGCATAACGAGGAATAAAATTTGCCATCGGGCATTCATCAAGGACCTTCTTTTGAACACCACCCCCCTCGCCGGACATAACTGCGGCACCATCGTAGGATTGTCCTATTAACTTTTCCTTGCAGTCGTATGTTTCAAGAATTTTAAATATATGATTGGATAACTCATTTGCATTACGACTTGCGCTAACGTCAAAAAATCCAAGAAATCTTTCTTGTATACCATCCTCTGACAAGTACCGAAATATGACAGTCAGTTGTTCCCTATGACTCAAATCTGGTGTTTCGTCGATCATAATCGACACGAACCGAGCATCCTTGATTTCCGTTTTAATTTCGGATTTAATAACCGCCGCGATACTATGTATCAAATCGTTTTGAATATCGTTGGATAAACCTGAAAAAATTGGATTGTGTGTACTTGAACACTACTCTAAATGGGATTCCAATAAAGTGTCATATTTAGATAAAAAATAAACCGCTTCGACATAATTGCCACGATTATCTGAACTAGACCTTTCATCATGACCGCGAAATGCTAACTCCTGTCTGCCTAATAAAATGACCGTGTCAATAAAACGTTCCATTAGTTTCCGATTTTTATCTACTTTTTTATTATGAACAACGAAAGAATTTCCTAAAGAAGTTTCAATGCGATTCGTGCCGAATTCGTGTAGGGATAAACAACAACGAATATGTTTTTCTGTCTTAATATGTTTTTTCGAAGAATTAACTAAATTATTTATATCAGTGAAACCCGTTCGGCTCCAAACACTGGCGGAGTTTGAAAAAAGAAGACAAGGAAAACAAAACATTTTATTAAGCTTGCAACTCCCAGTTAGCCACTTATATTTTTGGTATAAGGAAACATTAAAATGTGTCACAAAACCATCTCTCCTTTGGTAATTAATATTTATAAAAGGCATAGAGCGCCCTACGTCTACAACTTTTTTTTTATCAAGAAAAGATAGCTTACTAAAACTATTTGAATCCTCCAGGAGGAAATCAGTTAAACAGCAATCTACACAAATCAAAGACATTTCCAAAAAAAAATCTAAAACTGCACTAAAATTAAGAAGCTAAAATGTTTTTATCAGTAAGTTGGTAATAAAAGAAACTAAAAAATTACACATTAACCTTCACTTTCACTTTCACATCTAACTTTTCACTATTTTAATTTAAGATTTTATCAAATTGGCTTTACAAAACACTAGATTTTTTCAAGTTATTGCACTTGTGCAACGCAGTCTGTCAATAAATTCCAACTGATTCTAAATTAAAATTTGAATTCCTGCTTAAAAAAAAAACAAGTGTCGGTATTTTATTTGACATGAACTTCTCTTAAGCGATATGCTGAATTTACTCTGCTGACAAATTGCCACTGTATTCTACCATATTTTATTTCATAAGACAAAAGTATAACAATAAATTTGTAAAAACATCGAAGCATTAACTATCACAAGAGAGAAAAATGAAAACTCAACTTCTTACATCAACACGCATATCAATATCAACATCAAATTCAAAATCAAGAATCAACCCACATAACACATTCAGATATTATGTCATAAGAAAAAAGAAATAAGTCAAAGAACACCGTGTTATTAGACACAATGTTGCAAAAAAAACGAGTCAAACGTAGCACCTGCATTCCTGCAACATGTTGATATCTTCCGATTGAAACGCAATGCTAATCGCAAAAGGGAGAATGAAATGAAACAATTCCAAGTATACAGCGTGAGATTTGGTTTATAAGACGAAATGTAGCGTCTTTTTCTTTGAATATAAAAGCGGGTGTTGAACAAAGAGGATCGGAACCGCAATGCTTGTAGAAGAAAGGGATATAAAACAAGTAAATAAGACGGAAAAATATTTTTTATTCTATTATAGAGAGCAGCGGTAGTTGAAAACTTTTTACTAAGAGTATTTTTGTGACTCTTCGTTGGTTTGTTGTTTATGATTTGTGGATTGTGGAATGTGGTTGAATCTTGATTCTTGAATAAGGTATGAAGATACAGACGAGAGGTAGAATGAAAATATTAAACTTATTCGATAGCTTATGTGTGAGTGTGTGTGTAGATTTTATTTTATAATTAAAATACGGGACGGGTATCATTTTTCATGTATTTATTTGGCAGATAGTGCTTACTTTTGGTGGATTTTTAAAAGGGAAGACGGTAGGAATCGTGTTATATGGACGCCACGCCACTGCTGTGGTATAACTTGGTATGTTGTTCTCGAACCTTTTGAACTTAACGAACCTTCTCAACGAATCTGGAAATTTCGAGAGGTGTCACTAGGAGATATAAATAGATGTCGCAGGAGCACCCAAGACATTCGAGTTGTGAACCGCGATAAAGAAGGGCGATAGATGACAGTAGTGAAAAGTATAGAGAATATTGAATAAGAGAAGTGATTGTTTATTTAAAGTGATTAATTGTGAAAGTGAATTGTTGAATTAAATAAGTGAATTATTAAAATAATAATCAGGAAGTAAAAGACATTGAAAGAGAACTAATAAAGATTAATTAAATAGAATTACGTTTTATCTTTTCGAATCCTAGCCTGGATGCAACAATATTTTCCTTTTCTGTGAAAGAATTAAGAAAAAAGTTGAGATGCTCTTAGGCACTAAAGTTCGGAAGTGCAACTTGTAGTTTCGCATGCATTCAAAATTTATTATAATAAAATCTTGCACGAACATTTGAAAACGTGATTTTATTTCTGATAATAGTGAGAATAGTGAAGTTAAGTGAATTTATATTTAATAGATAATATAAAATTATGTATATAACGTACTGTTTAAAATGACACATCCTCAATTACATCCATCATTGAGGCATTTTTCCTTCTTGCCTACCTGGAGTTATGTCGTCTGACGAGGTTGCGGTAAGTTTTTTTCAGGACATTAAACTTCTTCCTTCGCAGATATCGAAACCTCCGCAATGCTGTGAAAATCCGATGAAAGTGGAATTAAATTTGGAGAAGAAATTGAGCTGGGTTTGGAGATGTTGCGCGAAGACTCGAAAAAAGTAAAGGGTTCCAAGCAATGCCGAAAATCAGTAAATAATATCAAATCTATTTATTTATTTATTTATTCAATCAATCAGACATAATTATCTTACAGACTATCGAAATACACATCTATGAATCTTAAACTATTCAATACATGAAACATAATAGCATTTTAAAAATTGGATGCAAAATACAACAGTAGTTTAACTTTCAAAGAAAATCTACTATAATGGAAATTGAAATCAATAACATCTGAAATGCGGTTAGTTTCCCTGACACAGCGAGTTATTGTAAGTAAGTAAGTAAGTTTTTTTATTTCATAAATTCCTATACATATAATTCAATAATTCAATATGAACATTAATTGTTAATAATATATATGAAATTCAGTTGACATTCTGTATTTTCTATACTAATGTAATGAAAATAGTGTTGAATGCCATTACAATTAAAAATTAATGCACTTCATAGAATAAAGTGTGGGTGGGGTGACCCTAAAAAAAATCAAAAAATTTACATATTTTTTCATAAACAAGATTAAGCAGTCTCAAGACAAAATGAATTTACTTTCAAAACATCAAAATCAATTTAGACACAATTTAATACTCAAGTTAGATCAGATAGTCAGAAAGAACAGACTCTATGCCAACGAAATTAAAATTGAGAAGCCATTTTTTAACAAGTTTGAGAAACATACCAGGTATAGAGATAGACCTGAACGACTGAGGAAGTTTGTTGAAAAGACGAACAGACGATATATAATAAAAATTACGACAAGCAGTGGTATGGAATTGAGGAATGGATACTGAATATGAAAAGTTTCCACGTAAACTATAGTTAGAGATCAATCGGAAGTTGCAATTACCAGACTTCATAAAGAAGGTCTTCAAAACTTTAAAACAGTACAAATGACGCACAGGGAGAATTTTCAAGTCACAGAACAGAGGGTATGTAGGATGCCTACCAGGTTTTCGGCATAATTTTCGCAGGATATATTTCTGTATTATTAAGAGAGATTGTATTTTATTTTTATACGAACCTCCCCAGCAAGTAATACCATATTGCAGTTTTGAATGAACAAGACCATAGTAAATCATTTTTAACAACGTAGTTGAACAAGTACTGCGCAAATAGAAAAAATGCCTAAGCGTGCAACGAAAATATTTCCTCAAAGACTCTATATGATTCGAGAAGCTAAATCTTGAATCAATTGTAATACCCAAGTTGATAATCATTCTATCACTCTTAATGTCATCAATCTTCACACATTGCGACCTATTTTTAAGGTAAGATCTAAACCAATCTAACATAAAGCCGCGAATTCCTGCTTTTTAAAGTTTTTCCAGGAGAATGTTATGATCGACCATATCGAACGCTTTAGTAATATCTATAAATAACCCAGCAGTACACTTTGCAATCGAGGTTTGACATTATATTGCTACAAAACTGTAGAAGTGCGTCTTCAGTTGATTTGCCCTTTTGAAAACCAAATTGTGTTGCTTTAAAAAACTGAATTTTCGTGAGGTAGCTCACTAACCTGTTTTTCACGAGCTTTTCAAAAACTTTACGAATTACAGAAAGAAGTGAGATAGGCCTGTAATTACATACATCGTCAGCAGCACCCTTTTTAAACAAAGGTACTACAACTGCACACTTGAGCTCATCTGGAAAAACCCCTTCAAATATGCACTGATTAAAAATGTGTGACAGCACATCCATTACAAAACAAGCAACATTTTTTAGCAAAATATTAGAGATACCGTCAGCACCACATGAGTTAGAGTTTTTTAGAGTACCGATAACTTTAAAAACCTCGAGTGGAGTTATGGGTTCAAATGTAAAACTATTACAAACATTTGGTTCAGCAAAGCAACCAGTAGTCGAGCAAATTCGACAAAAAGGTTGGATAGGACATGGTTGCAAACTCGCGGATATGTTTGTAAAATAGCCGTTAAAAGCATCTGCAATGCCAGGTTTGTCAGATACAACACAGTCATTGAAACGAATAACAGGTGGTTTTTTTGTCACAGAGTTCTTATTTAAGATACTGTTAACTATATGCCACTCATTTTTTAAGTTACCTCTAGCAGAATTGAATTTAGAGCGGTAGTAATTATCCCTACAAATTGAAATTTCCTTCTTTAATTCAGTGCACAGTTTTCTATAGTTGTATTTAATACTTCGATTTTCGGCGTACTTATTACATTTAGCTGCGAGTTTGTTTTTAGCCTTAACTTTGTTCAATAAGTATGAGGAAATCCAAGGTTTAAGCCTTTTACAAGAACTTTTAGGACGCAATGAAGAGGAGCAATTGGCAATATGATCCTCAAGAGAATCGATAAACAATGAATAGGATGTATTGGCTCATTGCGTACATATATCACCCTATGTTCGTCTTCCATAAATAGGAAACGTTCCCTTAGATGAGATGGTGCATACAAATTTATTAATGACAACAGTGATGGCGACAAAATGTCACTTACAAACATTATTGAGTATATTTTACGACGATTTACGAGCGATTGAATGCCAATAAGCTGACATCGGGTAGTATACGATGGCATAACAATGTTGCAGCCAAGTTTCCAAACAACAAATCTTGTAAAATTCCTTTGAATATTTTCGATTCTATTGGAATGAATGGTGTAGTATGGATTCCATACTACGCAACAACATTCCAAAAGAGATGTGACGTATGCGCATACAGCGATTTTAGAGTATAGGGATCTGAAAAATCTGAGGAGTTGCGTTTAATGAACCCAAGCATGGAATTAGCTTTGGCGGCAATGTACTCAGTATTTTTAACGAAATTAAATTTAGGATCGAATACAACTCCAAGATCCTTTTTTTCGAGAACTCTTTCAAGAATAATGCTTCCAATTTTATATTCAAAGCAAATTAGGGAGGAATTTCTGCTGAAGGAAAAACAAAGACATTTTGAGACATTTAAGAACAAATCATTAAACGTACACCATTCTACCAGTCTATCAAGGTCATCTTGCAAGAGATGGCAATCATCTTCAGATTGTATGCTTCTTAGGAATTTAAGATCGTCTGCAAACAAAAGGCGAACGGAATTTAAGAAAATATCAGGCATGTCGATAATGAAAATAAGGAAAAGGAGCGGCCCAAGGTGACTTCCTTGTGGAACACCCGACGTGACAAAAATTGGCTTTGAAAGGAGATTGTCAATTGACACAAATTGAATGCGCCCTAATAAATAGGATTCCAGCCATTTCAAACACTAGAATGAAAACCTATTTTTTCAGTTTGGTTATCAAGATAGTATGGTTGACTCTATCAAAGGCTTTAGCGAAATGGTTGTAGTGGATCTACCAGCAACAAACCCATGTTGGAAGGATGAAATAACTTCCCTCAGCAAAATGTTAATTTATCGTAAACAAACTTTTCAAAGAGCTTAGGAATTATTGATAATTTGCATATCGGGCGATAATTGGAGATTTCTTGCTTGGAAACCGATTCGTGAATAGGGATGATAAACGATTCTTTCCACTCAGGGATAAATTAATCTTTGGAGAGAGAAGCGTTAAAAATATATGCGAGAGGTCCAGAGAGCACTGCAGCGGACTTTTTAAGAAGAATTGGAGGAATTTCATCAGGCCCGGGCTGTTTGTCGCAGTTTAAATTCAGCAGTGCTTTTTCAACTTCCGAAATGCTAATACTTAGACACCCAATATTTATCGGACTCTCTGAATAAGATAGACTAGAAGATTGTTGCTGAACAGAAGTTGTATAATTGGAGTTAAAGAAATTAGCAAATGAATTGCAGATCGAAGGAATATCCGAGTAAGTTGAGCCCAAGTATTGCATGCTTCTAGGATTTCCATTAGATTTTTTTTTGTTTTTAATGAACGTCCAGAAGCTTTTGCTATTGTTTTTTTTAGACAAGATTCTATTGAGAAAATATAACTTTTATAGAGAAATTTATTAAGAACCCTGAAATCCCTTTCAAGTCGAGTATAATGAACTATTAACAATGAATTGTTAGACGATTTTTTAAGCAGTTTATAAGTTTTGTTTTTTTTTTGTTGCTTAAGTTGCAAAGTCTCTTATTAAACCGCGGGGGACTAGAATTATTTCTTATAGGGGAAAGTGGGCATATCGGGCCCCCGGGGTATAATGGGCACCCCTCGTATTTCTTGGTTGAACAAAGTGGCAACTCCGAATTTGCCTCTATCTTTTTCAAATTATCTGTGGCAATACGGGGGAATCCCCTGTGCGAAAATGACATGTGCGGTTCGTAGTGAATAAAAAAAGCTTTTTTACTCTGTTGATGTTTTTATGAAGTAAAGTAAAGTGCGTGTTTTTAATGCGAGGAGTGAATTTTAAGTTTGTGGCGATAGCATCAACGCCATCTAGTAGCCAGTAGTTGAAGACACCATCATCCCTGTTATACTTTATAATTTTATTTAGTTATCTTGTTATAGATACTGTAGTACTGTTTCACTAAATGATGACACGTCCGTTTGGTTTTAACGCGATCATAAAACTGACGCTCTCTTTATTCTTTTTCTTAAGCTAACATATGTATGAATGTGTGTGTATATATAAATATAATATAATAATTTAAGTAGATATCTTATACTGTATGTGTATATATATAATCACAGTTTATAAATGAAGGTACATGAGTATAAATATGGTCTGACAGTGTGAGTTGCATGCTTAACTCTTACAATAATTACTACAACTCGGCCATCCTGACCATTAAGTTCACCTGATCTTGCAAATTTATAATCAATTATTCGCTTTACTCTTGTTCAGCCATGGTTTCATATTGCCAACCGCCCATACTCCTTGGTAAGGTAGTCGCGACTGTTGAAAACCGTCAACATCTTTAAGCAGATATCTGTCGTTTCGTAGGACTTTTTCGATCTGGTAGGGTCCTCTAAATTTGGGTATCAGTTTTTTAGACGCCCCCGGGTGCGAGTCAAAATTTTTTATCATAGCGTAGTCTCCTACATTATATTTCGTGGGCTTGCACCGTTTTTTATCTACGTATCGTTTGTTGTATGCCTGTGACTTCTTTTGTTCTAGAGCTGCTTTGCTACGTGTCTTTGCCAGGTCGCGTACGTCTCCTGACTCTAGTTCTGTCAAATTTTCCCTAAGTTCATCCGACCATTTGCCTTTTTGATTCACTCCAAACAACATTACACTAGGATGTTCTTTTGTAGTCCTGCCCACCGTGTTATTGAGTGTATGTTCGACTACCTCTAAAACGTGGTCCCAAAATACCCCTTCTTCTGGTTTAACTAACTTTGCTATCATTGGTCCCAGGCTCCTGTTTACTCTCTCTACTTGTCCGTTTGCTTGGGGTGAACCTGTCGCAATCTTTATGTGTTGAACACCTTCTTTGGACAAAAAGTCCTTGAACTCTGCCGAGGTAAAACAACTACCCCTATCTGAAATAATATACTTTGGTCTACTATACGCTCTAAAATAGTCCGTTAACGCTCGATTTACTTCCTTTGTATTTGTAGTTTTAGTCGGGTAGAGTCTCACGAACTTTGTAAAAGCATCTATTACTACCAGTATATATTTTTTAACCGTCCTTGAATTGTCTATTGGACCATAATGATCTACATGGACTACCACGAACGGTTTTTCTTCTTTAGGTATGTTCTGAATGAAACCCTCTTCATGTCCCTGTTTAGCCGAAAAAGCAATACACTTCAAACAGTTCTTTATGTGCGATCCTATCTTCTCTCTCATTTTGGGAAACCAGTAACTTTTTGACACCAACTCTAACACCTTATCTGTTCCTACATGACCTACTTCGTCATGATATTTATACAAAACGTGACTTTCCATTTCTGTTGGTACACAAAACACGACACTGCCATCATTTTTCTTTCTATATACCACTCCGTTTCTCATTTCATATAAATTATGGTTCGATCGTTCAAACAACTCTTTAATCTTAATTATATTTCCGTCTTTTCCTTGGCATACTATCAGGTTTTCCTCGAAAGTATTCGTTTCGATCGTTAGAATATTTGTCGACCTACTTAACGCGTCGACGTGTTGCATGCGAGTACCTGCCCTGTGTGCTAGAGTGTAATCAAAATTTTGCAGTTCTAACGCCCATCTGGAAATTCTAGGGTTGAGTTCTTTTTTGTTTAGCGTTAGGGTCAATGAATTACAATCAGTTACGATCTTGAACTGTTTACCCTCTAAATATACCCTAAAACGTTTTAAAGCACTTATTATTGCCAGCGCCTCCAACTCAAAACTATGCAATTTTGCTTCGTAATCTGTCGTTCTCTTTGAAAAATAAAAAAATCGGATGTAACTTTCCGTCTTGCTTTCTTTGTAGCAGAATCGCTCCAAATCCCTGTGCACTTGCGTCGCAATGAAGTTCTGTTTCGTCCTTTGGGCTATACAGTGCCAAGACCGGAGCTTCTATCAATTTGTTTTTCAAGTTTTCGAAGGCCTCTAACTGTTTGTCACCAAACTTGAATTCCCTATCTTTTTTTGTAAGATCGTACAGTGGTTTTGCTATGGTCGAAAAATCTTTAACGAATCTACGGAAATAAGAACATAAACCCAAAAAACTTTGTACCGCATGAGTTTTTTGTGGAACCGGAAATTTTTTTATAGCTTCGATACCCCTATCATCTGCCTGTATACCCGCTCCCGTAATCGTAAAACCTAAATATTTTATTTTCTTTTGTAGAAACTTGCATTTATCTATCCTTAGTTCCAATCTATTGTCTACCATCCTCCTCCAAACTTCAGAGAGTATTCTAAAATGGTCTTCGTACGTCGTCGTAGCTATCATTATATCATCTAGGTATACTATAACTTCATCTTTCCTAATCATGTCTGCAAATATCTTGTTAATGTGTCTTTGAAACGTTGACGGCGCGTTTTTCAAACCAAACGGCATTCGCAAGAATTCGTATTGCCCCAACGGCGTAATGAAAGACGTATATTTTACTGCGTCTTCATGCATGTATACGTGAAAAAACCCGTTCTTGAGGTCTAGTTTAGAAAAAATTGTCTTATCTACCAGTTTGTCTAGTAAATCGTCGATCATCGGTATCGGATAACTATCTTTTGCAGTGGCTTTATTTAACGTACGAAAATCTATACACATTCTAAGATCCCCTGTTTTCTTTTTCACCAGCACTATCGGCGACACGTATTCAGATTCGCTTTCTCTAATATACCCTTTACTGATATATTCGTCTAGTAACGAACTAAGTTCATTTTTTTCGGCATACGACAAACGACGCGGTCGACACTGAAACGGTTTTATGTCATTTAGCGTTAAATTCATTTTAGTTTTTATTACCGGTTCCGTAGGGCGATCGGCAAGCAAATAATTTGACCTATATAACATTTTAAGCTTTTCTTTATGACCATAACATACGTCTTCACCAACTTCTAAATCCAATTCTGAACTATCATTATCTTTACAGTCGATTAACAAGAGCTGTTTTTCAAAACGTTCACTATCATTTTCTATTTCATTTGAGCAAGTTGTATTATTCTCTAACTGTGAAACTAGTTTAAATTTTCCACTTTTTAGGAAATCCCTCCCCAAGATTGCCTCATAACTCGTCGATCCATCGTCTATTACCATAAAATTTACTTTAATTCCAACTTTTTTATAAAAAACGACGCACGACACCATTCCATATATTTTAAGCAAACTTTTATTTAACCCGAAATATTTTTTCCGTGTGTTACATTTATATATGGATATATTAGTCGGTATACACGATCTTCTAACCATACTTATCGGACTTCCAGAGTCTATGAGGCAGTCAAAGAGGATACTATCACTATTAACAATAAACTTAAAATACAAACGTCTTACGTAATCATTGGCCTTGTCATCTTCTGACAACTGATGTACTGCTGACTTCCTCTTTGGCTTAGAACACC
This sequence comes from Portevinia maculata, assembly GCA_949715645.1. Classification (NCBI taxonomy): domain Eukaryota; kingdom Metazoa; phylum Arthropoda; class Insecta; order Diptera; family Syrphidae; genus Portevinia; species Portevinia maculata. Next base: position 141,098,011 of record OX454527.1, read on the forward strand.
CATTTGCCATGTGTCCCACCAAGTTGCAATTATAACACCTGATTACAACTCTTTGTCCTTCCACTTGTCTATCTTTTGCCGTTCTATCTGCTGTCAATCCCGTCTGTTTGTTGCTAAATGTATTAGCAGTCGATCTCGTTTGCACCTTCCGCTGAGTTACTTTGCCGAACGCTCGAAGTAGTCCTGCCTTTGTTGTATACCCCTGGACACGGGCATATAACCTTATGTTGTCATCAGAAAATCCCTCAATCGCGTATTCAATCCATTCTTCTTCGTCCATTTTCAATCCAGTCGCCAGTCTCACTTTGTCGTCAAAATGTTCACTGAAAGTTTCGCTCACTTTCCACTTTCGGTTTTCAAATCTTTTTCTCATCTCCATCTTGTTTTGTTTTGTACCAAAAACTTCTTTCAACTCCTCTGTCAGGTTGTCTACGTCGTCGTCTAAAAAATTTGCTTGTGCGTGCAGCCATTCTTGTGCCTTGCCTTTCAATTTACTTACGAAAAGTGCGTGCAAATTTTTTGTGTTGTACACTTCTTCGACATTCCTTAGCTGTGCCAGCCACACATCAACACTTGCCGTTCCGCTAAATTCCGGCAACATTTCCTTCCACAATCCAATTTGTTTCGCCACGTTAAATTCCCCTGTCGTACCGTCCGATCGTTTTTCCCCACCTTCTGCTTTAGCTTCTGCTCTATCGTTTGATTTTGCGATCCGTTGCCACAGTTCATTTTCACTCATTATGACGTTGTTTCGTTTTTTGTGTAATCCCACTTCTGAGGAATTTGTAGTACTGTTTCACTAAATGATGACACGTCCGTTTGGTTTTAACGCGATCATAAAACTGACGCTCTCTTTATTCTTTTTCTTAAGCTTACATATGTATGAATGTGTGTATATATAAATATAATATAATAATTTAAGTAGATATCTTATACTGTATGTGTATATATATAATCACAGTTTATAAATGAAGGTACATGAGTATAAATATGGTCTGACAGTGTGAGTTGCATGCTTAACTCTTACAATAATTACTACAATACTTACGTGTAGAAATAAAATTATCCTAAAGAAAATATCTTTTTTATTAAGCATCCACAATTGGTGACCCCTTAGAAAAACAATAATTCACGCAAATCAATAATTTCAGTAAATTCAATAAATTCAGCCTTTGAACAAACAGCTCAAAAGTAAGTAAGCTAAAAAGTATCTCATTTCTACAACGCCATTTTTTTACGATGCCAAACAGCGATTACGAGGACGCCGACAACGGGACGCTGAATGATGGCCAACAAGAGGAGCAGTCTAATTCAGCAGCTGGTATCAGCAATTTTGCCGCACGGGTCCAGGTACCACAGCTGCAAGGATACTCGATACACAATATTGAATCTTGGTTTACGCGATTGGAGGCATTTTTCCGAATTCATGGCTTCGGTAAACTGAATCAAGAACAACGCGACCAGGTAAAATTCAATATCGCCGTAATGTACATGGACAAACGACTGCACGAACAAGCTTTTAAAGTTGTGCGAAATCCTCCTAAAGAGGATAAATATGAAACACTTCAACGCACAATCATCAGAAAATTTTCAGCTTCCCCTATGATTAGGCTCGAGCAGCTCACGTCAGGTATCCAGCTGGGTGATAACAAGCCCAGCCACATGCTGACACAACTGCAACGAACCGACGTTACCAGCGACCAACACCTCATCAAGGATTTTTGGATACAACGCCTACCAGTTACAGCGCGAGCAATCATTGCGGGTGTGGCAAAAGGTAACCCAGACACTACATTGGAGCAGCTTGCCTCTATCGCCGATGAAATCATCGATGCCGTCCGGATAAGTTCTGTCGACGCTGTACAGGAAAATCTCTCTAACTTACCACCAATAGGTCACAACGATTATAAACAAGTCGAAGCTGTTAACTCTTACAGCAACAATCCACTACAAAATCGTGTCACCCAACTCGAAAAAACACTCGCACGTATCGAAACCAAGTTGGACCAAATGGGAAACCAGCGATCTCGATCCCAATCCCAAACACGCAGTCCACGAAATACAACAATGAATTCACAACGGCACCAAACTCGTGAAGAAGACATCTGTTGGTTTCACAGGCGTTACGGTTTCCAGGCGAGAAAGTGTGACTCGCCATGTAGTTTCAGCGTTGGCAACCCAAAAAACTAGTTTTTCCGGCAGCATCGAAACAAAATGCTGTCGACATAGCTACAACTCCATCACCATCCACTTCCACATCCACTTCGACAACAAAAAAAACATCAAGTACAAAACATCTCGGCAACACATCCAATAAACTAAATCCAAGCAGCCGTCTTTTTATCCAAGACCGTCGTTCGAAGCGCCAATTTTTGATCGACACAGGCGCCGATATATCTATCATAAGTGCGAGAGGTAATAAACATTTGCAACGTGGCCCCGCAACAACAAAATTATTTGCAGTAAATAATTCCACCATTAACACGTTTGGACACGTCAGACTTAGCCTGGACGACGTCCTTTCGAATGGATTTTCATTGCTGCAAATACTGCACATAATATCATTGGTGCCGACTTTCTCCACTATTTCAATCTACTAGTAGATATGAAAAATTCCGCAATCATCGACATCAACACCAAACTTAAGAGCCATGCCATTTGCGCCATCGCTTCTCCATTGTTATCTCCGAAGATGTACAACGCCGACGATAAGTTTTCTCAAATACTCAACGAATTCAAGGACATTACTCTAGTTAACCAAATGAAATCCACATCAAGAACGACAAATATTGTGACACACTGCATTGAAACGCAAGGCCAGCCAGTTTTTGCAAATTCTCGTCGATTAACACAGGAAAAATTTCGAGCAGCAAGGGAGGAATTCGAGAATTTGATGAAAATCGGTGTTTGTCGCCCATCGAAAAGCCCTTATGCTTCACCGCTTCATGTCGTACGCAAAGCCAACAATACCTGGAGACCCTGTGGCGATTACCGTGCACTCAATGCTCAAACAATTCCGGACAGGTACCCGTTGCCATATCTATAGGACCTATCAAACGGACTGCACGGTAAGCAATTCTTTTCTAAAATAGATTTAGCTCGTGGCTACCACCCGATTGCAGTGGAGGAAAAGGACATACCGAAGACTGCTGTTACGACACCGTTTGGCCTCTCCGAATTTCTACGAATGCCATTCGGGTTACGCAACGCAGCCCAAACATTTCAACGGTATATGGACCAAGCTCTCCGAGGTCTGGATTTTGTGTTTTGTTACATCGACGACATCTGCATCGCATCGGAAACACAACACTAGCATGAGCAACACATCCGTTTAGTATTCGAGAGACTGCGACAATACGAACTGACAATAAATCCATCGAAATGCGTTTTTTGCCAACCGCAGATCGAGTTCCTGGGACATCTCATCACCTCGGAGGGTGTCAAGCCAAGGCCCGACAAAGTTGAAGTCATTAGGTCGATTCCGCTTCCGAAGTTAGCTTGTGAACTCAAACGTTTTCTTGCTATGCTAAACTTTTATCGCCCTTTCATCCCACATGCAATTGAAAATCAACAACCACTCATCGCGCTTATAAACGGAAACAAAAAAATGATCGAACGCCAATCACATGGAATCAAGAGACAATCAATTTTTTTAACAAATGCAAAGACGACTTGATAAATGCTACTGCGCTCGCCCATCCAGTTCCTGAAGCGAATATAATCATGTGTACAGACGCAATCGACACCGCAATTGGAGCAGTCGTGCATCAAATTGTCGAAAACTCGCATCAACCACTAGCGTTTTTTTCACGAAAATTCAGCGATGCCCAACGCAAGTACAGCACATACGATCGTGAGCTGCTTGCAATATATTCAGCTGTCAAGCATTTCAGATACATGCTCGAAGGACGCGACTTCATCATTGCCACGGACCACAAGCCGCTCACTTTCGCATTTAATAGCAAAACGAACAATGCATCCCCCAGACAGGTCCGCCACCTCGACTATATCGCGCAATTTTCAATGCAAATCGTTCACCTAGCCGGCACCGACAACATAACAGCAGATACACTGTCACGAATCAACGCTTTTCACATTAACTCAGACGCAGCAATCGACTACGAAAAAATTGCTAATCAACAAAAAACGTGTGATGAACTAAAAAAATTACTCACATCAACCACAACATCATTACAACTCAAAACAATCCAACTTCCGCAATGCAACTCAACAATCATCTGCGACTTTTCCGGATCAGCTGTACGACCATTCTTGCCACAAACTTGCCTGCAACAAATCATAGCTAAATTTCACAACATCGCACATGCTGGTAAGAAAGCTACATCACATATTGTCAAGCAGCGTTTCGTCTGGAACAGAATGGACCATGACATAGGAAGATATGTTGAACATTGCATCGCATGTCAACGTGCAAAGGTGAGTAGACACATGTCCTCACCGTTAACTAGATATTCATTACCATCCCAGAGATTCGAGCACATAAATGTTGACCTGATTGGCTCACTACCACCATCAAATGGTTTCAAATATTGCCTCACCATCATTGATCGCTTCACCAGGTGGCCGGAAGCGATTCCAATCGGCGATATAAATGCCGACACAGTTGCAATTGCCTTGATAGAAGGGTGGATAAAAAATTTTGGCGTACCAATGCGCATCACTACTGACAAAGGCAGGCAGTTCGAATCACATCTGTTTAACGAGCTGTCTTGCACACTTGGCATTACGCATCTTCGCACTACCGCCTACCACACACAGGCAAATGGCATCATCGAGAGATTCCATCGCACACTCAAGACCGCAATCATGTGCATAAATACAAGCAATTGGTCTCGGCAGTTGCCAATCATTCTTCTTGGACTTCGTTCTACATTTAAGCCTGATATTAAAACAACACCTGCGGAACTCGTTTATGGTACGACGCTTAAAATACCAGGAGATATGCTTATTTCGTCAAAACATATACCGCAAACACAATTCGTCCGAGATACAGCGCATCACACAAGGAACAAAATGTTTATCCATCCGAAATTGGACACAGCAACACACATCTTTATCCGCAACGACACTGTCAGACCTTCACTAACGCCACCATACGATGGACCTTTCAAGGTCGAGGAAAGAACATCAAATACATTTAAAGTTTGGAACAAGAACAAATTAATTAATGTATCCATCGATCGTATTAAACCGGCACATATTATAAATACTGAATACAGCAATACACCTGAAGATCCAATTGCATTCAGGATCTCACAAGATACAACAAATGAAGAAAACAGCAATAATCATCAGCTGCCTGATAATCGAAGTGAGACAACCAGTGAAGAATCAACATCGACACCAGTCACACAAATGACAAATCGCACAGGTCGAACCATTCGACTTCCTACCCGTTTCACCACTTGAAGTCTGGCAGGGGAGTACTGTGGCGATAGCATCAATGCCATCTAGTAGCCAGTAGTTGAAGACACCATCATCCCTGTTATACTTTATAATTTTATTTAGTTTTGTTAGATTGAGAACCCTGGTTTTTGTTACTTTTTCTTGTTATAGATACTTACGTGTAGAAATAAAATTATCCTAAAGAAAATATCTTTTTTATTAAGCATCCACAAGTTTATTTTTTATCTTTAAAATTAAAGTAAGTTTATTTATTTTATATCAATCCAGTTATTTCTTTTAGTTAAGTTTCTTGAAACAGAAATCTACAATTTTTTGTTATAAAATAAGACATGGGTCATAATGGGCGAGGCATAATGGGCATGGGTGCCCATTATGCCCCATTTATTTTGTTATTTTCTATTTCTATTTTTATATTCTTTTTTTTAAACGACACTCTTTTTTAGATGGCTCACACTTACAAAAGAAAAACAAATCATCAAAAATGGCACGCAGATAGTTTACGGCGAGCTGTTGAAGCTGTAAAAACAAACAAAATGAGCTGTAAGGCAGCTTCGAATTAAACCCCGGAGTTCCTCTTACAATAAAAAAACCAGGAGGTTTCAAACCCGTATTCTCGGTGGCCCAGGAAGAGTTAAGCAATTATCTCAAGGATATTGAAGGTCGTTTGTTTGGGTTCTCTATGAAAGAATTTCGACAACTAGCATTTGAACTGGCAGAAATAAATAAAATAGCAAACAACTTCGATACTGAGATACGAATGGCTGGAAAAGATTGGGCTAATGAGTTCTTGAAACGAAACTTAACTATTGCATTGAGAAAGCCGGAAGCAGCGTCTGCAGCTCGAGCGATGGGTTTTAACCGTGTTGCTGTCACGAACTTTTTCCAGCTGCTGGAAGGATGCATAAAAAAACACGAATTCTCATGTGATAGAATATTTAATGTAGATGAGACAGGGATCACAACGGTCGCAAAGAGCATGGGAAAAGTTTTGGCGACAAAAGGACGGAAACAAGTTGGATCTTTGCCGTCATCAGAACGAGGACAGCTTCTTACGGCGGAAATATGCATGAGCGCTGATGGCTCGTATATGCCACCAATGTTTATTTTCCCTCGTAAGAGGATGAAAGTGGAGCTGATGGATGGAGCACCACCTAATTCATGGGCTGAGTGCAATCAGAATGGATGGATTACGAAGGACTTGTTTTGGAAGCGGCTTAAAAAGTGAGTGGTCACGAGCGACCCGTTTTGTTGCTCTTAGATGGACATGCAAGCCACGTTAAAAGCATTGAAGTTATTGACACAGCTAGGGATTGTGGTGTGGTTATGCTTTGTTTTCCGCCACATTGCACTCATCGGCTGCAACCTTTGGATGTAAGCTTTATGAAGCCATTGAGCTCATATTACTGCGATGGAGTAAAAAAATGCCTAAGACAACATCCTGGAAGGATAGTAACTCACTATCAAGTTGGGCAATTGTTTGGTCAAGATTATTTAAAAGCGGCTACAATGTCTGTAGCTATTAACGGTTTCAAAAAAACCTCCAAAGTTCAATTCTGCATCAAAGAAAAAAGAAAAGCTCGTCGCAAAAATAAAAAAGAAGAGAAAAATAGAATTTTCGGAAAGCGAAGAAGATGAAGAATGCCTTTATTGTGGGCATTTATATTCCGAATCAACAGAAGGGTGGGTGTCTTGCAGAGCCTGTGGAAAGTGGGCCCATTGCTCTTGTGCCGGCGAGGAGGATGGAGATGATGAATCGAGATAAATTTGCACACGTTGCATTCAGCATTAACTCAATGCCCACCGTTCCTTACCTTTGTCCATTATGCCCCATGCATGGGCAAAATGGGCTAATCAAGCAATTTTTTAAAATTAATTCAGATTGAAGAATTTTTAAGTTTATTTATTTTATATATTTTTAATTTATGAAGTTAATGTTCTTTTAAGGAATTAAATTGTTTGGGAGACCATAAACATGTTTTTGGTGTTTTTTTTTAAACAAACCTTAAAGGGCCCGTTATGCCCCGCCTTCCCCTACTTAACTTTGGCACATATTAATTGCCTCTTTCAAAGAATCAAAGAGAAAGTTCTATGAAAAAGACAGATTCGACGGCTGAAAGTTTGTATGCCAAGGAATTTGAGATAAGTATAATAACTCGCTATGCTTTGGAAGTTAGCCTTTTGTAGATTAACTTTAATTATTACAATTTGGTTTAAAATATTTATAAAATTCAAAGTAAATAGACAAAGCAATATGGTGAATAGAGTTTGGAACAATAGGAGATAAGGACTTATCTACAAATATTTTTAATTCAATATCTGCAAAAACTAAATCAAGTAAACGATTCAAGTCATTTTTACAACTATTAATTTGAAGTGAATTATTACTCATAAAAGAATCAATTACTACGGTTTCGTAATCGTATTTTACATTAAAAGGTATGAGTTTTAAATCATCTACATCAAAAATCCAATCAACGCCAGATAAATTAAAATCTCCGACTATTATTACATGTCGATTTACCTTAAGACTAGATAAATAAAATAGACAATTGTTTACATGAATTTTGTATAGTTCAATTGGATTTTTAGGCGGAATATAGCTGACAATTAAAAAAATTTCAAAATGATGTTCAGTTGTAACTTTAACAATTAATTGATCTATGTCATAAGAAACTAAGGAAGTGGAGGAATGCAAACTCATTTGAACAAATGTAAAAATGGAGCATATTGCAAGCAATACGCCTCCCCCTCTAACTAATCCTGTTGTTCGAGCACAACGATCTTTGCGAAAAACATTGTATAATTTATTGTCGAAGATTTCTGCATTCTTCATTAAGCCAAGTCTCGGTGATCGCAATAAAATCATATTGTTGAGAAGACAACGACAAAAACAAATGATCTAATTTTGTGCGCATGCCTCCAATGTTTTGATAATAGCCATGGAAATGCTTGAGATTTAGAGGAGATCTGGGCGGATTAAGAGAAGCATTGGAAGCAGGTATAGTTGGTTGTCAGTGGGAAAGAAGCGGAGATATTTGAGACTGTCGTTGATTAGGCTGTTGAGGTGGAAGCGGCGGCGGCGGTGGTAGGTACATCCTCAGGCTGTTGTTGAGTGAGAGTACTTGATGGCGGTGTGCTCTCTTTTTTTTCGCGGATAATGAATTTTTTTATTTGAACAAATGAACCCCACATAGAAGAGTCCATTACAACAGAAAGTTTATTGGAGGGAACACTGAGTTTAAATGTAACAAATTTAAGAGAGGATATGTCAACATCTTTCATGACTAGCTTGTAACATTTAAACTGATCCGATGGAATGTTTGTTTTAAGAGATATGCTGTTTATAATGTCCTCTGCTTTAGTGTTCTTATCGAACCTCGACAAGTGTAACAACTTGTAGTTCGGAAGTGCACAGAGAGATGAACTAGTATCAGAACCTATTTATTTTTTTTGGAGTATGGATTTTTATTTTTATTATTTATTAATTTGCAATCCGATTTCTGTTCGGGTTTTTTTTTTCGTTGATGGGCTTTAATGTTGAAACAAAAGCTGATGATGATGAGCTTGAATATGATGAGATTTTTTACGATGAGAGGTGGAGGATGCTGGTGAGAATGAAGACGATGAAGAAAGTGATGATAATAATGAGACAGCCGAATTTGTGATTTTAGAAGGCGGTTTCTCCTTTTTGGAGAGAGTAACAGCAGCGGGTTCGTTGAGAGGGAACCCATCATTGATTTTTAATGAGTTTTTTTTAATTTTTTTGCCATTTTTCTGGGAGGGGAGTTGTTATTAAGAAGTGCTTTGAGAGAAGAAAGTTCATCCTTCATTTTAGAAGACTTTTTAAGAGTGAAGAGAAGTTAATGTTAGCGCACGAATTGCACTTCCAATAATAATTTTGATTAGATAGTGGTTTAAAGTCATTTTTGGATAAATCAACACAATTTTTATGGAAATGACGACCACAGTAAAAACCGCACTCGATAAATTCAATGTTTTTAGATCGTTTAATTATTTGATTACAGTTTATGTGAATTATTAGTCATTGTTTTCTGCTTTGTAGGTAAAATGTCGGTTAGTTTTACTTACAAGCAGCTAAGAGAGCGGCGTCTCGAAAATAACGAGTGCGAGTTGACCTGGGGCACTATAATCGATTACTTTTATTGCCCAGAAATAGCTGAAATAATTTCATCACACTCGGACGTAATACTTGGAGGTGAAGGTAAGACCGTCCAAATCGACGAAACCTTTTTTACAAAACGGAAATATAATCAGGGCAAAATCGTCGAACAAATGACAATAGTTGTTACATTCCCAAGTACTGCAAGGAAGATAAAACTGGACTATTTTTTAAAGTCAACTCGAAAAAGAAATCTGATTCGTGACCCTACATTGAGAAATAAACTCATAAGAAAACGAGTCGAATTTGCACCGACAGTGCTAAGCAATATTTTGGAGTTGAAAAATTGTTTAGCGAAGTTACTGTCCATTTAACAACTAACCACAGCAAAGGGGAATACGTTGAGAAAAATAACCCTATAAATACCATCAACGACTTGAAGAACCAAAATAAGCATCTAAAACGAGCAATATTGTGCAGAAGAACGCCAGAACTATTTCATCAATATATGGCACTGTACTTTTACCGCTGTAATTATTTAGAGAAACAGTATAAACATCACCTTGGTTCCCAAATAATACAGTTCTTGATGGATATGCACAGAGTGTATCCTGGAATTGTAGATGGTGAAAGGCAAAATGGATTGGAACTGATGGAAATAGATCCAAAATCAGATGATATTGATGTTGATGTTGAGCATGAAGCAGGCTGTTCTAAATGTCCCAGAATAATGACAATCGATGAAGAAATAGATGCTGCTGAAAGTGTCTAGACATTAATATTTGTACTACGACAAATACAATGGCGGCAACATTTTCGGTGAAAGAAGTGAGTAGATAAGTGAAAGTAAATAGGTCAGTGAAAGTAAGTAGGTAAGTAACACTAACAAATTTACATCACTACAAACATACACATGGACACACACAAATATAAATATGTACGCCTACGTACCCAAACAAGCGGCGTGAAAGACACACAATCACATACACATTCGTGCAAACTGCACATACATACCAGAACTGATAGACAGAGAGATGCACATACGGCTGAATTCCCATTCGTGATGAAATTCCTTACGGTGGTATCATGGGGAATAAGGGTTTGCAGCAGAGGTTATTTTAGTTCGGGTTAAAGTCCCACACTCCGGCTTTCCACCTTCTAAAAAAAGAAAAAAAAATACAGTCCGCTGGGACGAACAGGGATACCCTTTTCCTATTATTCCTTTCCCCTTAAAAGTAGGCGTCGCAACGGACGGACATGGCTACGTCGTAATTTTCGATGCTGATTAAATATAAAAGTGGTGTTTTTTCTGCTACTCAGTAATAACTCATTGTCATTTTATCTGTTAGGGAAAAATTTCGATTTTCCACCGTGGTTAATGATGGCCAATATAAGAATGACGCACAAAAAAAGTTGTCGAAAACCAAAAAAGGATCTTTTTGAAAAACATGTTGAGTTGATAACTAAAAATTGAATATTAATCAAAGATGTGACATTAGTGGTAATTACTATCATTAATTTATTTGACACTAGTTTATTTTACCTAGAGAACGCTGAAGCACCAAAAAGGTCTTTAAAAACTAAAAAAAAATTTTCCCAAATGTGCATTATTAATGTATTCAATGTTATTTTACCAAAAGGTCCTTGGAACCCCAAAGAGGTAAAATAATAACTCCTACATTTCTGTATCTAAAGAAACAGGCTAAACTTTATTTTAAAGGTGTTTTCTAGGGTAACCAATGTGCCTTTCACACATTTTTAATTGGGAGCACCGTTTGCGCAAGTTACGTATGAATAAAACACCTAAGACTACTATTAAGATACGTATTCACTAATATTTCACATAGTATGCTAACCTTGCACTCTGTAATGTTAATGCTCCCATAGAATATCCAGTTCAGCATTGCACTCAGCATATGCTGATACACGGTTCTCGTCAGATCACCGTAATTAAACGACGTTGGGTGCGGTTAGTACGTAGATGGGGGACTGTTTAAGAACAACCGCGTGTCGTTGGCCAGTCCCATCTACAGAGTTGAGGTAGATAATATACGTGGTATCACAATAGCCCTAAATTGGTCTAAGAGTGTCGGCTTCTGCCGACAGCCACATAAACCTAACCTAACCTATGCTGACACAACACACAAAGATAGTATTACACCATTTCCTTTCCCACAATAATGCAACCCAAAATTTTAGAATAAAAACTGAATGAGAAATTAAAATAAAAAGTTGTTTTTTTTTACTTAAACGTCCACGCTCCCACATAACTCGCGCCACAGACTACCTATCACAGACTACATATACTAGACAGTCAACTGACAGTATGTTATTATGTTATTAAAACAAATTGTGTAAGTATTTATTTTGATATCTTTCTTTTCATATAATTTAATTTTTCACAGCATAATTCACACAGACAAGCTAGCTGGTGACCTACTTTTCACGCAATGCATTTCAAGCGATATGGCAATAAAAAAGTAAGTATTTTTTCTCTGAAAAAGACTGATAATAATTAATCATTTCTATTCTTTAGTTCTGCAAAGTTCCAGTTTACCCCTAATCACTGAAACCGCTCCATCAGGACATTATCTATTAGTAGTAGTCTGTGGTAATAGTCCAACAATAAAGCAACAATCAACTGGAGTTCAGGAGCAAATATCATAGTCGGCAGCAAAATTTGGATGGCAACAGTCTTTTTGCTATGTCGTTTGAAGCTAAGAATCAAAACAGCAAAGTAAAATCACGATCTGAATGTGGATAGGAAGAGAAAGCATGACGAAATGATGATGATTATGGAATGTGAGCCTGTGAAGAGTGTTAAAACAGCATTAGTTGATACAAGTTGCATAAAGTGGTTCACAAAGAAAATCTTAAAATTCTAGCTAAAATGAAAGAGGAAGAAATTCTAGCAGTGTGGGAAAAATTATTAAAGTCTATAGGTAAGTGATCTAAACCCATGCACTGATCAATTGTAGATATGAGTTGCTTTTAGATCCAGGATTGCTGGAATTCCTCGCTATGAAACGGAAACAAAAATCATCACAGAAACAACCGCAGCGTATAGTCCCTTTTCAATTAAAGAACAACGATGACGCAGATGACACGCAATTACCTGACGGTAATCCAGCGTCGGAATTGTTAAAGCAAAGTAGAGATGAGCAATGGATTCACTTTGATGTAGTTGAAACAGACAAATTGGAATGGATGCGGGATATTCCTCAACAAATTGCAAAACTCAAAGCTGGCAATTCGTATGAAGCCAGATTTGATTGCATCCATATTCCGAAGACTAGCACGGTAAACAGAATTTAGATATTTGATAACTTTTCTTCCAGTTCCAATGTAATTCAACAGAGAGTCTGAGATTTTTCTGCTATTGGTGGAATTCTAATCATTTACAATCAAGGATTCTACGATAGTGTTCTTGAACTGCCAAGCAAAGATTTTCTTCCTCTTACGTTTTGGTTTTGATGAAAACACTTCCGTAATTCTAGAAGTTGTGTCTAAAGCGTTGGCATTTATATTCTACAATAAAACAGATGAGGTAATCCAGCATGCGATGTATAGTAAAAATAAGTTTTTTAATTGTATATTTCTTTGTAGACCCTCTTGGATTTTATCTAGCCTATACTTGAAGTTAATGCAGTAAATGAGACAGATGATCCTAATTTATATTTATTCTTCTATTATATTAAAAACCTGTTTTTTTTAGAAACTAAATATATTATGTTCAATTAAATTGATTATTTTTATTATTCCTTTAAATTTTAGATTTGGAAAAATGAGATTGAGAAGGTTTTCTTCAAGGTAAAAGTTCTCCTCTTAAGAGCAAGAAAAAAACTTATTCGACAGGCAGCATTTGGAAAAATCCAATCCAAACTTAAAACAGAAGCTCCAAGCTGTTTTGAACACAAATTCGGAGCTCGAAGATTCAAAAACTCGTGCAAAGGGTGTTGGGGTGGATGTGAAGGTACTCCCAGAGTTGCGGTTTGGACTGAAGTTGAGGTTTCCTTTTAGCTGTGGTAATTTGGTTGAGAATCTCTGTTTCAACTACCCTTGCTGTTCGCTAGTTCACCAAGTTGAAATAGCTATGTAGGAAAGAAGAAATTCCTTGCAGTATCTTTGTTGCATGGGCCGCAACCCATATCAGCATCAACATCAACGTTTTCGTATCTGAACGTAGCAGTATGCGATGGAAGTTCCGTCTCGTTCTCTCAATAGCACGTTCAATTTCAATGGCAACTGCAAGTTCACTTCTAGTATTCGTCGAGCAACTTACGGTACCATACTTTGGCAAATCAGTAAAATGTTGGTGTTGTTGCATTGGTGTGATGATCTGAGAGTTTTCATGCGTGAATTTTATTTACTATTTCGACACTTGCATGTTCCCATTATTGAGTATTGTTTGATCGACCTTTAACGACACCGACACAGTCGTGTCAACCCACGGATTTGCATGCACGCTTGCGTTGCAGCTTCAATATGTTAAATTTGTCACTAGGCTCACCTGGATGTAAAGTAAACATGTAGACTAGGCTGTTTTGCATTATTTTTGTCAAGATTTATTGTGTTCGTAATTTTAATAATAAACAATTTTAAAAATTAACTATGAAATCAAGCTGTTGTTCATCCGGGAAACAGGCTGGGAAACCAATAACTTGTTTCTTTATTCTGTTCATCTATCCAACATAACCCTACACTTAAGACCTTTTCAACGCATTGCTTAGTACGATACTCAGTTCACCTGAAGGAAGAACAAATGAAAAATAAGTTCGAAAGTAATATAAATAAACTTCACTCTTACCCCAATTGGTCAACAAGCGGTTGGATGGTTATGAATCCTTGATCAGTACTTGAAGCGGCAGTAAGTAGCGAATACTGCTGATTTTGTTTCTTTGCCTTTAAATTGCCGCACAGGTGCATCGTTCTCTCTATGACGTTTCTCATGTGTGATTTCTTGCGAGAGATCAATTGATTTGCGTTTTCTATCAATACCTTTTTTCTCTGCCTTTAACTTTTGTTCACCCTTCTTTGTGATGTCTTTGATTTTTACTTGAAATTCCTGCAAAAAGCGTTCACAGTCCCTCAGACACGAGTTCACCTGCCGAATGGAACCATTGTAACGTTCGAAGCGTTGCCACGCCGACATTATCACATAGGGATTATCCAGATCTTGAGATTGAAGAGCTTTTCTAAAAAGTCTGAGGGTATGGGTAAAAATGATGAAATAAATACAAGCTTTTTATGGCAAAGAGCGTACTTTCTCGTCGCTTCGAGGTCATTCCGCATCTCCAATTGAATGAACTCTATCCAGAGGCCGCTCTTTGAAGCGTTGTCGGAACTTTCTGTTTGAGATCAAGAATGAATTACAAGAGAAGTCATCATTCAGAGCTTTTGACAACCTACCCATGACTGTGGTCCACAGCTCCTTGCCCTTTTTGGCATCCTGAAGTGGTCCATACTCGAGACGTCCCCAAAACTGCAAAATCTCGCAATTGCAGTCGGCCAGCACGTCCCACTGTTGGCCCAGCGATGTCAAACACAAGTTGAAATTATTCCTCAGGATCTCGCATTCCCCTTCTTCTTTATAGTTAGTGAGTCGCCTAAGATAAGTCAAGTACTCCAGCCATATAGCGGCGACTGGATCGGCACTTTGGAACTGAACGGCCAAGGAACTTTCCAGAACTTCTTGTCGACTCTTTTCCATCTTCTCCAGCAGTTGTATTCGTTTGATGTACAACTTCTCGTTCCACGAACAATTGCGCAGCGCTCGGTTACTAACGCCCACCACATTCTGACGAAATACGGGCAAATCTTGCAGCTCCTTGGGTCGCTTGTATTCGTCTCTGTAGTCCAGAAATGAGATGTATTCTAACCAGCAGTCGGGATTTAGACAGCAATCAGCTACCAGCCTTTCGTAGATAGTTTGAAGAATGTTCTCAAGTCAAGAATTTGGTGTAACCATTTCACGGAAGGTAGTACAAGTAGTAGAAAACATAATTTTTGAAATTTCTTTTATTGAGACAAAATATATATCTGTTACAGTTTGTACATATTTCTTTTTTATGTGAGAATACATATATATATATATACATAGACAGCGGCTGTAAAGTATGGCCTGCTTACTCGGATTTGAATTAATGTGATTGCCACTTGGCTAGTTTACATTTTATGTGGGTGGCAATGGTGCAGTAGTAGTGTATTCGCTTACGGAATGGAAGGTCGTGCGTTCGAATCCTGGCCAAGTCCATTACTTTATACCGAATACATGAAATCGTAATCTCCCTAAGTAACTTAGACACCACCCGTGGAGAAAACCCCTACAACTGCACCCAAACACTTCTTTCCTATCTCTCTATTCTTTCTAATACCAAGTAGCTTACACTGTGTTCTTAGCATTATAAGGGTACTGTAACAACAGAAAAAAATCCCTTTAGCGTAAGCAAATTATAAAAAAAAAAAAAAAAAATGTGATTGCTCTTGCTCCCGGAGCGATATGTTGCTATTACTTTTGACTTAATGTCATTATATTAACTTAAAACTAGGATAACAAGTGAGGCAGAGAGGAAATGTGTACACAGTACTCATGTCTCCTCGCCTCTTCAACAACGACAGCGAAATTAATATTAAACAATATGCACAAATGGCAAACAGGGTTGCCACGTACAACAGAAAAATTAACAATACGGCAAAGGAAAAATTCATACTTAAAGTTTACTATAATACACAACGTTTTCTGAAAAACTACACAGATAAAATAATAGTAACTGACGCGGACAAGGGGAACAAGACAGTGGTCATATACAAAAGCGATTACAATTCAAAAATGGAAAAACTACTTGCGGACAGGGAAACATACAGAACAATAAGAGTTGACCCAACACAAAGACTACAGAGGAAAAACAACACAATTGTTAGTGATTTGCACAAAAATAACTGGATAACAACACCAGAAAAATACAAATTATCTTGCTCAGCATCAAATCCCCCAAGACTTTACGGACTTCCCAAAATACATAAACAAGATCTACCCTTAAGACCGACATCGTCTTCAACGAACGTCCCATGCTACCAGCTTGCTAAATCTATAGGAAGTATACTAGGCAATATTGTGTCAAAAGAGTACAATATAAAAAATTGTTCTGAATTAAGAGACAGACTAAAGGGCATAGTTTTGGAGGAGGAGGACATTCTGATTTCTTTTGACGCAGTTTCGCTATTCACGAGCATAC
Organism: Portevinia maculata; assembly: GCA_949715645.1. NCBI lineage: Eukaryota > Metazoa > Arthropoda > Insecta > Diptera > Syrphidae > Portevinia > Portevinia maculata. The sequence continues at coordinate 141,114,793 of OX454527.1, forward strand.
CAACTTATCTAGCAATCAGAAATATAATGAAAGAATGGTCTAGGATGGAAGAGCATACAAATATCCCTAAAAAAGAGTTTCTGACAATGCTAGAATTTTGTTTGAAAGATAACAACTATTTTCAATACGAAGAAAAATTATATAACCAGACATTCGGTATGCCCATGGGAAATCCCCTATCTCCCACCATAGCCAACATAATCCTAGACAACCTACTTGACAGCGCAACGGAAGAATTAAAAAAGGAAAACATAAAAATTAAGTTTTTAGTAAAATACGTTGACGACATTTTTGCCATCATAAAGAACCAAGCCCAAGACATAATTCTAAAAGCACTTAACACATATCACCCTAAGCTACAATTCACTGCTGAAAATGAGAACAACAAAAGTATATCATACCTGGACGTAAAACTTACAAGGTATAATAACCGCATACTGATGAATTGGTATTCAAAACCACAATCCTCAGGACGGATGATTAACTTCAACTCGACACAACCTAACAATCAAAAAATAAACACAGCAAAAAATTTTATAAACAAAGTTTTTGACATTAGTGACGCTGAATATCAACAACAAAACATCATTAAAATCAAAAATATTCTAAAAAATAATAACTATCCAAACAATATTATCAATAATCTCATGCAGGAAAAAATGACGCAAAAGTACAACAATATTAGACAAGAATCAGAAAGTGAAGATGGTAACCCGAAGATCTTCCATAGTATAGCATACGTACCAAAACTAACAGACAACAGAAACCTACATGCAACGATAAAAAAAGAGAGTGCAGCATATGCATATAAATCAAATTCCACACTAAGCAAAATATTCACCAGGACAAAATCGAAGATAAAAAAAGAGCAACAAAACAATGTGGTCTACCAAATTAATTGCAAGGGAAAAACCAATCAAAAGTGCGACATGGTATATGTTGGAACTACGAAGAGAGCGCTTGGAACTAGAATAGCAGAACACAAAGCGGATATAAACAAAAAGAAGACAACAGCCACTGCACTCTCGCAACATATGATCGACAATGGACATATACCGGACTATGAAAACATTAGAATACTGGACAAAGAAAAGAGAACAAGAAAGAGATACACGCTGGAAAACTTAAGAATCCAAGAGAGGCGAATGACGGCAATGAACACGAAAGAAGACCTGGACAACGTCAGCGCAAGTTACTTGGTTGCCATACAACCATTCTGATTTCCACCTGATCTGTGATATTTTCTATAGTGATGTCGTTTATGTTATTTATATTTATATTTACTTATTTATTGAAATTGTGTTTTGTGTCGTTACAATATAAAGTTAAATTGAATATGTAAAATAATGTAAGTTTCGTTTCCATCAGATTGACACATAATTGATATTATGCTTATTATATGTATGTTTGATTTGTTATTTAAGGTTTTAAATAAAAGAAAACAAAAAAACCCCTGAGGAAGTTGGCAAGAAACCGACGAAACGTAGGGTGCAAGGATGGATTAAAGTGTTTTAATTGCATCGGAAACAAATAAGACCATTAAGCCGGAAAAAAGGTAAACTAAAGTATCAACAAAATATTGGTCGGGAAAAAACAAATTAAAAATAAAAACATCGGACGGCCTGCCGAAAATCACAACAACAACAACATCATAATTTAAACCAGCAACACCATGAAGAACTTTTTCACACATATAAGTATAAAGTACGACACAGAAACAAGTATGGTACTAAAACATTATTGCAGCCAAAAGAAAAAACTTGCACTACAAAAACGACGTCTAAAGTTTCTCTTAACATGCAAAGGCTACGGGACCATACCGACACACATTAAAAACACTACAACGAAAATGGCAAACCTGTTTAAATCAGAAAGCATATTAGCTAAATACTACAAAATAGAAAATCTCTTTCTAATAAAGATCCTTAGCTTAGAAATATCACAGACAAACTCTAACATAAAAACTATACAATCATTAATATTTCACGCAGAAAATTATATGAAGACGACACTAAATGACGAAGAATACACCACATTCACTTCAAAACAAAGTTATGTATTTGAATACATAACACAAAAAAACAACCGGACACTCTCTTACAAAACAGAACGACTAATAAACAACCAATTCAACAAATTTGGATTCACACTCAACGAAAGTTGGTTTGTCAACAAAACAGACATAGTTTTTCCCATGGAAAGCAGGTGGATAATGTCATTGGGGAAGAAATTTGCACTTCCTATCGACAAAAAAAGTTTCTCTCCCATTAAGATAATTGCTGATATTGAGCAGTGCATTCAAACAATAGATGATGAAAGAGAGAAAGAAGCAACCAGATCACAAATGGCAAACAGGGTTGCCACGTACAACAGAAAAATTAACAATACGGCAAAGGAAAAATTCATACTTAAAGTTTACTATAATACACAACGTTTTCTGAAAAACTACACAGATAAAATAATAGTAACTGACGCGGACAAGGGGAACAAGACAGTGGTCATATACAAAAGCGATTACAATTCAAAAATGGAAAAACTACTTGCGGACAGGGAAACATACAGAACAATAAGAGTTAACCCAACACAAAGACTACAGAGGAAAAACAACACAATTGTTAGTGATTTGCACAAAAATAACTGGATAACAACACCAGAAAAATACAAATTATCTTGCTCAGCATCAAATCCCCCAAGACTTTACGGACTTCCCAAAATACATAAACAAGATCTACCCTTAAGACCGATATCGTCTTCAACGAACGTCCCATGCTACCAGCTTGCTAAATATATAGGAAGTATACTAGGCAATATTGTGTCAAAAGAGTACAATATAAAAAATTGTTCTGAATTAAGAGACAGACTAAAGGGCATAGTTTTGGAGGAGGAGGTCATTCTGATTTCTTTTGACGCAGTTTCGCTATTCACGAGCATACCAACTTATCTAGCAATCAGAAATATAATGAAATAATGGTCTAGGATGGAAGAGCATACAAATATCCCTAAAAAAGAGTTTCTGACAATGCTAGAATTTTGTTTGAAAGATAACAACTATTTTCAATACGAAGAAAAATTATATAACCAGACATTCGGTATGCCCATGGGAAATCCCCTATCTCCCACCATAGCCAACATAATCCTAGACAACCTACTTGACAGCGCAACGGAAGAATTAAAAAAGGAAAACATAAAAATTAAGTTTTTAGTAAAATACGTTGACGACATTTTTGCCATCATAAAGAACCAAGCCCAAGACATAATTCTAAAAGCACTTAACACATATCACCCTAAGCTACAATTCACTGCTGAAAATGAGAACAACAAAAGTATACCATACCTGGACGTAAAACTTACAAGGTATAATAACCGCATACTGATGAATTGGTATTCAAAGCCACAATCCTCAGGACGGATGATTAACTTCAACTCGACACAACCTAACAATCAAAAAATAAACACAGCAAAAAATTTTATAAACAAAGTTTTTGACATTAGTGACGCTGAATATCAACAACAAAACATCATTAAAATCAAAAATATTCTAAAAAATAATAACTATCCAAACAATATTATCAATAATCTCATGCAGGAAAAAATGACGCAAAAGTACAACAATATTAGACAAGAATCAGAAAGTGAAGATGGTAACCCGAAGATCTTCCATAGTATAGCATACGTACCAAAACTAACAGACAACAGAAACCTACATGCAACGATAAAAAAAGAGAGTGCAGCATATGCATATAAATCAAATTCCACACTAAGCAAAATATTCACCAGGACAAAATCGAAGATAATTTGGTCTACCAAATTAATTGCAAGGGAAAAACCAATCAAAAGTGCGACATGGTATATGTTGGAACTACGAAGAGAGCGCTTGGAACTAGAATAGCAGAACACAAAGCGGATATAAACAAAAAGAAGACAACAGCCACTGCACTCTCGCAACATATGATCGACAATGGACATATACCGGACTATGAAAACATTAGAATACTGGACAAAGAAAAGAGAACAAGAAAGAGATACACGCTGGAAAACTTAAGAATCCAAGAGAGGCGAATGACGGCAATGAACACGAAAGAAGACCTGGACAACGTCAGCGCAAGTTACTTGGTTGCCATACAACCATTCTGATTTCCACCTGATCTGTGATATTTTCTATAGTGATGTCGTTTATGTTATTTATATTTATATTTACTTATTTATTGAAATTGTGTTTTGTGTCGTTACAATATAAAGTTAAATTGAATATGTAAAATAATGTAAGTTTCGTTTCCATCAGATTGACACATAATTGATATTATGCTTATTATATGTATGTTTGATTTGTTATTTAAGGTTTTAAATAAAAGAAAACAAAAAAACCCCTGAGGAAGTTGGCAAGAAACCGACGAAACGTAGGGTGCAAGGATGGATTAAAGTGTTTTAATTGCATCGGAAACAAATAAGACCATTAAGCCGGAAAAAAGGTAAACTAAAGTATCAACAAAATATTGGTCGGGAAAAAACAAATTAAAAATATGCGGTTTTGTTTTATGAAAAGTCTTCTTGTGTTGAGCGAGTGCGCTCTACTGTTTTAAAATGCTTATGTTTATGTTTATTTAAGCGAAAGTGTAATATGAGTGATATGATCGTCTTTATGGACCATTTCAAACACTTCAAGAAAAAAAAGTAATTTAGTAAGTTAGTCTCGCGATGAGTTACAAACTATAATTGCCAGAATGATAATTAGAAGTGAACAGAAAAGTCCGGATGTTTACACAGAGTTATATGGTGCTTAAGACTAGGGAAATTACGAAGGGATAAGTTCTGTACCCCAATTATGACGTATAGCCTTAACGTTTTTGTTTTCATTTTTATTCTTTTATTTCTTTTAACATACATACGATGATGTATAGGGTGAGTCGTGGTAAAAGCTTTTTAGAGTGTCAGCCTCTATTGTGGCCAGGCGTTTATTTGAAGTAAAACGACAGCGGTGCTTCAACAGGCGCTGAGTCAAAATTGAGTGCTAGCACCCCATCAGGCGAGGGGTACCTTTCGTCATCCCACGATGATCCAGCTTGTGATGCAGGTATCCCCCGGATGAGGTCATTGTTTATATTATCCATTTTGGTAATTGTTTTTTTCATTAATAATAAAGAGTATCTCATAAGGGGACTGACATTAGTGTCCTTATAGGTGTATGTGTTCGAGAAACGTTTAGTTTGCGTTTCAAAATTTTTGTTGGCACAAAGGCGAAGTATTTTTCTTTCTATAATCTTGATAGAAATGAAGATGCTCGGAAGAGACTGAAATGGCCAGTTAACACTATTATAAGGGATATTTTTCCTGATGACAATCGCCACCCCATTGTTGTGTGTCGTTTCGAATGATGTTAAAGCAGTCAATAAAAACTTTATGCCTGCTGTTCAAATGTGTTTCTTGTAAGGATGCAATTTGACTGTTGCTAGCCAAAAGAATTTTTTGCAGTTCTATTCTTCGGCTATGCTCTATTAAGGACGAAATGTTGAATGATATTAGATTTAATGTCATTATATGTGGGTGGTCATGATTTGATTGACGAGCTCAAGATACGCCAGTCTCTTCTGCATTACTGTGTTGAAACTGTTCAGGTTGGACATAAAGTCCTCTATTTTCAACAGGAGGACATTCATTACCACCCCGAAGAGTTCTTTGGATAAACAAAGAAATTGGTTGAGTATATTGCCCTTCGCGGGAAGATTATTGGAACTCGCGGAGGGAGTATCCTTCATTTGGTGGAAGTGACTCGCGTAAGAAACTTTCGATGAGGTAAGGTTCCTCTCTGAGTTCGGAATTACGAACTCCTTCCTACTTTCTCTCCTTGACCTGGCCTCCTGGAAGATCAGCTACCTCTTGCTCTCATATTTTTTGAAGGATTCGCAACCTCTGTAGTTGGCCGGGTGGTTTTGGCCGCAATTAACGCACGTTGCCATGGACGCTTCGTCTTTGAGAATTGGGCATTGCCCGGGTTCGTGCCGCTGGAAGCACTTAACACAATTGTAATTGTTTGCACAATTTTTGGCAAGATGGCCGAACAGCTGGCAACGCCTGCACTGCAGTGCCCCTTTGTTGCCCTTGGGTTTCTCCCAGGTGACTTGGGTGTTGAATAGGAATTTAATTTTGGAGATCTCCTCGGCTGAGGTGCACGGAAGGAGTCTGACTAAGAATAGATTGTATGTTATTTTCTGAGCCCGAGAGCGGATGGTGGGAAACCTTGAGACTTTGTCGACAATGGATGAAATCGATTTCAGTTCTTCGAGTATTTCATCCTCTAAGAAGTCTGCCGTCAGTCCCCTTAGGATGAGATTTGTAGTTTTCTCCTCTTTTGGTGTAAAAGAGTACGCTTTGACATTTTCGTTGTTTTTAAGCAGATCCATCAGCTGTTGATGAACCACCCTGTCGCTCACGTATAATTTACTACGCCCACCACGATTCACAATTTTAAAGTTAATATCTTTTGATTTTAAATCTAGAGTAAGTTTTCTAGTGTCTACGCTTGTCATAATTATGGGGGGACAGAACTTACCCTTAGACAGTTTCCGCTGGTGTTCCTCGTTGGTGTTGTGGACGGATTGTTCGGTGTCTTCTTATTGGCTACATCTGCACTACTGCTGCTCTGCTTCGGCGTACTGCTGGGAGGTGCTGTGGTGTTGTCAGACTTGGTAGTTGTTGGAGGATTCGAGCTCCGAATGGTCAGGTCTTGGAGAATTGAGAATTGATTTGTGGAACTATGGGATGTGGTATCCATTTCTGTAACAGGGTGAGTTAAGGCAGCCCTGTGTCTTTTGCTGGGTTTTTGCCACTGTTCGTTGTTTGAAGAAGCCTCAGATGTGGAGGCTCTGGGTGAATGCGCCTTTTGAGGCGGTTGCGAAGAAGCAATTACATCAGCACCACTGAGGCACGTGGTGAGATCGTCGTCCATTCGTCGTAGGTACTTCGTTTGCTGCAATTTAATTAATTGTTGCGCAGCTTCCAGCTTTTGTTTGCTGATCCGAGATGTTAGTGTTGTTGTTAATTTGTTGCATCTCACCATTTCTTTTGCCTTAATCAGACGGCATGTTGAGGTTATGCGCGGTGCGGAATGGCGTGATGAATGTGTAGCTGGGCCACGCTGAGTTTTCTTGATAAATCCTGTTTATCGTCGCTGGTGTGACGTTTGGTTTTGAAAAAAAACCTTTGTATGCTTAGATAGTTTTTCTTATTTTCCACGGAAATTAGATTTTTTTTGAACTATTACTGCACGTGGCAAATGTACGAGGATGGCGTTCTCGCCGCTTCCAAATCCAGTGTAATCGGTGGCAAAATATCCTTACTTTTCGTTTTGACAACGAATTTCCAAATACGAAAGAAAGATGAATATTGAAACTTAACTTATTTACAACTTTTACGGGGTAAAAAATATACTTTATGGACACAGAACAATTAAACGTTCATCTCCGTTTCGTCGTAGAAAACATAAACAAACGACATGTTTGACATTTGCCAGTTTTTGATTATGTGTCGTGGTGAAATTGAGCGGTGCACGGGGTGTGTTTACAGTGACTTTGTGAAAACAAATAACCAATGGAAAAGATAAAAATTGTTGCAAATGTGTGGTAATTATTTTTACTGATTCATTTGACTTATGTTATTATAATTTCTTTGTTAATTATTCTTATTTTGTTTGAAAATTATTTTTTTCGTACAATTTGTTGACCTCGAACGAACGAAAACCAAATGACAGGCAAGCCACTTTTAATGCATTTATGAAATATGAAAACTTACTATGATAAATTAGTTTATGAATCTGTGACAATAAATTTAAGTTTTTGGTACGACAAAACATGTTTAGCGAAAGATGTGTAAAAGTTAACGCTGTTTCTTAAGTGACAAGATAATTTAGCAAATAAATAGTGAATAGGTACATTTGGGGCATTTGGAACATTGAGAATAATATTCAATTTAACATAACTTTAAAAAAGCTGCATTCTACTTCAATTTTCAAATGCTATTCGTAAAACCAAAACCTTATGTTTTTTAATGTTGCTGCCAAGCGTTGTATGTCAATGCGAAGGCAGAGAATAGTATTGACTGTCAAACTTTTTCTTGGATTAGGACTTGTGTGTTTTGTAATATTTGACACAGGTTGTTTTTCACTTTGTTATGAATGGTCATTAATTGTGTCACACTCATATGTTTCAACAAAATCATAAATAAAATAAAAAGGGTTCGAAATGTTTGCATTATCGATTTGTCTCACTTTTTTATATACGAACGTCAATCAACACACAATAACTATCCAATCATTGTAAGCCATAAATTCAAAATCATTTTCACCGATCATATGACCTGCATTTATAATGTCATTGATATATATAGTATTGGTGTAACGAAAAGATTAGTAATGACAAACTTATTTCAGATGTACGGAAATATAAAACTCATTTCGTACGAATTACTGAAAATAATAATTTTGTTAGTAAGTAATCAGGCTTTAGCAATGTGGAGTGGAGAGTTTCATTATTACTAGTAACAACAATATTTTTGACCATGTATGAGCAGCCAGTACAAACTTTTATATATATTCAACCTATATACGACAAACGATCCTACTTGCTACTCATTTAGGGGTGCATAGCGGACAAAATTAAACTATTTTCGTTTATGCTGTGATTTATATTTAGGTAATTAATTAATTATTATTTCTTTAAAAAAAAGTATTATAAATGATTTAAAACATTATTATGTACAATTTATACTATATTTTACACTTATTACTAATTCACCACGGAACGAAGAGGTTTGCAGGTACTTTATTAAAATTCTACAAATCCACCTCGAAACAGGTCGGTTTGTTAACACAGCGCATTTTCCATCATTTTGAGGTGATTTTGAGGTGATTTGGAGAGAGAGCTGCCAACTTCACACCGGACTCCACTAAATATGCTATCTGTGTGCAAGCTTCCCATTTGATTTGCATGCAAACACTAAACAGATAGGCATTTAGTGGAGTTTTTCAGCTGTTTTCAGCTTGTTGGCAATCCGAAAAAAAAATCCTCTCAGTTGGCTGTCTAATATAGGTAGTCTGTGCTACCTATATAGACAGTCAACTCTCACTACCCCCGTCCGCTGCGCCCCTCAGACAGGAGAGCTGAATCCTCTCTCAAAATTTCCTATCGGTGAATACATGTGAATCAATAAAAGTGAAGTTTTCTGTCTGATTGTCAAATATGACAAGGTTGTGTGGTGAGTTTAATTTTGTGTCATTTGACAGAACTTTGTGATTGCTTTATTCCAAAGTTTAAAAATAGTGTACTTGTTACTATTTTTATAAGTTGTACCTATATCTACTAATTACTCATGGCTGTGTGTTCAGAAGTGCGGTGGTAATCGATGGTTCGATAAGACGATTCAAGTAAGAAACTTCTTTCTAAAGTTTACAAACTGTTAGTTAAAATTTATTTCTGCATTTATTTTTCAGTCCAATTGGATTCCATGGATATAGCTATGAACATTCTCCGGCCGATGGTGAACCTATTGCCCTCATGATGGACTACATTGTAAAACAAATTGTGTAAGTATTTATTTTCATATCTTTCTTTTCGTGTAATTTAATTTTTCAATTTTAAATAGTTTCGACCTGTAAACTCCTCTCCAGCTGTGGACAAGCACATTGAAACAACAAAAACCAACCTTGAAAAGCTAGCTGATGACCTACATTATGCACGCAATGCAATTCCAGGGATATTACAAAGGCTTTCTTAAGCAGCAGAAACTCAGTCCCGACAGTTTTGTCTAAATGGCTCTTTAATATGAGTTCGATTATGATAAGTAAGTATTTTCCATCTGAAAAGGACTGATAATAAATAATCATAAATAATAGTAAATAATCATTTCTATTCTTTAGTTCTACAAAGTTCCTGTTTGCTCTCAAGCACTGAAACCCCGCCATTGGGACATTGAACAAGGAGTTTGTTGAGTTAAATGTGCCTTTATTGGGACAATAACAAGCGATTGCACTTGATTGCGAAGGCAGATACCAAGCGATTGCACTTGATGGTAAGGGTAGATAACAAGCGATTGCACTTGTTAGTCTTGTTGATAATTGTGAGCCAAGCACTTGAACTTGTTCACGCTGAAATTGAAGTGTATGAAGTAGAAAGAAAAGCGACGATGAGTGGTGATTGATTGTGTTTATTGGTGGGCCAAGCGCCTCTTTTTATACTTAAAATTAATTGCTTAAGTTCTAACTTAGTGACATAGTTCTTAGTGACATATTTCTTAATGTTATAATTGAAAAGTGCTAACCTAGACGACATAGTTCTTAATGCTACTTGCTTAACTATATATGGTGCGTCAGCACAGCACGCGATTGTTGTTTCTAGTTTGCTGAGGTTTTTTTTTTTTGTTGGTTGTTTCTGTTTGTGACTGAGTAGGTCACAAGGTGCGGTGTTTGTTGCACTCGATGTGTTACTTAACATTCTCCCCGCGTTGAACTGCGTTGCATTCAATTAAACTCTCATGTTTCGCTGACGTTGTATTGCGTTCGAGTTTTGGGAACAGGTGTGGATCCTGTAGCTGACGTCATTCGTCTGCGCAGGTTGTAGATGATTAAGAATCCGACGGAAATTGACAGTAGCAAGGCCAAGTAACTAATTGCATGGTGATGAATACTGTTTGAGAGTACGGTGTCGTGTAGGTCTGGGAATTCTTGGGTTTTTAAGTCTGCGAGTTGCTCTTGAAGATTGTTCAAGGCTTCTGACGTGGTGTTGGTAGCTGCTGGAGAGGTGAATTTCAGTGCGGCATGCACCTCGTTCTGTTTGGCAATTGAAGAGAGGTTTCCAGAACTGATGTAGGAGGAATGTAGAGTGTTGGTCTTCATCTGACGGCCTTGGATGGTGATTAGATTGTTCCTCATTACGCAGTTATCTTCGAGTGAGAGTAATCCAGAGCCACTAAGTTTGAATTGATTGGCTTCTGTTTTACATACGGCAGTGAGTTGTACGTCTTGGAGCGTGCCGAAAATCCACTGGTTACTGTTGCTCAACTGTGTCCTTATCATGTTGTTGGTTGGTTGCATCAGGTTGCATGATGGTACCGTATTGTTGTTGAAGAGACTGAATTCACAGGTATATGCTTGGGAACCAGCGTGGTGTTTTGCTCTTTTGTTGACGCAAATGAAGTGAGTGTCCCTTCCCTTGTCGCACTCCTTAAGTTCGGCTGTTGTCATCTCGAAATACTGATCCCGGTGACGGTTTATTGTCAGAATTTCCATCGATGGATTGATGATGAGGAGTGTGTTATTGACTGTGGCCGGGAATGGTGTTAGTCGGAACAGATTGAAGGGTTCTTGTTCGACTAGTGGAATTTTAATGACAAACACCAGATGATTGTCAGTTGCTCCTCCTTGAGATGTTAGGATCTTGTAGAAGTGAATCAAATCTTCTTGATCAAACAGTAGTTTTTCCGACAGAGGCAGATGATTTTTGATATTGTTGATTTCGGCTCGTAGTTGAGTTGGAGTCAGCAGAAGTGGGCTGATAGTCCCATAGTGGGCGTCTGTTAACGTGTTTATGATTGCTGTTTCAATTCGTTGCAGGTTGGTAGCCATAAGCATTAGTTGTATTGTTAATGACGTGAAAATTTGGAAGATTTTGGATTGTTCAGAGGCCTCTCCAATCCGAGCGATGATCTGTTTGGTTTGATTTTGATGGGAGTTCAAGCGTTCTCTGACCTCGATTTGATCTTGTTTCACGATGTTAATTGTGGAATCTATGATAGATGTCTGGTTCTTTCACATTGTCCACAAGCGTGCTTCATTACCCTTTACTTGGTTGATGGTTTGGGATATCTCTTCTGCGTAGTCGGAATCAAGAAGTCCAAACAACGTATGTGCCATGTTGCCGACTATGTTGATGACTGCCCGAGGTTTTCGGCGTTTTGAAATTATGTTGGTATCTGCTTGTAACCTATTTCTGATGATGATCAAGTGAGTTACTAGTGAAGAGCATGCTGCCTTTTGTTGTAACTGCTTGCATAGGTGTTGAAGTGCTATTGTTCTATTGTCAAATGCTTCTAATTCCGATTGAATGGGTGCTAAGTCATAGTAGACAATGATTTTCCATTCGGTTGCAACGAGATTGGTAGATCCAAGAGTTTCGAAATAGATTCCTGGATTGTTAGCGAATCTTGTAATGTGTACTGGTGATGCGCAAACTATCGGCAACAGTAATAAGGACAACATTATGGTGGTCATTAGAGAGCTATATGATGTTTTGCTTCGTTTTGTGGGCGTTTCCGTTGAGTCAGTTGTAGTCGACGTGGTTTGTGTGGATGTCCCTGGCGCTTCAGCTGTACTCGCGTTGCTATCATCTGGTTCATTAAATAGTGGGGCTAGACGGTGGATTGGTCGCTTCCATATTCCAGATTTGGTTCTGACGTTGACTACTCGTACCATACTGTCATCCCCCTTGAAGATTTGAATCACTCTTCCGAGCGGCCATTGCAGGGTTGGCGTGTTGTCTTCCTTGATTATGACCATGTCGCCGACCTTGATGTTGTCCTTTTCCTGATTCCATTTGTGCCTATATTGTAGTTCATTCAAGTACTCCGTTGACCATCGTTTCCAGAATTCGTATTTCAAATGACTAATCGCCTTCCAGTGGGTTAGTAGTTTTGCCTTTGCTGGAGTGGTATGGCTATCGACTTGAGCAACCAAAGGTTCGCCAATAAGAAAGTGCCCAGGTGTTAGTGCAGATAGGTCGTTTGGATTCGACGACAGTGGGGTGAGTGGTCTTGAATTCAAAATGCCTTCAATTTCGACGACTATTGTTTCCAATTCTTCGTGTGTCAACGAGGCCGGTGAAACTGTTTTTACCAGGAGGTGTTTTGCGGATTTCACTGCCGCTTCCCATAGGCCGCCAAAATGCGGACCTCGAGGTGGGATTAACTTGAAGGTTATGCCTTTGTCGCTGCTGGCCTTGATTATGGCCTCTTTTGCTTCTGGGGCATGGAGGACGTCGAGCAGCTGATTTCTTGCTCCCACAAAGTTGGTTGCATTGTCACAGTAAAGTGTTTGAATGCGTCTGCGTCGGCTAATAAACCTTCGAAGGGCTCCAATAAAGGCTTCTGTTGTTAGGTCAGTGACAATCTCTAAGTGTACGGCCTTGGTTGTAAAGCAACAAAAGACTGCTAAGTACACCTTGTGCGGCTTTTTCCTTCGGATTTTGTAGTGCACCCACAGCGGTCCACAAAACTCAACACCGGAAATCATGAATGGTCTGTTTGGTGAGACGCGATCCGCTGGGAGGTTTCCCATTACTTGATTCATTAGTTGTGGTTTAGTTTTGGTGCACTTAACGCAGTTGTGAACTGTGTGACGAGCCATGATCCTTCCCTTGATAGGCCAGAATTGTTGTCTCAGGATCGACAGGAGCGTCTGTGGTCCACAATGGTTGTGCTCGTCATGTTTCATTTTGAAAAGCATTTTTGTTACTGATTCATTGTATGGCATCAGTATGTGATGTTTGGCATCGAAGGAAATGGGAGCGGCTTCTAGTCGACCTCCGACTCGTAGAATACCCCTTTCGTCTAAAATTGATGCTAGGGTGATTAATGTATTAGATCTGCATAATCCCTTGTGGCTCTTGAGGTCTTGGATTTCCTTCCCGAATTCAGATCCTTGTACTTGCCTTATGATAGCCGTGAGAGCTTCGGTGAGTTCCATAGGTGATAGTGCTGTATGGGTTACCTTATTTGTGTCTATTTTTCTGGATCTCTTGATGAACCGAAGAACGTAGCCAATGGTGTGCTGAAGAAACTTGAAGGAGTTTCGATGATTGATGTGGTAGATCATTTGCTCTGTACTGTTTTGTGTCAATGTTACAGCCACTGTGTGTTTTCTCTTTCTTTCCAGGTCGGAATGTGGGTCTTGTTCCTTTAGGAACGGTTGGGGCCATGCTGATTCGTTCCCATGCAAGAAGATTGGTCCGTAAAGCCACATACTGCACGACATAAAGCTGGCTGCTGATATTCCGCGAGATATTAGATCTGCTGGATTTTCCTTCGATGGCACGTGGCGCCATTGGGGTGGAACGGATAATTCCTGAATTTTTGCCACTCGATTTGCCACAAAGGTGTGGAGCGATGAGGAAGTTGAATTAATCCACCATAATACAATTTGTGAATCGGTCCAGAAGAAAATTGGAGTGTCTTGGAATCTTAAGTCTTCTCGGACTCTATTTGTGAGTTCAGCCCCTAGTACCGCAGCACACAATTCAAGTCGAGGGAGGGTTTGTTGTTTTACCGGAGCTATACGTGATTTTGCGCAGAGTAGTCTAACGAGACTTGTTCGATCTTTATAGGTTGACCGCAAATAAACTGCTGCTCCATAGGCTGGCTCTGATGCAGCCACAAATGTATGTATTTGTACGGATATTGGAGTCCCTTGATTAAACATGTGCCTTGAAACCTTGGCCTGATTGAGTGTTGAAAGGTTGTTTCTAAACGCTATCTATTCTTGTCTTAGGTGTTCGGGCAACTCGTCGTCCCACGACAGTTTCAAGTGCCACAGTTGCTGCATAAATATTTTTGCTTTAACAACCACAGGGCCAAAGAGTCCTAGTGGATCGAAGATGCGTGCAATGTCGGAGCTGACTGATCGCTTCGTGAGTATGGAAATGTCGGATAACTGGGCTCTTCCGCACAATTGGTCCGACTTTGGCTGCCAAATTAGACCCAGCGTTTTTATTGCGCAGTGAATTGATTCGCTGAAGTCAAGGCTGATTTCGTGGTCCTCCGCTGGGAGATCCTGAAGTAATGCTGGATGGTTTGCACACCATTTGCGTAGTTTGAATCCGGCGCTGTGAAGTAGTGAAGTGACTTGAGCTTGGGCTTCCTTTGCCAGTGGGATACTATCTGCTCCGCTGATAAAAATCATCTTGAAGTAGTCGTGCTCCAGCTGGATGTGTAATCTTATTTTGGAATGCTAGATATTGTAAGCATTTGGTGGCCAGGTAGGGTGCTGATGATGTTCCGTATGTTACGGTTTTGAGTTTGTAATACTTGATCTCATCAGTTGGTTGCCATCTCCAAATAATGAGCTGGTACATTTGATCATCTTCCTGGATGAGGATCTGCCTGTACATCTTCTCGATGTCGGCTGTAAAAACGTACTTGTGGAGTCGGAATCGAAGGAGTATGGAGAATAGTTCACTTTGTATTGTGGGCCCTGTGTGAAGAATGCCATTAAGCGATAACCCAGATGACGTTTTTGCGGATGCGTCGAACACCACACGTAGTTTGGTTGTGCTGCTGTCTGGTTTCAAGACGCAATGGTGTGGTATGAAGAAGTGGGATCCTTGGGTGGCTTCTTGTTTGACCTCTTCCATATGCTTCAGGGATTCATATTCATCCATAAACTTAACGTACTCCTCCTTTAGGTTTTGGTTTTTGCTGAGTCGTCTTTCAAGTGCTAGGAACCGATTGAAGGCTGTCTTTTTGGAGTCACCCAACGTTGTTCCATTTTCTCGAAAGGGTAGCCGTACGATGAAACGGTTGGTTTCAGATTTCGACACAGTTTGGGTGAAGTGTGTTTCGCAGTACCTTTCTGTTGCCGTCAGTGGTCGCGAAGTGGGTTCGAAGTCGATCCTCCAGAATTTTTCGATTAATTCATTTGTAGAGTCGTCTTCGCAGAATATCCCACATGTTGCTGTGTTGGGTGTGACGTCTCCGATTTTCCCAGCTACGATCCAACCTAAAACGGTGTTTTGGAGGATAGGCATCCTGTCTCCCATTTGTATCTTCTCTGGTCGCATCAGATGATGGTAAAATTCTGCTCCCAGTAGAATATCAATTTTATCCGATCGGTGGAAGTTTGGATCAGCTAGCTTGATATTATCCGGTATGCTCCAGGTGGTAGTATCCAGATTTTGAGTGGGTTGAGGTGAAACAATGCTTGGAAGTATGAATGCTTCTACCCTGCATTCAAAGTTTCCGCTTGTTGATCGTAGTCCAATATTTACTCGCTGATTTGAGCTTCGTGTTCTCCTGCCAATGCCTTCGATGCAGAGTGAAGATGGTGTTGGTGATAGAGAGAGACGTTTGATGAGTCTCTCCGTTATTAGATTTATCTGCGAGCCGGAATCCAGCATAGCTCGTACCTCACATCGTTGTCCGTTGTTTGCGATGATGGCGACCCTTGCAGTGGCTAGAAGTACGTAACCTTGTTTGTTATTTACTTGCTGGATCGTGGCTACAGTTGTCGGAGGTAGCCCTTCGTTAGGAGGTGTTGTGGTTGCCCGTTCAAGATGCAACAGGGTGTTGTGCTTCCCTGAGCATTTGGTGCAACATCGTGCAGAGCATGTTTTAGCTGTGTGGTCGGTTTTGAAGGAGTTGACGCAAAGCCGTCGTTTTTGGGTCCATTTGAGCCGTTCCGCTGCTGGCATCTTGAGGAATTTTTCGCAGTAGTACATCGGGTGGCCCTTGGTTCCACATACCTTGCATCCTTCGATATTTTAGGTGGCCACGGTTGTTATTGCTCTGGCCTTGTCCTTTCCTCCCACCGCTTCTAAGGCTTCGAACCGGGATTTCAAAAACCTTAATAACTCATCTATTGTTTGCAGTTCTCGTGGGTTTCGCAGAGATTGTTCGTATAACAGATGGGTAGATCGATCTAATTTTTTGATTAATAGGTGTATGAGGAGTGGGTCCCAGGAGTCTGTCTCGATGCCCAGCGTTTTGAGTGCTGCTAGGCATTCATGAATGGCGTCATGAAACTCTCTGATTGCCTTCATCTCTGAGTTTATATTTGGTAAACCGGTAAGTCGTTGGATCAGTGCTGATGTGAGGGCCCTTTTGTTGCTGAATCGATCCTGTAGCGTTCTCCAAGCTATCTGGTAATTATCCTCGGTTAACTCCAGGTGTCGCAATAAGCGCTCTGCATCGCCTGATACGTTTGCCTTCAGATACCACATTTTTTGGATTGGTGGTAATGGCTGATCATGAATCATTTTCTGGAAGATATCAGAAAATGTCTGCCATTTCAAATGATCTCCGTCAAATTTGGGTATCGTCATCTTGGGCAGTTGAATTGCCGGATGGTCCGCTGCTTGTCTTGACGTCTTTTCGTTTTGATTGTTTGCCGTTGCTCTTCTTAATAGAGCTTGATTCCTTAGAACCTCGGCTTCTAATTCGATGTACAAATCGATATTATACCCCTTGGCTACTGGATAGTCATTTGTTTCACAAATTGAGTAGTGGATCTCTTCAATTTGACTCCACAGTTTATTCATGGCCTGTAGGCATTGGGTTGGTGCTTCTTCCTTGGCCGTTCCGTGGATGATTCGGGCCAAAGAACTCATCATTGTCTTCTGTCGTCTTTGAAGAACCTCCCAGTCTTTCTTGTCCTCTTGATTAGGGACTAGAGGAAGTTTCTTGATCATAGGAGATGATGATCGTGGGTTGCTGGTTGACGATTGTGTCTTGTCTGGCCTTACTGTCGGTTTTTGTCCGAGCACAGCCTTTTCGTTGGTGCTGGACCTAATCTGTGCCAGCGAATCACTCAAGATCTGTCTATACTTGGTGTATAGCTGCTTGATCTTGGTGTAGTAATCGGAGGAGAAATATTCATCCTCTAGTGGAACCGCCGTGAGAGAACGAATACTGGTGTCAGTGGTTTCGAATGTTTCCCATATGGCATCCAGTCGGTTTAGTCTGGAGGTGAAATATTCTTCCGTGGTTTTTCGGGTAGGGGAATCCTTCGTAAAGTTCCGGATGATCTGCTGGATCTCTTCACCCAGTCCCCTTTTACTCGAAGTCAATTGCTCCATGTATATCTTCCTTGTCGGGTCCTCAAACAATGTGTAGAAGTCCCACGCTGAAGATCACGCCGGGGTCACCAAAAATGTTGAGTTAAATGTGACTTTATTGGGACAATAACAAGCGATTGCGAAGGCAGATACCAAGCGATTGCACTTGATGGTGAGGGTAGATAACAAGCGATTGCACTTGTTAGTCTTGTTGATAATTGTGAGCCAAGCACTTGAACTTGTTCACGCTGAAATTGAAGTGTATGAAGTAGAAAGAAAAGCGACGATGAGTGGTGATTGATTGTGTTTATTGGTGGGCCAAGCGCCTCTTTTTATACTTAAAATTAATTGCTTAAGTGCTAACTTAGTGACATAGTTCTTAGTGACATATTTCTTAATGTTATAATTGAAAAGTGCTAACCTAGACGACATAGTTCTTAATGCTACTTGCTTAACTATATATGGTGCGTCAGCACAGCACGCGATTGTTGTTTCTGGTTTGCTGAGTTTTTTTTTTTACTAGCCGTAAAATGAAACCAAGAGTTGGTAGAGGAGAGCCAAAAATCACTATTCACCATCTCATTGGATGTTACGATCCGAGTGCAAATGAAAAAAAAGTTATAGTAATTAATTCTTGGCTGTGTGTTGAAGAAGTGCGGTGGTAATCGACGGTTCGATAAGACGATTCAAGTAAGAAACTCTAAAGTGTACAAACTGTTAGATAAATTTATTTCTGCAGTTATTTGTCAGTCGAATTGAATTCCATGGGTATAGCTATGAACATTCTCCGGCCGAGGGTCTACCTACTGCACTAATGATGGACTACATTGTAAAACAAATTGTGTAAGTACATATATTTATTTTCATATCTTCCTTTTCATGTAATTTAATTTTTCGCAGCATAATTCACACAGCGAAGACAATCATGACAAGCTAGCTGGTGACCTACTTTTCACGCAATGCATTTCCAGCGATATGGCAATAATAAAGTAAGTATTTTTTCTCTGAAAAAGACTGATACTAAATAGTCATTTCTATTCTTTAGTTCTACAACGATCAGGAGAAAACAGGCTCCATCAGGACATTATCTTTTATTATAGTATAGGTAGTCTGTGGTAATAGTCCAACAATAAATCAACAATGAGCTCAGGAGCAAATATAATAGTCGGCGAAATCGTAGAAAAAACTTAACCACACCGAAAAAAACTAAATGATGTTGCGAAATTCCTTTTCCGAAGGTTGAGAGGACCTCGTGTAGGGTAAGCGTTGAATATTTGCATATAATTGCTGAAGTCTCATAAATTATAAACTTGCAGCAAAAGCACTAGTTGATTCAAGTTGCATCGTGGATAAATCAAATCTGATTCAAAAAAAAAATCTTAAACTTCTGGCTAAAATGAAATAGGAAGAAATTCTGGCAGTGTAGGAAAAATTATTAAAGTCTATAGGTAAGTGATCTAAAACCATGCACTGATCAATTGTAGATATGAGTTGCTTTTAGATCCAGGATTGCTGGAGTTCCTCGCTATGAAACGGTAACAAAAATTATCACAGAAACAACAACACAGCGTATAGTTCCTTTTCAATTAAAGAACAACGATGACGCAGATAACACGCAATTACCTGACGGTAATCCAGCGTCGGAATTGTTAAAGTAATGTATAAATGAGCAATGGATGCACTTTGATGTAGTTGAAACAGTCAAATTGGAATGGGTGCGGGATATTCCTCAACATTTTGCAAAACTCAAAGTTGGCAATTCGTATGAAGACAGATTTGATTGCATCCATATTCCGAAGAAGCTAACAAAACGACAGACGAGAGGGAACTAACTTTGCATGGTGAGGACCCTTTCCGACCGGGATACACATTACAGGAACGACTAGCACGGTAAACAAAAATATATTAGATTGATATTGCTTCCTTTAGATATTTGATAACTTTTCTTCCAGTTCCAATGTAATTCAACAGAGAGTCTGAGCTTTTTCTGCTATTGGTGGAATTCTAATCATTTGCAATCAAGGATTCTACGACAGTGTTCTTGAACTGCCAAGCAAAGATTTTCTTTCTCTTGCGTTTTGGTTTTGATGAAAACCCTTCCGTAATTCTAGAAGTTGTGTCTAAAGCGTTGGCATTTATATTCTACAATGAAATAGATGAGATAATCCAGCGTACGATATATAGTAAAAATAAGTTTTTTAATTGTATATTTCTTTGTAGACCCTCTTGGATTTTATCTAGCCTATACTTGAAGTTAATGCAGTAAATGAGACAGATGATCCTAATTTATTCAAAATTAAAAACCGTTTTTTTTAGAAACTAAATATATTATGTTCAGTTAAATTGATTATTTTTATTATTCCTTTAAATTTTAGATTTACAGCCAGGTTCCACATTTCACTTTCACTCGAAATGAAATCAAAATCGGTCGAAAATAGATTTTGGTGTTCTACATTTCACTTTTATCGATATCGATTTCAAATTTTTCGAAATTCAAACAAAGTGAAATTGGCAGGTTCCACAATTCGATTTTATCGATTTGAAAGTGATTTCAAATCGAGCATTTCCATCAGTGTGAAATAGTGGAAAGCAGACGACAGACGTCTTGGAAATGTAATTAAATAATAATAATAATTACATTAGAGTAAAATTATTTCCATATATCGATCATACTATCAGAAAGCTCCAAAAATTTGTGGACAACATACAAAGTATTTTGGAAATAAAAAATGAAGAAGCACAGAGGCACAATATTGAAATGGAGAAATTTCATCAAGAAGAAATTCTAATAAAAAAAAGGAAATTAGAATCAAAAGAAATGAAGCTCGATATTTATAAGAGCTAAAACGTAAATTGCGAAAGACTTGCATTTTTAAGAACTTATGATCACTTTCATGTTCCTTTTTTTTATTTATCTAATATTTGTACTGAACTGAGTTTTTTGATTTTTTTTTTATAACCTTTTCAAATAAAGAGTATACCATTAACAGTATGGTTTCTTATTTGACTGGCTTCATTGAAATTTGCAGCTTCTTCTGTAAATTCGTCGTCTTCTTCAATTTCACTTGCCTCGTTCCCTACCTCAAAACTTTCTTCTTCATTTTGTAGCTTAAAGTGACTACAAATGTTGTGCAACACCACGGCAATTACCACAGCACTCATTTTTTAAATAAATCGCAAAAACGAGATGAAATTTAAAACAAACAAACTATTTATTACAAAAAATATATTTCTGAGACGTTTCAAATGACAGATAAGCTGTTTTTAAAATTTCACTTGAAGTGATTTCGAAAAAGTTTCGAATATTATAAAATGGGTGAAATGTGGAACACGGAAAACAAATTCACTCGATTTACAATTTCACTTTCGATTTCATTTCACTCGTTTTCTGGAACCTAGCTGTTAGAAAAATGAGATTGAGAAGGTTTACTTCAAGGTAAAAAATCTCCTCTTAAGAGAAATTCCTTGCAGTATCTTTGTTGCATGGGCCGCATCCCATATCACCATCAACATCAACGTTTTCGTATTTAAACGTAGCAGTATGCGATGGAAGTTCCGTCTCGTTCTCTCAATTTAAAAGGCAACTGCAAGTTCCCTACTACTATTCGTCGAGCAACTTACGGTACCATACTTTGGCAAATCAGTAAAATGTTGGTGTTGTTGCATTGGTGTGATGATCTGAGAGTTTTTATGCGTGAATTTTTTTACGATTTCGACACTGGCATGTTCTCGTTATTGAATATTGTTTGATCGACCTTTAACGACACCGACACAGTCGTGTCAACCCACGGATTTGCATGCACGCTTGCGTTGCAGCTTCAATATGTTAAATTTGTCACTAGGCTCACCTGGGTGTAAAGTAAACATGTAGACTAGGCTGTTTTGCATTATTTTTGTCAAGATTTTTTGTGTTCGTAATTTTAATAATAAACAATTTTAAAAATTAACTATGAAATCAAGCTGTTGTTCATCCGGGAAACAGGCTGGGAAACCAATAACTTGTTTCTTTATCCTGTTCATCTATTTGTGGCGGTCATTAAAGGTACTCAACGAACAGCTCCTCAGGCTGTCAAGCGAGTTTTCGTTAAAACTTAACGAGCAGTTAAGGTGAGTGGTTTTTGAATGGGTGATCAAAATGGCAGTTGGAAAAGGAATTTTGTGAGAGACACATCTCGATACTATTGTGTGAAATATATAAGCTAGGTCCTTGAGACATAATAAAGGTTATAATTATTTGATCTTTTAAGATAGTAAATAAGGACATGTGAAATGTTATAAGTACTTGATACCTTTAAATAGTTAATAAAGTGAAGTGATTATTAAAATACTGCGTTTACGGTGTTTGTGTTATTTACTCAAGGAACAGAATCGGACGTGCCAAAAGGCACACGCGAAAGTGGTGACCCCGACTTAGAGATCAATAAAAACGCAACGTTCTGATCTACTAATACATATATTAAAAACATTCCACGAAATAAAAACTCATGAAAGTGATTTAAAAATTCTGCGGCACATTAAACTCTTAACGTAATCAAGATTAATAGTACACGCGATCGTACACTCGATGCAAAACATTCAGTTTCACACATATTCGTGTATACATACAAATAATACCATTAGCGGGTCCGAGTGTTCATCGATAGGTACATAATAGAGAAAAATTTACGTCGCCGAAAGAGACCAAGCACAACACAAACGTAAGTTTAGGTATACAATTACTTATATTAGCGGCACAACAGGAGACGCAGATACACTGGCAGAAACAAAGGAGGAACAACATACAAAAGCAGACAAAAACTTCGACACACTTCGGCAGGAGAAATTATTTGATATCAAACTGTTAACAATATAGTAGCTTTTTAATTAGTTAAACGTATTCTATGAACCAATATTTCAAAATTAACTTTTATTCACATTTCATTTATAATTGCTATACCTTATTTAAATTTTCCTTTCAGAAATTTATTGAACTTGTAACATTTGACTAATTAAATTCCTAAAGAAGCACACGTCGTGTGCAATCAATAGTGTACAATAGATTCCTTTATATATGATAAGCCCGTATAATATTGATTGAGATTATTTTGTAAAACAATAATCACATAGTAAAAATCTTGCGTATATTTGATCACACATTACATCATGAACAACGATAAGATCGATAATGACCAACACGAGGGTGATCACGGTACTCCTCCTCCGGGGAATGGTGGAGGCGCTCATATGGGGACAAATCAGGATTTGTTTCTAAACAGGGTCGCTTTGAAACCTCCAACTTTATGGAGATCAAGTCCAAAATCATGGTTTGGATTTTTAGAAGCGCAATTCGAAACAAGCGGCATTTCCGCAGATTCCACAATGTACGCTTACGTAGTAGGGGCATTGGATGAGCAAACTATTAAACTCGTGAGCGACATAGTAGAAAATCCACCGACAAATGGCAAGTACCAAAAAATTCGCGAGGCTTTGATAAAAAATTTATCAGAATCTGAGTCTCAACGACTGCACAGGTTATTAAAAGGCATGGAATTGGGAGACCAAAAGCCCAGTCAATTATTACGTCAAATGCGCTCGGTAAATGATTTTAAGATGGATGATAAAGTCCTTACAAACTTGTGGCTTGAACGTTTACCACAACAAACCAGAGCAGTTTTAGTAGGTTCTACCGGTAGTCTAGATGAAATCGCTATCTTAGCGGACAGGATTCTTGAAACTTTTAACCCACCATTCGTTTGCAGCGTTTTTTTTAAGACCATGCTTCTTCATCTAACCAAGTTGCAACGAACTCCACAAATTCGCGCATGGAAGATTTGATCAACCAGATTTCAGATAGAATTAAAGTTCTTGAATGCTCAGTGTTCGAACAAAAACGTCCACGTTCACCATCACCCAGAAATTTTCGTTATAGGCCAAACTCACCTAAAAAGAAAAACCAGGAGTACTGCATGTTTCACTTTAGGTTTGGCGCGAATGCCAGGAAATGTGGAGGAAACGGATGTAAGTTTGTGGATGGTTCGGGAAACTCGCCGGTCCAACGCAAGTAGCGACATGCGTTGATGACCAACGAAGTTGTCGCTTATCGGTGTACGATTCCTCTATTAATAAACATTTTTTGATCGATAGCGGAGCAGATATGAATGCAATTCATAAACTACTTCGCAGCAGTCAAAAAATCCAAAAACGAAGACTTGAGGTTGAAGAAAAGCAGTACAGGTTGAAAAAGAAAAAGCTTGAACTTTACGAAAAGAATGAGATGGAACGCTTGCGGCTGCAGGAAACTGAGTTAAAAACAAAAGCATTTTTTTCATAAAGAATTTTTAATATTATTTCTTATATTTTGTGCAATTCTTGATAAATTATCACTCATATTGGAATTTAAAATTATATCAGGTTGTGTGCTACTCGTATATATATTTGTGCTTATATTATCTTGTACGAATGGCAGCTTAAAATGAATACAAGCATTATGCAGAGCACAGCATACGTTTATGATTCTGGTGACTGTTTCCGGGTCAAATCTAAGATTCCGCTCATTGGTTAAACACCTCCATCGTCCTTTTAAAATTCCAAATGTTCTTTCAATTTGGCTCCTAGCTACGGAATGAATGTTGTTAAACCGCACTTCGGCACTTCCCTCTGCAGCAGTCCGGTAAGGTGTCAGTCGCCAAGGCTGTAGGGGGTATCCACTGTCACCTTAAATGCAACAAAAAATATGTTAATTTTGTTTGAATCATGTAGCTCATAAAAATAGAATAACAAACCTAGAATTCGAGTGCTAACATCGCCTTCATGGAATTTTTGTTTTAAAAACTCCAATTCATTGGTGCTATTCAAAACAGCCGAGTCATGTGCAGCACCACCATGTGAACTGTTGACTGCTATAATCTCATTTAGATGATTGCAAATCTATTGCTGAAATATTAATTATATTATACAAAAATTGTAATCACTTTATTACCATGATATATGAAAACAAGTCTGAAAGGCCACACCGAGTTGTAGCCAGAGGGCTCCACTCTTCGTGCCGCAAAGAAGATGTTTTGCAAGATCTTAAAACTAAAGGTTTCAAAATTATCGACGCGGTTAATATACTTAAAAAAGAAAAGCAAAAAACGGAACAAGACGAGGAAATTGTTGTCAAACGCGGACTTCCGCTATTCATGCTTAGTTTCGAAAAGTCTGAAAACATGGAAAAAATATACAACATTAAAACTATCCTAAACATAGTGGTTAAAATTGAACCGATGCGCCAAAGGACTCGTCAGATTCCTCAGTGTAAGCGTTGCCAAGGCTACAATCACACGCACACGTATTGCCAAAAAGAGCCGCGTTGCGTAAAATGTGCCGGTAAACATTTATCGAAGGAATGCGCTCTAAGTAGACAAGACCTACCAACATGCATAAATTGCAATGGAAAACATCCGGCAAATTATCGCGGATGCGAAGTGGCTAAGGAACTTCAAAATAGGCGCGACAAAATAAAGAAAACTACGCTACCAATCGCAAATAAAACCAATAACAAACCTGAAAGGGGCAACAATAAAACCAATGAACTACGAAAAAAGGCTAAAGAAACACCCAAGAGAAGGAAAATTGTTTAGAAAAAAGTCACCGAAAGCTGTTCCACAAACATACGCTGAAGCTGCGTTGCAAGGACGCGAACAAACAAATAAAACATCTGATCCAGTCTCCCAAGTTTTCTCTGCAATTCTTGCCAGGCTAGAAGAACAGAGCCAAATTAATAAACGTATGTTTGAAAAACTCGACAAGCTCGAAAATCAATTTCGAAGTACACGTGCAATAATATAAATATGACGGATTTAGTTAAATTAGTGACATGGAATGCGAACGGCCTTCTGCATAAGATGGACGAGCTCGAGATATTCATTCATAAATATGAAATTGATATTTGTTTGATTTCGGAAACTCATCTGACGAAAGAAACCAGCACAAACATTCGAGGATACATTGCCTATCACGCATATCACTCTACGGAAAGGGCGAGAGGCGGGGCATCCTTGTTGATCAAAAATACCATTGAACACTCAGTCAGTGGAACAATCGAGCTTGACAAACTGCAATTATGCACGGTGAGCGTAAAAATTAAACACATAAAATATGATTTTGCAGCTATCTATTGCCCCCCACGTGCAACGATGGAAAGAAACGATTTTATAAGTATCTTTGACTCACTTGGACGAAATTTCGTCATCGGAGGTGACTTTAACGCAAAACATACCTTCTGGGGATCGAGATGCATTTCAGTAAAAGGTAGAGTTCTTTACGAAGCCGGTATGGAATTGGGGGTAGACTTTCATTCCTCAGGTAAACCGACATACTGGCCCTCGGATACGGCAAAAATATCAGACCTCATCGATTTCTTCATCACGAAAGGTTTGTCGGGAAACTCTATTGTAGTTGAGGAATGCTTCGATCTTTCTTCTGATCATTCACCGGTCATTTTGACAATTAACGGCTGTCTACGAAAAAAAGAAGGTCCGCCCAGACTAACTAACATGAAAACAAACTGGGAATCCTTTAAAAAATACTGTGAAAGTAAAATCGATCTCAAAGTGTCTCTTCGAACACCCCACGAACTTGAAGACGAAGTCGATCAATTTATTAACGTCATACAATGCTCAGCCTGGAAAAATACTCCCCATAAACGGAAAATAACCACAAATTGCGAAATAACATATCCCTTGGAAATCACGCAATTGTTAAAGAAGAAAAGGGGAGCGCGCAAAAGATGGCAACAATCTCGCGCTCCACAGGATAAAACCACTCTTAACTACCTTTGTAGTAAACTTAAGAGAGAAATTCGAGACTTTAAAAATCGTCAAATTTCAAACTTCTTGGAAGCCTAACTGCGGATAAAAGTACAAATTACTCGCTCTGGAAAGCCATGAAAGGCATTAAAAAACCAAAAACGCAAGCGCCACCCATCAGGAAAATCAATGGAGAATGGGCGAAGAGTGACAAGGAAAAAGCCGAAATATTTGCAGAACATTTGGAAGAAACATTTAAACCATTTGATGGTCAAGCGTTGCTCGAATTTCCTGTCCTAACCGTGGCACCTGACAATTATAGAATAAAAAGTGTATCGCTAGCCGAACTACGCTTCGAAATAGAGAAACTAAAATTAAACAAAGCTCCTGGATATGACTTAATCACAGGACAGGTCCTTAAAGAGTTACCTAGGAAAGCTTTAATAAAGTTTGCATATCTTATAAATGCATCGTTCAGGTTATTGTACGTTCCACGACAATGGAAGGTAGCTGAAGTTATAATGGTTCCAAAGCCCGGTAAACCACTGAATGACAAAAAATCATATAGGCCAATATCTCTCTTACCGATAATGTCGAAGGTATTCGAAAAACTTTTGGTAAAGCGCCTACATCCGATTATCGAAGAACGTCGATTAATACCTGACCACTAATTCGGATTCAGGATTAAGCACTCTACAATCGACCAGGTTTACAGAATAACCAATGTAATTGAAAAAGCCCTAGAGGAGAAAAAAATATGTTCTAGTGTTTTTCTCGACGTCTCTCAGGCCTTTGATAAAGTATGGCATACAGGGTTGAAACATAAGCTAAGACAAGCTTTTCCGAAACAGTTATCTGATATCCTTAGTTGTTACTTATCAGACAGACTCTTTCGTGTAAAACACGGAAATGATTACTCTGAATTTAAAGAAATCGCGGCAGGAGTTCCCCAAGGAAGCGTTTTTGGACCGATCCTATTTCTAATATACACTAGTGATATTCCTCAAGAAGAAGGCACAACAGTAGCCACAGTTGCAGACGATACAGCTATATTAGCGGTCAGTAATACCGTTGAATCAGCAACTAATAAACTCCAACGTTCTATTGACAAAATTTGTGATTGGACAAAGACTTGGCGTATTGCTCTCAACGAGGCCAAATCAACGCACGTGAATTTTACTTATAAAAAGGTAGACAACTTACCCATTTTCATTGATTCGGTACGAATTCCGTACGCAAACGAAGCAAAATATTTGGTACTAAACCGGTTTGGACATACGGTATACAACTTTGGGGTTGTACCAAATCCAGTAATATCAAAATTTTACAAACTTTTCAAAACAAAGTGCTAAGAAAAATAGTAAATGCACCATGGTTTATCAGAAACACTGATATCCACAGAGACCTAACTATGGCTACCGTCGAAGATGAAATAAAACATTTTGCCTGCAAACAACAGACACGCCTTCACGGTCATTGCAATATCACCATGCTACAAATTCGAGACGATACTAACCTAGTGCGCCGATTACAAAGGATAAAACCATTTTAATTAGCGCAGTAAGATGTAACCGCGTGCTTATGGCGGTATTAGCAGGTGCCTCCACTGGGAAGCTGCCTGCCAAACGCGTAATTTACAGTTTAAATAAAACTACTAGATAGGAAATACCTAGTTGTAGTATGCAGGTTTCGAAGGGAGGTGGTTTTTGTTTTCTTATCTTAAGTGAGAAAGAGTCGCATGTACGATTTTCCACCTACCCCTATTATTCGTCCGAGCCTAGTTCTGGTTCCAAGTCTCGTGCTTTTAACCAGGATAGGTAACTCTCAGCTTGCTGAGAGTAACGATAATATTACTATGGCTTGGGAGTAATATTAGAAACTCTATAAAAAAAAAAAAAAAAAAAAAAAAAAAAACTTTATTACCATCATTGAATTCAAGCTATGGAACCCTTTTCGGTTGAAATATATATGTTCGTTTATCTTTGGTCTTAAAATAGGGATGTGAGTACCATCAACACAGCCCACTATTCCCGGCAGCTTAAACTTCCTATAATAATATTCCTTGCATGCTTGGAATTTAGTGATATCAAATTTTATCCATATGGGGCAAAACTCATTTTCTAAAAGCAGCAAGGTGCGCCGGAAGAATTTTGAAATTGTTGTTTGTGCCATACTTTTTTTTTGTCGGGGTGTGTGAGACTTTCTGCACTGGAGCACTCAGACTCAATACTGGTCCATTGTACTACCAGGCAGATACACCACATTTTACTGTGGGAATTTACTCGTTTTTCTAAGAAAAGCGAGAAGGCGCTCCAATGATAAGGAGCTTAGGTTTACAGCACTCACCATATCCGCACCAAATACCTGCCACCTGATACGAGCAAAAGCAGAACAATCACAGAGGAAATGTGCCGCAGTGTCGTCGGTCTCTCCACAGGCTTCGCAGTTGGTGGTGTCGCTTAGGCCTAGCACCTTAAGGTGTTTGGCAAAAGCGTAGTGTCCCGTAAGAACGCCAGTAGTCTGTCTGCAGTCTTTTCTGTTGAGAGACAACAAGAATGCCGCGGATTTCCCAGAGACGTCGGGGAGTATTTGCTTAGTCTGTCTGCACCCTGGAGAGTCATGCCAACTGCGATTGTGTTCATAGGAAACCCAACCGTCAATGGAAGCCCTGACGCAGGACGCAGACAGATCGCTGGTTCAGGTCCTGAAAAGTCCCCCTCCTTGTCTAGCAAGTTCATCGGAGATCTCATTTCCCGTGATCCCGTTATGACCCGTGACCCGTGACCCAGACAAGTTTAAGTGAATTCAGCCTTCCGACCGAATTCAGAGATATCTTGCATTCACGTACTATTTTGGAGGTAGTTAAGGGTTTGAGTAAGGCCTTAAGCGCAGCCTGACTGTCGCTACAGACGCAGATACTTCGCCCCCTCCACCTGTTCCTCGTAACAAAGTCCATGGCCATTAGGATAGCATAATTCTCTGTTTGGAAGACTGCCGCATATTTGCCTAACGGAAAGAAAAGTCTAACGTTATCGCTCTCCACGAAGACACCAGCACCAGATCCTTGATCGGTTTTGGAGCCATCCGTGAAGATTCGACTGCATTCCCTTCCAGGTTCAGAGTCCGGCCAGAGCCAGTCCTGGACGCGAGGAAAGTCGACCTCGTAGTTGCGCTTTAGCCGAAGTTCCGGTGTCATCGCATCAGACGGCATATCCATAAGACAGGAGTCGAAGGACAACCGTTGCGCAAGTTCATCAAAACTCCAGTGCGAGTTATACCAAAAGCCACTTCTTGTAAGACGTGAGATAGCCTTGATTGTTCAGAACATGATGTAAACATCAAGGGGCGGAAGGTTCAATAGTGCATCTAGGCCGGAGCCAGGCGTGCTGGGGAAGGCCCCCGTGCAGTCGAGACATACTGTAGTTTGGCAAAAGCAGCAGTGACGTATTTACGTGAAAGCTTATTCCACCAAACAACCGATGCGTATGCTATAAATGGTCTTATCATAGCCGTATAAATCCATAGGACTCTTTTCGGTGATAAGCCCCATGTCTTGCCGAAATTGCTTTTGCACTGCCAGAAAACAGACAGCGCCTTGGCAGTCTTCAGCTCAACATGTTTGGACCAAAGAAGTTTGCTATCCAGGATGACTCCCAGATACTTTGCTTCATTGGAGAGTTGGATTGTGACGCCTTTTAGCACTGGCTGAGTCAACCCGACCAGCTTCCTCCTTCTCGTAAAGAGAACAACCTCAGTTTTAAGAGGATTGACCGAGAGCCCATTCCTAGTGCACCATTCGTCGATCACGTCAAGGGCCCCCGCGCCTTGGCGCATACAGTCGCTAGGCATGATCCAACAGAAAGCACGGCAACATCATCCGCGTACGCCTGAGCGAATACATTAGAACTGTTGAGTGCGTTCAACAGAGAGTCGACCAGCATGCACCACAGCAGTGGAGACAGAACGCCGCCTTGCGGGCAGCCTCTGTTTACCACCCGCCATAACATAGCGGCCACAATCCGCATCCGCAACCAACGTTCTAGTCATTAGCATTGCTTTAATCCACAACACCAATGGTTCGTCTACGCCGTGTTGTCTGGCGGAGGTGCACATGCTATCAAAAGTCCCATTGTCAAAAGCACCCTCAATATCGATGAAAATGCCCATCGCGTATTCTTTTCTCTCAAGCGCGCCCTCAATTCTACCAACTAGATTTTGGAGCGCAGTCTCGCAGGATTTTGCATCTGAGATAGTGGGTGCAATCGCAAAGCAGTTTTGCGCACGTGAAGCTCGACCAGCCTTTCCATGCTTTTCAGCAAGAAGGAAGTCAGACTGATTGGTCTGAAGCTCTTGGCGAGCGAGTAGTCACTTCTGCCAATTTTTGGTATAAATGCCACTCTAACTGTACGCCAGGGTGTTGGAATGTATGCCAGTGCTAGGACAGCTGGTTTGTACACTGTTGCAGCATGGCTGGGTATATTCCGTCCGTACCAGGCGACTTGAAGCCGTCAAAAGACGCAAAGGCGTATTTAATGGCCTCGTCCGTCACCGCGGCCTTCGCAATATACCAGCTACGCCGAGTTGTTTATCTTGGCTCACTCATAGTCTCGGTAATCGGGGCTGGTTGTGAACCAATTGTAATCTGGTTACCCGGAAAGTAAGACTCCAGCAGATAACTAAGAGTTTCCGCTTTCGTCTCAGTGAAGGTGCCATCAAGTTTTCTAAGTGAGTCCAGTTTGGCTGGTTTGCCCTTTTTCAGAACTTTAACCAACCTACTAGTTTCACCCAGTGTCTTCTTTCGCAGAAATTCCTATAAGAAGCACTTTTCGATACCCGAATTAGCCTCTTATATTCTTTGTGCTTCGATCAGTAGAGATTCCAGTCTGTCTCCAAATCAGTTTTGAGTGACCTATTTAGAAGCTTTCTAGCTTCCCTTCGGATTCTTTGCAGTTCCGAGAACCGGCGTTCTGCCAGGGGGTTTACTTACTGGGCACGTCAGTTCGAAACAGCTAGTAATGGCACTATTCAGGTTTTGAACATCATCCTCTACCTTTTGTCTCGTCCTGAGTTTGGTTGGAGTTTTGAGAGTTTTTCCCATTTCCTCCCTGAAGAGTATCCAGATGGTTTTTCTTGAAATCCTCCTCTCCTGCAAAGTTATGGCTTCGCATTCGATTTGGAATTCGATATATCTATGATCTGAGAGGGATGCCTCCGAAGAGACCCTCCAGTTGGTAATCGCCTTAAAGTATCTATTTGATAAAGTCAGGTCGATCACCTCCTGTCTTCTTGACGTCACAAAAGTTGGTTGCGAGCCAACATTGTTGATAGTAAGATCAGATGATAGAATTAAATCCAGGAGATGGTTTCCTCGAATGTTGCATTTGCTACTGCCCCAAACCGTGTTTTGAGCGTTGACATCGCAGCGTATAACTAGGCCCATCTTCCTGGTGTCGCAATAGTCTATGAGTTCACCCATTGCCCTTGGTGGTGGAGGCACTACTGAATCATAGGTGGGATAAGCTGACGCCACGACGAAGGTCGTCCAATCTCCATTCGTTTCATAGCTAATGGCTGCAGCAACCAAATCTTGGCCACAAAATTGTCCAAGCTTAGTCACTGAGAGAAGGTTCGGCATAGCAAGACAAGCCCTTGGTCTCTCGGACCGCTCGTCACAGAGTATCGTGGTGCCACGGACACATCCAAGGCCACAGATGTGATTTTTCCACACCAATGGCTCTTGTATGGATGTTATGTGGGCTTTTGTGTTCAACACGGAAAGCTTCCTACTGATGAGTGCAGTAGCAGCCTTGGAGTGTTGAAGGTTAATCTGAGTAAATCCAATCATTGGAAATACATCAGCTGGAAGTGTTCTAGTGGAAGGGCACGCAGAAGGTGCGCGCGCAGTTCCACCGACAGGAGCGGTTGAGGCCTTCTCCTCCGTTTGTTCCTGTTCGAGCTATTGGAAGGGGAGGCAGCGTTGGTTTCAGTCAGCTGGCTGGTTTCGGTTGGGGTAACCTCTGCCGACCTGCATCTCTTTGCCGTCGCCGCCGGGGAAGGACCGTTCTCAGCGCTTGCGCCTTCAACTGGCGGTGCAGTTTCTTTGTGCCGCACGATAGCCGCCTTTCTCCTTTTCCTCTTTCGCTGGCTCTTAGATGGACGCTGACCAGTGGACGCCGCCTCTGTGGCCCGTTTTACCAGTTCGGTTTCACAGGTCTCGTCGGCAGCATCGCACCTATCGGCTGTCTATTGGTCTGAAGATTAAGCGTATCAGGTTGAACCTCTCCGCCACTTTCTCCATTTTTCCAGCCCAGTCTACCGAACGTGTCGGAGATAGAGCTGCAGGAATCTTCGGAAGCAAACCTTTTCGCAACTCGAAGCTTGTGCCATACTTAGTAATACATTTGTACCGACATTAATTTCGTAACTCCCACTAGCTAGGAGACTCAATGTTGCACAAAGCTGTAACACTGTTGGAACTGACGTGCTTCTGCTTCTGTTGCTTGGATAATTCAATGAATTGAAGATCATTAAGAAACATTCCTTGTTGACTCTAAACTGCTGCACAAAGCTAAACAAAAAAATAATGATGTGGATTTTATTCTTTTCTTACTCATAAGGATTACTTACGCATTTTCAGTCAATTCTAGTGGATTGCTTTTATCTCTCAAATACCTTCTTTTGATTTTAGCATTTAATTCTCCTTCATCCTCGTTCTCCGACTCAAAAAATATCATATTTGATGCGGACTGGAATAATGATTTGCAAATTTAAAATTAAAAAAGCCAATTTGACACTTCAAATTATTTTTTAAATGACACTTCTAAGTACAATTCACAATCAAACTCGTTTCAAGTTACATGCTACCGAAATTTATTTGTTTCGAGTTGGCTGACGATGAACAATCCTCGATTGTATCAAGTTACGTGCTGGCACCCCTTAATTCACTGGGTATTGATTGCACCATATACTTTCCCTTGTCGAAAGCTCCATTGTCTGAGCAAAACCGTTTAGAGGGACGAAATGTTTCCGCGTCATATATCCTGGACATGTTTTCTATGTTTTCGAATATGTAGTCGTTGTTTGCAACACCACCAGAGATAACTTTAGTCAGGGTTTGATCAATTGAAGTTGCTTGTTTTCCAAATACAAAAACTACAGCACTTCACTTAGTTGTGAAACACTAATCGGACATCATGCAATTTACCTAAAGCACTAAACAACGTTTCCAGTTCTTCTTTTGTCTCATCGGCTGGTAGTCCCTTGACGAAAAGTTTTTTTTGGCTCGAGATCGGCTAAACAATAACAACATTTGATATCATGCAAATCCCCTTGAAGCCAATGCATTTACCTGAAAATTTGAATTTCTGCCTCTTCTCTTTATCGCGAAGTACACTCGATATATAAACTGGCCGTCCACTGGACGTATAGCTTTTTCCACTTCGGATTCATTTTCCAATTCCACGTAGCCGAACCCTCTGCTTCTACCATTTGTTGATCTAATTAGAGTTAGATCTGTTATTTTTATTTCGGGAAGTTGTTCCTTTACATCTTCTTCACTTAAGCTGGAGAAAATATGACAATTTAGCAAAATCAAGCGCAGAAACGTCGCAAACATACTTATAATCCAGGTTACTGATGAATATCCTCAAATGGTCCTTGGTAAGATCAATCTCCTGATTCTCATGCTCTTTGAATACTGCTGATTTTGTGTCTTTGCCTTTAAATTGCCGCACAGGTGCATCGTTCTCTCTATGACGTTTCTCATGTGTGATTTCTTGCGAGAGATCAATTGATTTACGTTTTCTATCAATACCTTTACTCTCTGTCTTTAACTTTTGTTCACCCTTCTTTGTGATGTCTTTGATTTTTACTTGAAATTCCTGCAAAAAGCGTTCACAGTCCCTCAGACACGAGTTCACCTGCCGAATGGAACCATTGTAACGTTCGAAGCGTTGCCACGCCGACATTATCACATAGGGATTATCCAGATCTTGAGATTGAAGAGCTTTTCTAAAAAGTCTGAGGGTATGGGTAAAAATGATGAAATAAATACAAGCTTTTTATGGCAAAGAGCGTACTTTCTCGTCGCTTCGAGGTCATTCCGCATCTCCAATTGAATGAACTCTATCCAGAGGCCGCTCTTTGAAGCGTTGTCGGAAATTTCTATTTGAGATCAAGAATGAATTACAAGAGACGTCATCATTCAGAGCTTTTGACAACCTACCCATGACTGTGGTCTACAGCTCCTTGCCCTTTTTGGCATGCTGAAGTGGTCCATACTTGAGACGTCCCCAAAACTGCAAAATTTCGCAATTGCAGTCGGCCAGCACGCCCCACTGTTGGTCCAGTGATGTCCAACACAAGTTGAAATTGTTCCTCAGGATCTCGCATTCCCCTTCTTCTTTATAGTTAGTGAGTCGCCTAAGATAAGTCAAGTACTCCAGGCAAATAGCGACGACTGGATCGGCACTTTGGAACCCAACGGCCAAGGAACTTTCCAGAACTTCTTGGAGAAGTAGTAGAAAACATAAACAAACTACATGTTTGACATTTGCCCAAGTTTTTGATTTTGTGTCGTGGTGAAATTGAGCGATGCACGGGGTGAGTTTACCGTGACTTTGTAAAAACAAATAACCAATGCAAAAGATAAAAATTGTTGCAACTATGTATGTGGTGATTCCTTAACGCTGTTTCTTAAGTGACAAGATGATTTAACAAATAAATAGTGAATACATTTGGAGCATTTGGAACTTTGAGAATAATATTCAATTTGTAAAGAAAAATCTCAGACGACTTGGTAACCCTAAAATTCAATGCCTAAAATCAAAACACATACATACACAGATTCAGCAGTACACAATAGGAGATTGAGGCCTTTTGCATCTGGTCATGGAGTCAGTCTTTTACTGACCGTCATAAAGATTCCATGTAAAAATATTCCTTTTAAGTTTTCAATAAAGTTTGTTCTTTTAATTTAAATAAATACATATTATATTTATTTTATTTCCGTCGAGGTATAATTTAAATTAATATTTTTGGTCCTTTCGAGCCGGATACCAGTCTACGGTTAAATAGTCGATTTTTGAAGATAGAGAAAATGAGCCTTCCAGGATCTGTGCGTCGCAGTCATCGGCAGACAAAAGGGAATCCGCCAAATCGCTTTGGATACACGAAAAGCGATTTCGACGATGTATCATCGATAAAAAGTTCTCTGGAATTAACAAAAATCAGACGAGATTTAAAGATAAAGAAACTTCAACTTGAGGTAACTTTGCTAGAAAATAAGGAAGCTGAATTGGCTGCAGATATCTCATTTTCGGATGGACAAGAATCAGTTATAAATTCTGGCAGTATGTGTGACGAAGCAGATTTAGTAAAAGTATGTGTGCCCCAAGCCGACGGCAATAACACCCCTCGACGTGATGTTATTCATACTTTCACACACAACCGCACGCATAGAGCGAAAAGTCTACCACAAATATGCGCAGTTCAGCAACCAACACAGTCAAAGTTATCCACGAACACAAAAGAGAAAAAAGTATCTCACAAATGCGACGAAGAATTTCAGCTACACACTAAAGAAGACGGAGAATTTGAACCGAAAGGGAAAGTCCAACAGTGGCTTATGTTAGATAAAGCCGCACATAGTACGCCAAAAAGAGACAATCCCACGGATAATGAAATACGAGATCGGTGAAATGATAAAAAGCAAATTGAGCATGTGGAAGCTGAATTAAAACGATGCAAGTTGCAGCAGCAGATAAAGAATCCTGATCGCTGCGATACAAATAAAGAAATTAATAACCATCCGTATTTAGAAATGATGAACACATTTGTTGCAAGGCAAACAAGGATGGATCTACCTAAATTTAATGGCAACCCGGAGGATTGGCCTTTGTTCAGTAGCGAGTACATCCGTACATCGCATACAGGTAAATTCACAGTTCAAGAAAATGTCACGAGATTAAGAGCTGCGCTAAAGGATGAGGCGCTGGATGCGGTGAAGTCGTTGCTCATTCTTCCAGATAGCGCCGACAGAGTGATGGAGATACTAGAGAGACGATTTGGACGCCCCGAATACATTATCAAATCATTGATAAGTAAAATGAAAACAACTGCAGCTCCTAGAGAGGATAAACCCTTATCAATAGTAAAGTTCGCCACTGCAGTTGAAAATCTCACGGTAATGCTCGAACTAATGGATCGTCCAGAGTATCTTCAAAATCCTCAACTGTTGGAAGAGTTAGAGCGAAAGTTACCACCTATATTCAGCATCTTATGGTCAGAACATATTAATGACAAGCCATTTATAAGTCTTCGTCTTTTCGCTGATTGGATCGAGAGAAAATCGCATGCTGCTAGTCTTCGTACATCCCTTTTTCAAGAACCATTGCCACCAAAAATTGAAATTAGATGTACAAAAGGAAAAGTCAACACAGTATCGTCCGATACCTCTTCTGAAGAGACACAGAAATGCAAATTGTGTAGTCTTAACTGCAAATCTTTAGATGCATGCAAACAATTCCTAGAGATGAGCATTGATGACCGATGGCAACACGTTAAAAAATTGTCACTATGTTTTGCATGATTGAAGAAAAATCATCATACCAGATTATGTCGAAAGAAGAACTCATGCAACGTAGACAACTGCCAAAGGAAACATCACCATTTACTGCATAATAGTGTGAAAACACCATCCAGCTCTACACCAACATCAGCTTTCGAAATAAGTATTGCAAATACCACTGCAAGTGACAGCCATGCCACAGTGATGACGAGCGTTTGTTCTAATGGAAGTACTGCCACCAAAGCCATGACCAGATTAAGAATTTTGCCAGTAAGGCTCAAAAACAAATCAATTGTACTAAACACGTTCGCTCTTCTAGATCCAGGAGCAACACTCACATTGATAAGTGAAGCTGTAGCAGATAAACTTCAAATGAATGGTACGCATGATCCATTATCAATTCAGTGGGCCAATGGCGATTTAGCAACCGAAGATGAGTCAAGAGTTGGTTCAGTTCACATCTCTGGAACATACAACAATGCAAGAACTTATTCACTTCACGACGTAAGAACAGTAAAACACCTACCACTCTACCGTCAGTCAGTAAACAGGATGGAACTAATCGAAAAGTGGCCGTACTTAAACAACATTGATTTCGAAAGCTACGAAAATGTGCAACCAACGATTTTAATTGGCGAGAACAATGGATTGCTTAATGCTACCCGTCAATTGATACACAATAGGTGTAATACTCCTATCGCTACCAGAACCTGGCTAGGGTGGACGATAAGTGGCAACGATGGTAGCACTAAGCATAGCGAAGTCAACAATGTGCATTACATGACGAAATATGGTGAAGACGATCTACATCAAATTGTGAAGTCTTCATTTCAATTAGACGATGTCCTGACTAAGTGTGGAAGTGACCACAAACGATCCAGAGAAGATGAAAGGGCTTTGGACATTATGAAAGCCACAACGACGAAAATAGACGATAGAAGATGGCAGACTGGATTGCTGTGGAAACGCGACGACATTAAACTTCCAGACAGCAAGTTTGCAGCTCTTCAAAGATTGTACCTATTGGAAAGAAAGCTCGACAAAAATCCCGAGTTAAAGAAACAATATGGTGACGTCATTGACGATTATCTGGAAAAGAAATATCTCGTTAGAGCCAAAGAAGAGGATCTGAGAAGGGATAGAACATGGTACTTACCTCATTTTCCCGTCATCAATCCATTGAAACCTAACAAGATAAGAATTGGTTTTGACGCGGCTGCGAAAACAAATGCAGTTGCACTGAACGATGAGCTAATTCAAGGACCTGACTTACTGCAATCGCTACCAGGGGTGCTGTTTAAATTTCGACAAGGTGCAGTGGGGTTCACAGGGGACATAAAAGAAATGTTCCATAGGATCATGATACGAGACGACGACAACAACAGTCAGATAATTTTATGGCGAGGAGAAAGTAGAACCGGGTATCCACAAGCATATAAGATGACAGCTATGATGTTTGGCGCGACGTGTTCCCCTAGCTAAGCAATTTATGTTAAAGATAGAAATGCCGAGGAATACGCTGAGAACTATCCACACGCTGTTAAAGCTATCCAACACAACCACTATATGGACGATTATTTGGGTAGCGCAGACGACGAAGCAACAGCCATAGAATTGATTGGAGATGTCATCAAAGTCCACAGTCTTGGGGGATTCGAAATCCGAAACTGGAATAGTTCTTCACATACGGTGTTAAAAAGCATACCATCAGATTTTTTAGCAAATGAATATGGACAAGATATAAATATCGACAGAAATGGAAATCTCAGCCGTGTGTTGGGTATTTCTTGGAATACTCAAAGCGATTCGTTTACGTTTGTGACCAACTTTGCACGAATCGAAGTGTCTTCTAACCGGCGAAAGAGTTCCAACTAAACGACAAGTGTTGAAGATTGTCATGTCCGTCTTCGACCCGCTTGGGTTTCTGGCGCATTTTGTCATAGTTGGCAAAATGCTATTGCAAGCAATTTGGAAGACGTCGATAGACTGGGAGGACGAACTTACAGATGACTTGGAGCCTATGTGGAGAAATTGGTTGAACGATTTAAAAAAGATTTCAACAGTCAAAATTCCTCGATGTTACTCTCCGCTGTTTAATGTGGCACCAGAGTTGGAACTTCATGTCTTCGTGGATGCGAGCGAGTCCGTGGCCTATGTAAGATTTGTTATTAATAATTCTAAGTATGTTTCTTTCGTTGCAGCAAAAGCTAAAGTCTTACCTTTGAAACCAATGATGACGATACCAAGGGCTGAATTGCAAGCAGCTGTTTTGGGCAGTCGCCTCGCAAAGACAATAAAATTGCAACATGACAGACGCTTTGATAAAATTAAATTTTGGACAGACTCGACAACTGTCTATCACTGGATAAATTCAGAGGCAAAGCGATTTAAATTATTCGTTGCTAATCGACTCAGTGAAATTTCGGAATTAACAAATGTATCTGACTGGAATTGGTTACCAACAGGTTTAAATGTTGCAGATGAAGCCACGCGTATGACACCGAAGCAATTCGAAGAAGATTGTAGATGGTACCAAGGACCTTCCTTTTTGTATAACGATATTTCAATATGGCCAAGAAGAAAAGTTAGCAATTCCACCAATACCGACAGTGAAGCTGAAATAAATGAATTTGTTGGAATCATTTCCGAGTCAGAGATATACAGATTACCTGATGTGACCAAATATTCGTCTTGGTTAAGACTCATACGAATTACTGCATGGCTTCTTCGATACGTCAACAATTTGAAGAAGAAAGTCCGAAACCAACTGCGACAAGGTGAAGGTGAATCAAGTTCAAATATTTTCTTTGGTGAATTGATGCCGGTAGAAATAGAAGAAGCAGAGAAATTGTGGATTCGGCAATCTCAACGAAATTCATTTTCAACGGAGATGAGTGCATTGAAGAAAACCGGAATTGTATCTCGTTCCAGCAAGTTGTATAATCTGTCTCCAAAACTTGACGGCGAAGGCATCATTCGACTTAAAGGGCGCATGTCGAATTTGATAGATGATGTTTGGCTGAAAACTCCAGTGATTCTTAACGGGAAAGATACATACGTACAACTACTGGTTCAGTACTACCATGATCAAGCCAACCACATTGGTCATGATAGAGTATTGAACGAGCTTAAGCAGAGATACTGGATTCTAAAGGCGAAACCAACACTACGACGGATAACCTTCAAATGCAATACATGCAAGATAAGACGAGCAAAACCAGAACAAACTATTATGGGACAGCTGCCTCCGGTAAGACTTTTATCCGGTAACCCTGCATTTACATTTACAGGGGTTGATTATTTCGGTCCGATGATAGTTAAAGTTGGAAGGCGTCTAGAGAAACGTTATGGAGTTCTTTTCACGTGCTTAATAATTAGAGCAATACATATCGAGATTGCATCCAGCCTGACGATAAGGACCTTATTCTGCGAAAACGATGGCGGATGTTGCAAAGATTAGCTGATCATTTTTGGAACCGTTGGAGGAAAGAGTTTTTGCCGGCTTTAAACCAGCGAAATAAATGGAAGATACCTAGTAGTCGAAGAGTAAAAGTGGGAGATATAGTTCTTCTGCTCAATGATAACGAACATAGAGGGAATTGGCCGAAAGGAGTTATCAACAAAGTATTTTCGGGACCAGATGGAGAAGTTCGCGTAGTCGAAGTAACAACATCAACCGGAACCTATAAACGACCGGTAGTTAAAGTTTGTGCCATCGATTTGGAGAGTGGTAATAGCGACCGAGTCC
Organism: Portevinia maculata; assembly: GCA_949715645.1. Classification (NCBI taxonomy): domain Eukaryota; kingdom Metazoa; phylum Arthropoda; class Insecta; order Diptera; family Syrphidae; genus Portevinia; species Portevinia maculata. The sequence continues at coordinate 141,155,683 of OX454527.1, forward strand.
CAATACCAGAGGGGAGTATGTAAAGAAAAATCTCAGACCACTTGGTAACCCTAAAATTCAATGCCTAAAATCAAAACACATACATACACAGATTCAGCAGTACACAATAGGAGATTGAGGCCTTTTGCATCTGGTCATGGAGTCAGTCTTTTACTGACCGTCATAAAGATTCAATGTAAAAATATTCCATTTAAGTTTTCAATAAAGTGTGTTCTTTTAATTTAAATAAATACATATTATATTTATTTTATTTCCGCCGAGGTATAATTTAAATTAATACAATTTAACATACATAACTTCAAAACAGCTTAAGCTGACTTATGCAATCACATTTTGAAGCGTCGTGTTGAAAAATAAATGTCGTTGAAAGTTACGAAAGCAATGAAATAAAAATGACAAAACTTGTTTTAACAAATTTATAGTTATTTTTTTGCAGATCTTTTCACATTACGATGAGAATAATTAAAAGTAAATAAATTTTAGAACGGCTTATATTGAAACAGCCGCATTGAAATACGCATCAAGAGTAATAATAGGAAATCAGTAAAACCTGTAACAAAGCTGCGTTCTACTTCAATTTTCAAATGCTATTCGTAAAACCAAAACCTTATTTTTTTTTAATGTTGCTGTCAAGTGTTGTATGTCAACGCGGAGGCAGAGAATAGTATTGACTGTCAAACTTTTTTATGGATTAGGACTTGTGTGTTTTGTAATATTTCGACATAGGCTGTTTTTCACTCTGTTATGAATGATCATTAATTGTGTCACACTCATATGTTTCAACAAAATCATAAACAAAATAAAAAGGGTTCGAAATATTTTCATTACCGATTTTTTTCACTTTTATATATACGAACGTCAATCAACACACAATAACTATTAAATTATTGTAAGCCATAAATTCAAAATCATTTTCACCGATCATATGACCTGTATTTATAATGTTATTGATATTTATAGTGTTGGTGTTGGTGTAACGAAAAGATTAGTAATGACAAACTTATTTCAGATGTTCGGACACATAACAATGAGTGTTATATACATAGTGTACGAATTACTGAAAATAATAATTTCGTTAGTAAGTATTCAGGCTTTAGTAATGACCGTGGTGAGTGGAGAGTTTCATCATTACTAGTAACAACAATATTTTTGAACATGTAGGAGCAGCCAGTACAAACTTTTATATATATTCGACCTATATACGACAAACGATCCTACTTACTACTGATTTAGGGGGTACATAGCGGACAAAATTAAACTATTTTTGTTTATGCTGTGATTTATATTTAAGTTTTTTAATTATTATTTCTCTAAAAAAAGTATTATAAATGATTTAAAACATTATTAGCCGTGTTTTTTTTTTGCAATCCCATATGGGCTTAGCAAATTTTCCATACAAAAACGCAATCCCATATAGGATTCGTAAAACTGTGCTACCAATCTATGATTGCTTCAAATGTTATCGAAATTTCTACCGATTGTGTCAAAATAACATTAATCTGACAACCAAAATTAGTTAAAAACATAGGGACGGGCTACAGTCCGCTTGGGCGAACTGTTGGATACCCTATTCTTATTCCTATCCCTCATAAGTGGGCGTGACAAAAGTCTAAGTATGGTTGAATTGCTAAGAACGCTCTACATATTTTGTTATATAAAATTTAAAGGATTTTATCAAAAAAAAACGCTCAATAGCTCAAACTTGGGTGTTTCAATAAAATTGTTTCATTTAATTGTGGGCGTGTCTGTAGGCGGATTTAAAAAAAATTAACACATGAGCATAAAAGGCCCCTAAAGAGTATATATTATAAATTTCAGCTCAAGAGCTCACTTTGAATTTAAAAAAAAAAAAAATAATAATAATTTTGGGCGTGCCAGTGGGCGGGTTTTGAAAATATTTACACATGAGCATAAAGGGCCCATAGAGAGTATATATTATAAATTTCAGCTAACTAGCTCAAACTTTGGATTTTCAAAAAAAATCTTTTATTTATTTGTGGGCGTGTCAGTGGGCGGATTTTGATTTTTTTTTATCCCGAGCAGTTTTAGGAGTCATAGATGATATATAAAACATTTCAGCTTTCTAGCTCAAAATTCAATTTTTTCCAAAATTTTGTTTTTTTTAGTTTTTCGGGACCCTAGAGAGTATATGGTTAAAATTTCAGCTCTCTAGGTCCAATTTAAAGGCCTAATTTTTGCCGGCGGACGGACGGACATGGCTAGATCGACATTACTATCGATGCTGATCATAAATATAGTAACTTTTAGGGGTATACGGGCAATATTAAGGTATGTTACAAACTATGCGTCAAAATTAATATACCCCTAGAATAGGGTATAAAAAATACACAATAGAGTAAGAGTACCTCACGATCACGACAACGTCGCGAATATTTATTAAAAAGTTTATACCAAGCCAATTTTAACAAAAAAATAGTTCCGGAACTAAAAAGGAGTATCCAAACCACGTTCTGGAATACTAAAAAGTTAACTTTATAATATGATTGTGTATAAAAAATAAAACCGAAAAAGTGAGAATCGTGTAGTTGTGGCAAAAAATGTTTGTTGCGAATATTTCGTAATAAGTTTATATTAAAGCGAATTATAACAAAAACAAATTTCCAGAACTAAGAAGGAGTGTCCATCACTATTTTGGAATACTTAAAAGTTAAAATATATAAAGATTCTGTACCAAAAATAAAAGTGAAACCGCGAGAATCACGTTGGGGCAAAAAAATATTTTTGTTAAGTTGAAAAGTTTTCCAAACATACATTTTATACATCTAAATACATCATATAATTAAGAACAAAATTATACAAACAAAAAAGTCAAAATGCCTGCATCTAGAGCTGCTCAAGCCATGCATTCAATACTGTGGACTGCAATTTTTTTTGTTTCCTCATGAATAAAAAACCCTAAACTTAAAACTCTGTCGGTGGAAAGAAACAGGAAATGGTTAAAAGCTATAAACAGTAAGGAACTCAACACTAAAATAGCTCGTGTCTGTTCTAAGCATTTTATTTCAGGTATGTTTGTACATTTAAAATAAAATAAAACCATAGCGGTTGCAAAATATCTACTGTTTAGGAAAAAGTGCGAATCTCTGTGATCATTTGAACCCGGACTGGGTTTCTAGTTTGCACCTGGGATACACTTGAAGCTAGTCGATTTAATCGGTTCCGTCAACGTGTGACTGAAAGAGGGCTAAGAGAAATACAAATTTACTCTATGGAACCTAATGGTATGTAGGTACACACATATATTTATCTACTTTACTTACCCATAACAATAAAAATACACTTGTTATTGAGGAAAACATTCCAGACTGTTAGACCGCTTCTAAAAAGTTTTATGATTGCGTTCTTGTTGTAGGTTCGTAACTCAGCTACTTGGTTTCCTGGCCCGACAAAGATGTTAGAGTGCATAAAACACCGGAATACTACAAACGTGTTTTTGGAAATAGACTTTCTGTTACGATAGATTGCTACAAAATCCGGTAAGTTAGAAATTTAATAATAAAACAGCTATAAACTAACCTTATATGAAATAATACCAAGTTTCCTTAACGACAACGTCGCTTAATACTAAAAGTTGATTCAATAATTTCCTTTTCAGGTCAACCTGTTGCAAGAGCCGCTACATATTCCTCCAGAACTAAAGATGCCAGCATTTTTCCAAAAGTAAGCTGACACTAATGAAATGTAGGTAAATGGACAAAATAGTGCTTACCTGCTGTGCATTGGTTAATTTAAGTCAGTCCGTAGTAAATTCAACTTTGCAAAGTGCAGATTAAGTATTAATGAAGAAAAAAGTTTTTTAATTAATTTGGTTTTTTATTGAAGCAAATGTGTTAAAAAGAAATAACAATAAAAGCAGATAAAAAGTTAAGAAATTAACATAAACCATCATTTGTTTTTCAATTTCTTCTCGGGCTATTGACATATCATCATTAACATCAGCAAAGACAGTTGGTTCAACGAAATATCCAGCGAGATCCTTACGTTTGCCTCCAGCAACCAACTTGGCTCCTTCCTTTTTACCAGTATCAATTAATGTAAGGATTTTTTCCATCTGTTTGTCATCTATTTGGGGTCCTTGCTCGTTGTTGTGGTCGAAAGGATTGCCAACGGTTCGCTTCTTAGCGCTGCACTACGTTTTACGAATTCAACGTAAATCTTGGCTTCAATGAAGGTTCTTGAACCGGCACAGCAACACTGACCCACGTTAAAAAAAAGTCCGAAGTGCGCTTGTTCCACAGCATAATCCAAATCACTATCAGCTAAGACAATATTGGGACTCTTACCACCGAGTTCCAGAGTAACTCGCTTCAGATTAGATGTGGCTGAAGATTGTTGGATTAATTTACCAAGCTCGGTGGATCCAGTGATGGCAACTTTATCCACATCAAAGTGCAGTTAATGGAGTCCGTTCAGCAGGCTTAAGGATTATAGTATTTCCGGTGGCAAGAGCTGGTCCCAATTTCCATGGAATAATTTGAGCGCACACTCCAACAGGTTCATGGCGAGTGTAGCTGAAATATGGACCAATAGTATTGAAAATCGAACTGTCTTTATTATTACAAAAGGATACAACAAAATTGACACTGTTAATGTACGATCTCTCGTGTGTTGACCAAAGCTCTTAAACCTTGACAACGGTAGGTAATGCTGGTGCATGAACCAGAATACCTTGGGGCGATGTGGTGATCGTCAACCTCTTTTTCCTTGCTCTGTAATTTCCTTGTTAAGACCCCTTACCGCTGGTGGAGGGAAGCCTTAGTGATGAATAATGTTGAACAAATGACTGATATTGAACAAGTGTCTGGTTTATTGATTGATTTGACTTATATACTAACATATTGCTTACTTGGCTAAATGGAAAAGTGCATTGTACTGAATTAAGTTGTGCTGAGTTATGAGAATAACATAAAACAATTAAGTTGTGCTGAGTAGGAAAATAACATAAAACAATTAAGTTGTGCTGAGTAGGAAAATAACATACATTGCACTGAATTTACAAACAAAACAATTAAAATGTGCTGACTTAGGAGAATAATGGGAAAGGTGAATGATTCTGGCTGGGTACGGGAAATGCAAGAGATAGATATGCTAAGTCAGCATAATTACGAGTGGTGTTGGGTTGTGGGTATAGCAAATGGGAAAATTATGTGTGCGGGGTAATGACCACTTGAGGTAGGTCAGTGCTGTGTGTAGACATTCTCCCCGCCTTGAACTATTGTTCAAATGTGAACGGTGAACGCTTCTTGCTGAGTACGAGGAGCTGGAATTGGTGGGTCTCTGAGACGAGAGTTGCGGCTTCTTATTGTTGTCCAGATAATGTATCCGAGAATTATCATGATGCAGACAACGGCAAAATAACTGACGACGAACTGATGAGTGTCAGTGCCCCTTACTCGAACCAGTGTTTCTTCTAGTTGCTGCTGCGCAATACCCTTCTGGAGTACTGCTAACTCCTGTGAGTTTCCTTGAAACTGAGTTGGATGGTGAATTAGCTGTGGTGAAGGTTGGGCAACACTGATAGCATCTGATAAATTGCTTGCTGGGATGAATGATGTTCGTGAAGTACTTAGAAACACCTTGTGTCCCTGTATGGTGAACAAGTCCTGTTTTACAGTACAACCAGCTGGTACTGTTAAGATGCCAGAGTTGTTCAAGTGGATTTGCGTGAGGGTTCCTTGACAAACGACATTTATCAATACTTGACCTTGAAGCGAGTATATCCATTGATTCGATTGGTGTAGTTGCGTCCAAAACTGTTCGTCGGTAAATATCTTGAGTTGGCAGGGCGACTGATCGCTGACTTGGTTCATTAGATTGAACTCGCAGAGGCTGATATTCGATCCCTTTTGATAAAGCGGGTGCCTTTGGTGGCACATAATGTCGTTTTCCAAAACCGTTATGCATGAATTAAGCGCTTTTTAGCTTAATGGATAATACTGCGTTCTGTGTAAATTTATTATCATGTAATCGGACGATGGTCGTATTGCGACAAATGAGGTGTTGACCAAGACAGGTACTGGGATTATCTTGTATAGCTCATATTCGTCGATTGTAACCAGTGGTAGTGTTAGTCTAAAGATTATGTTTGATCCAACGACACGTCCCTTTGCGGTCATTAATTTGTACATTATTGCTGGATTATTGTTTGTTTCTGGAACGCCAAGTGCTGGTGGTAGATGGGCCTTAATTGTCGTTATCTCTCGTTGCAACTGATTAGGATGGATTAAGGTGGCACTTATTTTTCCGTGATTAACATCCGTGATCAGATCTAACAGTAGGGATTGCATTCTTTGAATGTGTGTGATACTGAAGAACAGTTGGAAAGAATGGGAGAGCATCAACTGGGAAATTCGTAGCTGATAATCTTGACGGTTTGTTTTATTAAGTTGATCGATTATAGTGTTGATTTCACCTTCCAACGATTGAAATTGTTTCTCCAGTCTTCCTTCCTTGATGCGGATTATATTGGCTGTCGAGTTTAATAGGGATGTTTGATTTTTTATTAGATGGAGTAGGTGATCCTCGTTGTCATTAATCGATGATATAATGTGTGACATGTGCTGGGCGTAGTCAGAATCTAAGACTCCAAATAAAGAATTAGCAAGATTTCCGATTATGTTGATGGCGCCACGCCTTGAGCGCGACCCAGTTTGCCGTAAAAGTTGATCGTTGTCGTTGAGCTCTCCTAGAAGGTGTTGAAAATGTTGCATGGTGGCGAGACAAGAATCGGCTTGTGCTATCTCTTTGCAAAATTCCTTTAGTTTGTTGTTGCTCATGTTGAGCCATTTCAATTCCTTCCAGTAAGACCTTAATTCATAATATATTACTATATCCCATTGATCTGAGATGATATGTGCCGTTCCCAAATTTTCAAAGTGAATCCCTGGATTTGACGTGAATGGTGATACGTTGACCTTGGCACACATGGCAATGGGGAGTATTATTAGGAGTATGAGTATTGGTAATGTAGATATGTTGAAAGGATTGTACTTCCTTTTCCTTGGTGGGGGATTTGTGACGTCATCTGATTCATATGGGAGTGATGAAGCTTCGAGGCGCCCTCCGATTCGCATGGTCCCTTCTTCGTCAATGAATGGAGTTAGACTGGCGATAGGACTGTCGCTTCGTGTTTCCTTGAATCGCTGAAGGTGGTTGATGTCCTTCTCGAATTCTTCTCTTTGCATGTTTTTGACGATGCAAATTAGTGCCTTATGTAGTTCGGTAGGTTTAAGCGCGCCGGATTTTTTGACGAGATCCATTTTCGTTGCAACCTTCATGTTGTGGACGAATAGTAGGATATAGGCAGTAACACGTTGTAACCTTCTGAAGTTGTTATGATGTTCAATGTCGTGAACAAAGGTAGATGTTTGTTTGACTGTGGATAACACATGCCTCGTAGTTCTTCTTTCTGTAGTGGAAGGTTCCTTTATTATGGATGACTCTTCTCTTGCGGAAGGTTCCTTTATTATGGACGACACTTCTGCTGTGGAAGGTTCTTGTATTATGGACGACTCTTCTGCTGTGGAAGGTTCCTGTATTATGGACGACTCTTCTGCTGTGGAAGGTTCCTGTATTATGGATGACTCTTCTGCTGTGGAAGGTTCCTGTATTATGGATGACTCTTCTCTTGCGGAAGGTTCCTTTATTATGGACGACTCTTCTGCTGTGGAAGGTTCCTGTATTATGGATGACTCTTCTGCTGCGGAAGGTTCCTTTATTATGGACGACTCTTCTGCTGTGGAAGGTTCCTGTATTATGGATGACTCTTCTGCTGCGGAAGGTTCCTGTATTATGGACGGCTCTTCTGCTGTGGAAGGTTCCTGTATTATGGATGACTCTTCTCTTGCGGAAGGTTCCTTTATTATGGATGACTCTTCTGCTGTGATTTTCGCGGATGCATTGAAGACCACTCGCGACCTTGTAGTTGTGCTATCCGGTTTAAGAACACAATGATGCGGCAGATAGTAGTGTGGTCCGTACAACTTATCGATGTCGATTTTTTCCATGTGACCAAGTTGTTTGCATTCTGTCATGAATTGTGTGTATTGCTCTTTTAGATCACTGTGCCTCGCTAGTTTTCTTTCCAGAGAGGTGAATCTTTGAAGGGCAATTCCCTTTGATGCTCCCAATTCAGTTTCGTCTGCCTTGAAGGGAAGCCGAACCACAAACCGTCCTTCCGGATTTCTGATGGTATTTCTTGCAAAGTGGGTTTCGCATCTGCTTTCTTCTAACGTGTGGCACTGCCTTGCTTCCTGAACTTCTTCGATCTTCCAGAACCTCTCAATGTCTTCCTTTAGCTCATCTTCGACGGATGAGATGCCACAAATTGCCGACTGAAGCGATGTGCCTTCCATCTTGCCCCCAACTATCCAACCAAGATGTGTATGCTGTAGTAGAGGCAAGCCTGCTCCGATATTTAGCTGTCCCACTGTCAGTAGTTGATAGTATAGCTCAGCTCCGATCAGTACGTCTATCTGTCCAGGTTCGCCGAATTGTGGGTCTGCTAATCTTAGATCTGCTGGAATGTTCCAGGAGGCAGTATTGACCCTCCGAGTTGGCTGTTTAGGAGTTATCTGTCGTAAGACAAAGGCCTCCAGATTGACGGAGAAGTCGGATGTTCTGGAACTTAATGAAATATTCACTCGACGATTTGCTCGTTTTCTTCCTTCTCCTATTCCAAGAATTCGCATTGTTTCGGTGACTTCTGGAACGTTCAACCTTCTCGATAGCTTCTCGGTAATGAAGTTGAGTTGTGACCCAGAGTCTAGCAGTGCACGGCAATTTACAATAGTGCCTTCGCTATCCTCCAGGTTCACTATTACTGTGCTGAGAAAGACGTAGCCTTTATCTGTGGGTGCTACTGCTGTAGCTGATGTGCTCGGGGCTGATGCTGCCGAGGTTGTTGGCTCCTCGCTCTCAATGGTCCTGTGTAAAAGAGTGTTATGCCTTCCGGAGCATTTGGTGCAATTTCGAGCTGAACATGCTGATGCCGTGTGCCCTGGATTGAGGCAGTTTATGCAGAACTTGAATCTTCGGACTGCTGATAGGCGACATTCTGGGTTGAGTCGCAAAAACTGAGGACATGCATATAGTTGGTGATTGCCGTTACTGCAGCAAACACAGACTGCCTTGCTTGGGTTCCCTGCTGCCACTGATGTAAAAGACCGTGCTGCTAGTTTTCGGCCGTGCTCCTCTGTGCCACGACCCTTATTTCCGAGTGCCTCTAGGGATTGGAATCGGATCTCCAAGAAGCTTAGAAACTCATTGAGGGAGGGCAGTGCTCTCGGCTGTTTTAATGATTGCTCGTAGAGCACGTGCGTTGCCCGATCTAGTTTTTTTATTAGCAGGTGGACGATGAGCGGGTCCCACGTGCTAATGTCAACTCCAAGGTTCTTGAGACCTTGCAAGCACTCGTTGGTCGTGTCGTGGAGTGCCTTGATACTGCTCGCCGATTCCGTCGCACTAGCGGGCTGCTGAAGCAACCGATTGAAAAAGGCCGTCGATAGCATTCTAACGTTGTTGTACCTCTCTTGGAGCATCTGCCAGGGGGAGGTGTAGCTGTCTTCTGTCAATGGTAGATGACGAATGAGCTTTTCTGCCTCATCTGTCAAGTTGGTTTTGAGGTACCACATTTTTTGGCACTTGGGCATTTGTTGCTGGTCGACCATCTGTGTGAAGAGGTCGAAGAATTGCCTCCAGTTCAGATAATCGCCATTGAATTTCGGGAGCGCAATTTTGGGCAAGCTGAATTGAGCTTGACTGTTGCCTTCTGAACTCCTGGGTGATGCGGATTGTTGCGGCCTGTTATAATCTTCGATTTCTGCCGCGCACCTTACTAGCATTCCTTGGACCTTGTCTTCCATGTCAATATATCTGGAAGTGTCCTTGTCAGATGACGGAGAACTGTTCGTCTCCACCTGGATCGCCTCAATTCGTGCCAATACTTGTTGATGTTGGCACTGCTGAGTTCCCAAAAATGTTTCGATCCCACTGGTGTGGTTTCTACATTATCCAGGGTGCGTTGCAGCATGTCCATCAAACATTGCTGACGCTGTTTCAGCTGTGCTACCTCGATGTCATTGTTTGCTTGGTCGCCTTCGGTTGTCTTGGAATGGAGAGGTGCTGACGTGTGTGGATTGTCATCAGTCTCCAAATTGTCGGGCTTGCCCTGCATTTGCAAGCGCTCAATTCTGAATGTAAATAGAGCCTTGTGCTCTTCATATGCCAATCTTACGGCATCAAAATACCCCTTTTTGAAGTACGGGTGATCAAGTTGATGGGGGAATGTGCTCCTGATCTCGCTGTCTGTTGCGTCGAAGCATTCCCATTGCTCCTCCAGTCTACGGAGGCGTTCCTGGAAGTACTCCAAGGACTTTCGTGAAGGTGAATCCTTATTGATATTAGCGATGATTCGCTCAATTTCCGAGCCAGTTACTTGCTGGCGTGCTGCTTGTTGGTCCATGATGCAGGACTCGATGACCTTAGATCGATGATGGATAGCAGAGCAAGAAAAAGATGTTGAACCGTGATCACCAGAATCACGTCGGGGTCACCAAAATGTACGATATCTCGTGTGTTGACCAAAGCTCTTAAACCTTGACAACGGTAGGTAATGCTGGTGCATGAACCAGAATACCTTGGGGCGATGTGGTGATCGTCAACTTCTTTTTCCTTGCTCTGTAATTTCCTTATTAAGACCCCTTACCGCTGGTGGGGGGAAGCCTTTGTGATGAATAATGTTGAACAAATGACTGATATTGAACAAGTGTCTGGTTTATTGATTGATTTGACTTATATACTAACATATTGCTTACTTGGCTAAATGGAAAAGTGCATTGTACTGAATTAAGTTGTGCTGAGTTATGAGAATAACATAAAACAATTAAGTTGTGCTGAGTAGGAAAATAACATAAAACAATTAAATTGTGCTGAGTAGGAAAATAACATACATTGCACTGAATTTACAAACAAAACAATTAAAATGTGCTGACTTAGGAGAATAATGGGAAAGGTGAATGATTCTGGCTGGGTACGGGAAATGCAAGAGATAGATATGCTAAATCACCATAATTACGAGTGGTGTTGGGTTGTGGGTATAGCAAATGGGAAAATTATGTGTGCGGGGTAATGACCACTTGAGGTAGGTCAGTGCTGTGTGTAGACAGTTCACTTAACTATTTAATTAAAGGGAACAAAATGTATCAAATATTTAATACGCCTTAACAAAGCTTCAGTGAATCCTTTGTTCGCCACTGCCTGGGTTTGTGCTGTTGAAATCAATTGTTTGCTGAATGTTTCATTGAATATTGAAACAAGTCTCTTCTTAAGATAGTTAATGCCATCGGAGGAAACACGCCAAATTTCTTCAAGCTGACGATGAAACAAAACCTTAAAAGATTTTATTAGTTATTGTCGCTCCATGTAGCACAAATATTTAAACTTACTTCCCGATGGAATCACTACTGATTTGTTAAACTGTAAAGTGTTAACCGGAATTGTTCTTCTCATATAAAAATCAAGGTGCGCCCACAAAAGATATAAACACAGTTTCGTTATAAATGCACAGTAATTCAGCTCATTTTGCTTTTCAACAAATTGCTCGGAAAGTTCTGCGAAATTTGTACGTGCTGAAAGAAATATTCACATATATTAAAATGATTAATGTTGATACTGTTACATCCAGCAACAATACTTACAACCAGAGTCGAGACTAATATTCGAAAGGGATGTGCGCTGTCGCAAGAGATTGTCATAAAATGATTTCTGCCTGTTGAAGTACTCCACGCACTGAGTTCTTCAGTTGATTAAGAACTATTCAGAGACTTCGAGAATTTTCAAGAGTTCCACTGCGGTTTTCATTTCTATATTTTATTAATATTAATTTTTTACCTGAACAATCGCCTCGCTTATTATGAACCGAGTGACAGTGGGCGCGTTCAATTTACAAGTCAACTACTAGTGACTACCATTTTACGTTTTCTCATTGATCAAATAACTCACGTGACCATCGTTTGGCAAGTGATACACATTTAATTAATAGTGAACTTGCAGTTGACTTGCAAATTGAACGCGTCAAGTGACGTTTTCCCGATGTCAAATATATGTTAACTAGGATAGTGCTGCCAAGTCAAAGTTAGGCGTTTTTTTGTGCTTCATCTAATGTAAGGTACGTTGGTAATGTGGTATGTAAGGACGTTGTGACTAATGTTTATCTATTAGAATGACTTCCCAAAGATTTACTAACAACGTGGATAGAATAGACAGGCAGGCACGAATGCCATAGGTTTGCCAACTTGTCCAGTGTCTCAGGCAGGGCGCGAATGCCATAGAGGTCTGCCAAAATAAATGAAACACGCTTTTGAGAGTCTGAATAGATTCTGTTTTATTTCTACAAATACCATGTCTTATATACTAGTTTTACTTCCCAGTCTAACCGAAACACCTTGATACAAAAATGATCGCGTCCCATTAATTTTAGTCGTCGTCATCATACTCATCCACATTGAACTCATGACACACTTCTCGTTTAATCGTCACCCAAGGCATAGATCGCGTAAATCATCGATCAACTTACAATGTCAGGTTAATCGCCAGAAGTTCTATTCATACTTTCTGTGTGCGATACCCGACACTGTAGTGAGTCAATGAAGTCCGATTGTTATGTCAGTGGGTCAGTGGTGTTTATTGTGATTTAAACTGCATTGCACAAAGTAGGAAGTGTTTTGTGTACATTGTTATGCAGTGCAATGTGGGAGTATGGAATTATATTGGTGGGTTCATTACACCCTCACCCTCAAGCGGAAAATTATTAGAGGAATAATTTTTCAAGAATAGTTTGTATCAATATGTGTTGGCATTGCTTTACATTCGGGAGTCTTATGTCTATATTTACAGTTCTTATTGTATGGTGCTTCTTAACAAATATTTTATTAGTATTGATTTTGTGTAAATTATTGTGCATGGTCTGTATTATGTTTCTTAACACTATTATTATGCAACTTCTTGTTATCACCATTTATATTTATTACTGAATTTACATTATTTGTTTCCACTATTTTGTATGGTCCGTGGTATGGACTTTGTAATTTTTTCTTACTTTCTAGTTTTATAAATACTAGATCTCCTATCTTAAAATCTGATGTGTTTACATTTCTATCGTATTCTATTTTTCTTTTGTGCTTAATACTATTTACAATTTTGTGCGTTTTTTCAATCGCATTTTTAAGTCTAGCTCTTACTTCATTAACTTAGTCTTCTAAGTTATATATTTTTTCTTTATTATCTAATACATCACTTGGTAGATATGGTAATTTACCAAAAATAAGCTCATACGGAGTATAGTTGGTGTCAACGTGTGGAGTAGTGTTGTAAGCAAATGCGTAATAAGGTATCCAAATATCCCATTCATGGTCTTCAGTAAAATTTAGCAAGAATTCATTCAAAACCCTATGGTTTCTTTCTAACGAGCCTATACTTTGGTGATGGTATGGTGCTGAATAAACTGGTTCAATCTTCAATAATTTGCAGATATTTTGTACCAATTCATTTTTAAATTCAGTCCCGTTATCGGACTTGAGTATCTTAAAGCAACCATATTTCAAAATGACTTGTTCTACTAAGGTTTTCGCTATTGTTTTCGCGTCTTTACTTTCGATGGGGTGTGCAATTACGTATTTGGTTAGTTCACATTGCATTGTTAAAATGTATCTATACCCGTTTGATATTCTAAGAGGTCCAACAGTGTCTATTTGTACCGTTTCAAAGCTTGTAATCGGTGTATCAGTTATGACCATTTTCTCTTTTATATGTCTCGTTTGTTTATTTTTAGTACATGTTTCACATGTGTTTATATGTTTCTTTATCATTTGTCGCATGCCTTTCCAAATGTATCTTTGTTTTAGCTTTACAATCGTTTTTCTAATACCTAGGTGTCCTCCGTGTGGTGAGTTATGGAATTCTTCTATAATTTTTAATTGTTCTTCTTTCTTCTTTATTTCTTTTGGGTGTTTAAATATCAATATCTTCATCGGCGAGTGTTCATAATTATATTTTTGCTGCAGCATATTAAATATTCTCTTAAATTCATCTTTCGTTATATACTTAAATATCATATCTTCTTCACTTAGTGCAAGTTCTTTATTGGGATCCCTTCTTAATTCTGATGACAGCTTTTCTAGTGTCGAAACTTGTTCCGCTAGGTCTTCACTGCATCGCACTATAACTTCATTATCTTTAATTTCAATAATTGGCCATTTGCACCTCGCTATTATAAATTTTAATCTTCTTATATTTCTGACGTCAGTTAAAGATGTACAATCCCAAATGTGAAGGTGATCAGTCTTCTGCTGAGATGTGTAGTTCTCTTCTTTATTTTCATTGGCAATCTTTTGTGCCATACCCCTTGTTACTGCCATAATTCGCTCCTTGGAGTCGTAATCATTTAGGCTATTTTTATTATTATTATTAATGTTCTCTACCATCATGGACTTTAAAATGTCACTGTCTATTTTAATTCGTGACAGTGCATCGGCATTAGTGTTCATAGTTCCCTTTTTATATACGATCTCGAAATCATAATCAGATAGGTCCATTCTGATTCTTGTAAGCTTCGAGGAGGGATTCTTATGTGTGAAAAGTGAAACTAACGGTCTATGGTCTGTCACTACTACAAATTTTCTCCCGTACAGGTAAGGTTTAAAGAAATTTATTCCCCAATGGATAGCTAAAAGTTCTTTTTCTATCACCGGCTTGTTGATGTCATGTTTCTGCAGTGATTTGCTTGCATAAGATATTGGCAAATCATGGCCTATTTCGCCTTGCGAAAGTACTGCACCTAGTGCGAAATCTGAAGCGTCGGTGGTGAGAACAAAAAGCTTATCAAAATTTGGGTACTGTAAAATTGGTGGGTTGATGAGTTTTTGTTTCAACTCATTGAATGCTCTTTCACATTCGTTTGACCAATTGAAAGATTGGTTCTTTTTCAGAAGTGTATTTAAGCATTTAGCAATTTCAGCAAAGTTCTGAATAAATCTTCTGTAATAGTTACAGAATGCGACGAATCTTCGTACTTCGTCTGAATTCTTGGGTACTGGATAGTTTTCGATTGCAGAGTATTTTGCAGGGTCGGTTTTGATTCCCTGTTCCGTTATTAAATGACCTAAATATACTAATTCTGATTTCAGGAAGTGACACTTGCTTGCATTTAACTTAAGGTTGAAATGTTCTAGTCGTTCAAAAACTTTAACTAAATTGTCATTGTGATGCTTTAAACTACAGCCAAAAATTATTATGTCATCTACATACAGAAAAGCTTCGGTGTCTAAACCACTAAGTGCTATCGTTAGCATTCGCTGAAAACTGTTTGAAGATATCTTTAGACCGAATGGTAGTCTCGTGAATTGGTAATGTCCATCTTGTGTGGAAAATGCGGTTAGTGGTCTGGATTTCTTATCAAGTGGAATTTGGTGAAAAGAGCTTGTCATATCGAGCGTTGAAAAATACTTAGCTCTTCCAAGTTTGTCAAGTACATCTTCCAGTCTTGTAAGCGGAAATTTGTCATTTACTAACTTGTTGTTTAATTTCCTAAAGTCCACTACTAAACGCCATTTCTTATTACCATCTTCACTCTTCTTTGGTACCAATAGCAGCGGTGAATTACAAGCGCTAATTGATGGTTCAATTATGTTGCTTTCATATAATTCTTGCACTTGCTTTCTTTTTTCAGTATGCTGAGTCTGCGGTAGTCTATAGTTTTTGATGTATACCGGATTGTTATCCGTAGTTAAAAGTTTTTGTGTGTAGAAATTGTTTGTTGACAGTGGTTCGTCATCTAGATGAAAAATATTTTGATATCTTTCGAATATTTTCTCTAATGTCTGTCTTGTTTCTTTGTCTGAATGTTCAACTTTTAATTTCTGCAAAAGCTTCTTTAGTCTTTGTTTGTCTGACTTACTTGTGTCTGGCTTGGTATAGTTTAGTATATTATAGTCTTTTAATAGTTCTATCTCTGGAGCAATCTCTTCTATCGCTATCTCATGGTTGTTTACGTTCAGTATTTTCACATGAGCTATCCCGTTTGCTGGTATTATTGAATTGCTTATAAATACTCCTTTCTTAATTTCTTTGTTTAGTACTATACTGTCTTCTGATACGGTTAAATTTGTTGGAAAAATTGCTTCAGTTCTTGGTGGTATTCTGAATACGTTTTTTAACCTTGATAACATTGGTATAACTAATTCTTCCTCTTGTAGTGTTATTGTCAACGTAAAAGTTTCATAGTCAATTTTACACATATATTTAGCTAAGAAGTCTCTGCCTAGTATTCCATCTGTTGCAATTGGAAAATTGTCATTGACAACATGAAATTTGCGTGGCAATACGTTCAGAGATCTTAAATTTAACGTAGGTAGTACCTAGTGAACAAATCTGTTCGCTAGATATTCCTGTTAGCTTGCATGCTTCATCTGTTGTTATGTATTTTTTCAGGTCTTGTTCTTTAAGAATGGATATGTCGGCTCCTGTGTTAACTAATAGCGTTGTGTATCTATTTAGGTCTTTTATGTATATAGATATATAGTTGCTAACATTGTTTGTAATTTTGTAAATCTTTAGTTTTGGTTTCCCGGAGGGTTTTGTCTCTCCGGACCATCCTCGTTTCCCTGATTCTGTATTACATTTATTCTTCTACTGTTTGTAGGTCTGTTATTATTGTATCTGTTGTTGTTACCGTTTCTTTGTTGGTAATTGTTGTTTTGCGGTCTACCATTATTGTTGTTATGGTTGCTATTGTTGTAGTTGTTGTTATTGTTGTAGCCGTTGTTTGTATTTCTTCGTTGGAAATTGTTGTTCTGCGGTCTGTTAAAATTGTTTCTATTTTGGTTGTTATTGCTTCTATAGGAATTGTTTTGGTTTTGGTTTCTGTTCTTGTGGTAGTAGTTGTTGCTGTTCCTGTTTACGTACATTATCTGATTGTTGGCTTGATTGGAGTTTGCTTCAAGTTCAATTGCTAAATTGATTGCTTCCGATAATGTTTTTGGTTGTGCAGCGAATAGTGTTGTTTTAAATTGTTGGTTAATACCATTTTTGAAAACTGTGAGTGCATAGCTGTCGTTCATTTTTCCTATTACGGTTCTTTCAGCTGTTGTGGCCTCGTTTGGTAGTTCATCTATTTGTAGACTGTTTAGGTCTGCGATTAGAGATAGTATTTTATCTTTGTAGGATACTACCGATTGGTTTCTCTGGGTTAGTTGTGCCAACTTTGTGTGTATTTGTGGTATTGATTTTGTTGTCTTGAAAGTTTCCTTAAGACTTCTTTTTAATGATTCTAAACTTGTGATTGCATTTGCAAACCCTATCGCAGTTTTGACGTTTTGCGCGAGTTTTACGTGTAGGATGAATTCTATATATTGGCTTTTGTCAGCCTCTCTTAGTGTATTTACGTATTTGCTTTAACTAATATTTTTCTTTATTTTCCGTGCTAACTCTTTTTATTGATTCTTAATCGAAATCTTAACACTTGTTTAAACTATACTAATCATTAATATTTAGTTTTCAAAATTTTATTAACAAACGACATTTATACCATAATGACTAATTTCTAACATTGTTTTTGTAAGCTATTTTTTTTTTTGTGTATAGAGAAATAGGTGAAGTTTAGTAGCTATACTTCGTTAATGTTATTCCTAGCTACTTTTATTTTGACATAATTCTTGTAGTACAAATTTAGCCTATAAAATACGTACAATATTATGAAAATGACTACTGCTGTTGTCGCGGATGAGGCTGCCGTTATGCGTTGGTCGTTGTTCGTGTTGACGATGACTTCTTCTTTTGCGCTGTTATTTCCCATCTTCGTCTTCCAGTTCATTTGTTTCTGTGGTGTTTTTGTTTTGAAGCGCCTTTTTATTCTTCGCTTTCTGATTATTTAATATTTGTTCGTCTGTGGTGAACAGTCGTCCTTTACCATGTTTTGATGTAAGGTAAGGTTTCAGGTCGAATTGTCAGGATCAGGTTCTTACTTGATCTGTAAGGTACGGTTTGCAAGATCCGGTTCGTTTTGCAGGATCCGGTTCGGTTTGCAGGATCGCCATGTAAGGTACGTTGGTAATGTGGTATGTAAGGACGTTGTGACTAATGTTTATCTACTAGAATGACTTCCCAAAGATTTACTAACAACGTGGATAGAATAGACAGGCAGGAACGAATGCCATAGGTTTGCCAACTTGTCCAGTGTCACAGGCAGGGCACGAATGCCATAGAGGTCTGCCAAAATAAATGAAACACGCTTTTGAGAGTATGAATAGATTCTGTTTTATTTCTACAAAAACCATGTCTTATATACTAGTTTTACTTCCCAGTCTAACCGAAACAACCTTGATACAAAAATGATCGTGTCCCATTAATTTTAGTCGTCGTCATCATACTCATCCACATTGAACTCATGACACACTTCTCGTTTAATCGTCACCCAAGGCATAGATCGCGTAATTCATCGATCAACTTACAATGTCAGTGTAATCGCCAGAAGTTCTATTCATACTTTCTGTATGCGATACCCGACACTGTAGTGAGTCAATGAAGTCCGATTGTTATGTCAGTGGGTCAGTGGTGTTTATTGTGATTTAAACTGCATTGCACAAAGTAGGAAGTGTTTTGTGTACATTGTTATGCAGTGCAATGTGGGAGTATGGAATTATATTGGTGGGTTCATTCCACTAAGCCCATATAGGATTGCAAAAAAAACACGGCTATTATGTACAATTTATACTATATTTTACACCTACTACTAATTCACCACGGAACGAAGAAGTTTGCAGGTACTTTATTAAAATTCTACAAATCCACCTCGAAACGAAGTCGGTTTGTTAACACAGTGCATTTTCCATCATTTTCAGGTGATTTTGAGAGAGAGCTGCCAACTTCACACCTGACTCCACTAAATATAGTATCTGTGTGCAAGCTTCCCATTTGATTTGCATGCAAACACTAATACAGATAGGCATTTAGTGGAGTTTTTCAGCTGTTTTCAGCTTGTAGGCAAACCAAAAAAAATCCTCTCAGTCGACTGTCTAGTATATGTAGGTAGCAACTCGCGCTAGATGCGACAAACACAAGCCCTTATCTTGGTAACAGGTTCTGATAACGATTTCGAAAACTGATCATAGCTCTAGCGATTTCGTCTGTTCAAAAGGAATCATGCCATGCTGCGTTAAAATGGTGGCTGCTAGGGCTAGAACCCGCTCTAAATGATTTTTTGACAGGACTCAACGCTTGACCGCTAAAAGCAAAAAAGCGTTTGAACAAGCTAATTTTCTTCCTCGAAGAACCATTGATTAGTATTTTAATCATTACTCCTCCGCATTTATGCAGGTGCTTCTAGGAAGAAAATTTGATTTCTGTCAAATATGGCCAAAAATTTGCACATTTGCATCAAAGCTTTAGTATATCAACCCATTTTATGTGCCTTTTTTTGTTTTTTGTTTTCAATGAAAACAGAGTAAGTTTGGAGTACCTATTAATGTTTTTTTCTGATCCCAAAGAGTGAGTTACTACTGAGTTGCAGAAAAAACACCTCCATAGTATGTTAGAAACTATGAGTCAAAATTATAATCCAGAAAACATAACCTACCATAAACTTTGGGGCTTCTACGATTTCCGAGGCCCCAACATTTGAAAACGCAGTTTTATAGATCTCGATGAAATAAACACAAAATTACTTCTGGTAACAGTCTCGTTTTCGCCTAGTTTAGGAGATAACGGACTTTAAAAGTCAACATTTTCCTATGTAATTTGTTGTTGTTATTTTGACTTGGATTGCTTTCATCAGAGCAAACAAATAATATGTATATAATACCAACTTTCCGCCCTACCGTCAACCTCCAACGCTACCTTTGTCATCTTCCTTCTCATATACCTAGTCACGAGCATGAAAGAGAACAAAAAATCAGCTGTTTGCCCGAAAACAAATAAAAATATTCTCCTGATACTTCCATCAGAGCCAACAAATAAAATACGATAAATCTACCCGATGAGAATGTCATGCTACATCAAACATCAGCCACACCATCCTCATATTCCCAGTCACGAGAATGGAAGACAATGGAAGACAACAAATGTGTAGAAAAGGTTCTACAATATGCTGGTATAGATGTACCTTTTTTTAATGACGAACTTACGTCGTTTGGTGGCGTATCGTCGAATTCACGAAGTGGTAATACTATAAAGTCTATATACAGAGGTAACATCCACCACAAAGTTCCTACACATTTTAAAATACAAACATAAACGAAAACACAAACTCCGACGCTACCTAAGCAAGAACCGTGAATTGAAGATCCGCGTTAGATTTCCAAAAGAAATTACCGCAGGTGTTATGCCCGTACGGTAATTTTTGTTGGTCCACCAACAAAATCAACAACTCACGGGCCGCTATCCGCCCGATGCTACCTTTACCCAAGCATTGCAAGTGCACAAACGATAATAATCGAACGACACCTGCAATAGTCAAGCAAATGCAAAAAAGATGAAGTGTGATGGGGGGACGGAAGGAAAACCCTACGCTGTTGCTTTTTTTCGCTTTGTTTTTAACAGCACTGCCACCGGCCACCGGCACTGGCTCTATGTGGATTTATTTTTTTCTTTTATCACACACACCCTACGGTTATTTTTACTTTTCGCGAACCGTATTGGCGAGGCACCGAAATAGCAAACAAAAAAGCAACACGTCCGCACGCGACGGGGGCAAACAGCACTTGACTTTGAAATTCATTTTTTTATTCATTGATAAATATCTACTTACATACTAGACAAAAAATGATTAAACCTAACTTAAAATTAACAGGATACTTATTCTTATTTATTGGTCCTTATGCGAACGCTCTAAACTTAACTATATCTTAGAATTATTGCCTTTCGGCCTACGAACTATTTTACGAACTAATCTTACATATATATTCCTCGAGAAAATTTACTAAAACTCGGTATCATTATTGAGATTTTATATAAAACAAATTACAAACTACCTATTCTACTTACTTAAACTACTTAACGTATTCTAACTATAATTAGGATTCTGAGCACTCGTTGCATTACGAAACAAGTGGTCAAAATCCCAATTACTTTCCGAGCGCCTGGCAGTCGTCAACGTGCATACGCGCCGCCGTGAGCCGACTGAAGCCTTACAGCGTCAGTCAACTCCCGGAAGCACCACCACACGTTGGCGAGCCCGGCCTCTCCCAAAAACGCCCTAGCTGACTTAATCTAACTTATAAGCTAAGAGGATTTTACCTAGAGTAACGCACCGTCCTGGGAGGGCATGTTGACCCCTCCCCCCTCAACAAGCCACCAAAATTCGGCGAATTGCTTTTCCGTGTCGAATCTATCCCTCTCCGATATTGCGGTACTAAAACGGAGGAGCTCATGAGCATTGGCGACGTCCCCGTCATGGAGGAGCCGCTTATCTCTCGCGCTGCGGTAGCGATGGTATAAGACCGGGATACCATCCCTCGTCTGTACCAGCCCTTTTGAATCAATATGGATAAATGCCTCTGGCGGGATAAAGCCAGACCGGAGCGTACTCTCTATGTACATTTCATTGGGGTAGTAAGCCCCAAATATCAGACTATTGTCGCTGGCCATCGCCCTTGCAACGTGCCTTCGAGTGACCTTAATGAGGAAATTGTCAATCCTATTCAACTGAGCCCCATCGTATAGGACCTTGTTGGGATAGTATTTTATATAGTTGGATTCGGGCGTTCGGAACAACCGGAGACAGGTCCTAAGACATTGTCTCTCCAAAACCCGAATCTTTTCCATATAACTAGGCGCTATATTAAACCACAATGGACAACCATAAGCGATGATCGGCCTTATAAGGGCCACGTAGCAAATGACCTTCACTCTAGAGTCAAGTTGACTGCTATGAAACAGTCTCCTTGTCAGAGCATAAGCCTTTTTGGCCCCAGCAAGACAAGCAACTATATGTCTATCGAAATACAGATACTGGTCAAGCCAGATACCCAGATATCTAACTACGCTTCTCACCGCCAATGGCTGCCCATTTTGTCCAATAATGGCCAATTTCTTCCAGTTTTTTCTGGTATCCCTAGAGGCCCCAGCCAATGGAGTTCTGAACAAGATTGTTTCCGTCTTCTGAAAGTTGATTTTCAACTTCCAGTCGTCGCAATATCGCTTAATTTGATCGAAGTCACGCTGCAAAAGCATATTAATGACCTCGATTTTAGGACCTGATCTGTATGCCACCAAATCATCGGCATACGCTATAGCATGTCTGAGTGAACCTACCAGATCACTCGTGTAAATGTTAAACAGGATCGGAGAATTGACCGCCCCCTGCTGTAAACCGTTTTTAATTTCAAAGACTCTGCTCGAAGTCACATTGCCACATTTGACAACGAACTTCTTTCCCATAAGCATATTATAAATTACATATAGCAAAGGTTTGTACATCCCTCGCCTGGTCAACTTGTAGAAAAGTCCCTCTAACCATACGGTGTCGAAAGCCTTCTCAAAATCAACCAGACAAGCACCCGTGCATTGGTTCTTGCATTT
Source organism: Portevinia maculata (assembly GCA_949715645.1). Taxonomy (NCBI): domain Eukaryota; kingdom Metazoa; phylum Arthropoda; class Insecta; order Diptera; family Syrphidae; genus Portevinia; species Portevinia maculata. The sequence goes on from OX454527.1 coordinate 141,178,273, forward strand.
CTTCCACTGAATGTCGGAAACCAGTTTCGACGCGGCATGAATAGTGTCATGCCTCGCCCTGAAACCAAACTGGTTGTCCGGAATTATGTTATTGTCCTCGACCCACTCTAACAGGGCTCTATTGACAACCTTTTCAAAGACCTTGCCAATATTCGGAAGCAAGCTAATTGACCGTAGATTGGCAGGGTTCGTCCTATCTTTACCTTTTTTCGGGATAGGGTGTACCACAGCTACCTTCCAATGCGCCGGATAATGTGCATTATTCAGCGCATTGTTAAACAACGTGGTGAAAATATCTACAGCCTCCAGAGGCAGGTGTCTCAATACGACGTTTGGGACACCATCCATCCCCGCCGACTTTTTATTCTTTAGCGACTCGAAGATGCACAGAAGATCATCCTTCGACACGAACAAGTGCGATGCATCTCGGCCATTGGCGACAACTGCATTAGCATGGTTTTCATCAGTGAACACGGTGAAACCGTTATTCTCAGATCGCCAATTCTCAAGTTCGGTGCGCAGATAGAAATGGCTCACGAGAGCCCTATTCTCAATGTCGTGGTTACGGCGAACAGGATTGTTCACCGTATACACGGCCTCGAAACAAGCGCCCAGCAAATCCACTTTCTCCTGTGGGTCCTCGACCACGAAAAAATCGTCGTTTGAAGCGACACTTTCTGGACTTATTCCAGCAGTCAGTACTGTCTGTCTGTTCTCTGCTGTCTGGGAGATTCGAACACAAGGAATATCATTGTGATCTTTCCTCCTGAACAACTTATTTATCTGTGGGAACATATTCGGACTACAGGTTTTAATAGCCCGAATTTTATTGCCCCAATACAGACTTACAGATTTTCTGTAATTTTCTTTTATCAGCTGTTTCAGGATTCGGATCTCTGACTTCAGCATCCTTACCTCCGGGTCGTCGCGATCAGTAAATTGCCTGTACAGCCGTTTAAGCCTCGAGAGCAGTCTACTTTTCTGTCGGTATAGTGCGTCGATTGTAGGGTTTCTGTACTTTTCTGTCTGGTCGTCGTCGGAACGTCCTACCCGAGGAATAGTTCGTTCCATAGTTCGTTTGATGGCGTCGTTCATTTGCAATAAATGACGATCAATGTCATCATTTGTCATGTTACTGTTTGTCGGTGGGTCGATCCCACTCGAACGTAAATCTCGCTTTAAAAATCTGGAGAAGCGCGACCATTGTGCCCTCCGATAATCGAATGAACACACTGCTTCGTACTCCTCCAGCAGCGTTTGCTCGTTCGGGATCCGTATTGCGGCGGCGAGTCCGTAGTGGTCACTATCGTACTCAAACGCACGCAAACAGTTCCGCGTGTTTTGATCTATGTTCGTCAGTTGAAGTCTTGCGTCCGTTAAGGCCAAGTCCAGGAAAGCACCGCTTCTTGGGAAAGAAGGGATATCCGTCGCGTACAACTCGAGGTTGTACTCAATCATATTGAGGCGCCACCAGTCGTGAAACTGGTTGCCACTGGGATTTGCAGTAACATTTCCCCACGCCGCATGTTTGGCATTAATATCTCCGGCCAAGAAGTAATAATTCTCCTCCGAGTTTAGCTGCAGACCACGAAAAAGTGTCTCGAGCTCTGTCATAAATTGGTTTGGTGGAGGTGCAGCAGGTGCGTAAAGCGACACCACATACATTCTCCTCCGGCTATGGAGAGGAATGCATATGATGCATGCCTCCAACAAGTGGAACCTACGCACGTCCCCGCTATATATAACCCTATGGCGCAGGCCTTTTCGAATTAAGATTCCAACCCCACCTCCTTGAGTGGAGTGAGGCCGGTCTCTTCTTATTACATGATAGTCTTTGTATCCCAATTTGTGCTTCTGATTTAGCTTAGTTTCGCTAACCAAAAGCACATCCGGGTTTTCGGTTTTCAACAAATTGGCAAGTGACGTTCTTTTCTCGATCCTGACTAGTGAATTAACATTCAGAGCAAGGATCTTTAAGTTTCCCTCATCCAGCGTAGCCATTTGATTTATGGCACACCAGACCCTACAAACAACTCCGAATAGATAAAGTCAATTCGGGCCGCTTGTTCATTTAATTGTTTCTGGAACTTATCGATCTTTCCGTGCAGAGACAGAAGGATCGATTTCAAGTCCAGATCCACTTCTGGTGCGTTTTGGGCTACCTTTGGTTGGTTTAATGTTATTTGGGCTTGACCCGGTCCAGCTGCCATTTGGGCAAAGGACACGTTGGGTGCCACAAAATTAGAGAACGAACGACTCTTCTGACGCCTATCATCTTCAGATTGCTGTTTGCGGGCCTGGACTCTTTTTTTCAACTCCTGGTACTTTGGGCAACCCCTGAAGTTGGCGGGATGCCCAGAGTTCCTGCAGAGCACACAAGAGAGGACACTCCGGTCTTCAACTCTATCCTTACCCAGAGGACATTCACCATGTTTGTGGTCCATATCGCACTTCACGCATCTGAACTGCATGTTGCAGTTAGCTGCGGCGTGCCCGAACCTTTGGCACCGCATACATTGAAGTATGCGATCCGACCTTTTTATTTTCTCCCATCTTACAGCGTGGTAGTACAGGAAGCGGATATTTCGCAGCCTGTCAATTTTGCTGTCGGGAGTAAGCTGCACTAAGAAGAATGGTAAGTAACGGTTACCACCCCTTGCCACAGCCGAAGAAAACGGCTTGACCCCCACGAACTTGAGGTCGTCGCTTTCAAAAAGTTTGAGCTCTTTTTCTAGCTCCTCCGTTTTTATTGAGGGATCAATTCCCTTCAACACAACGGTTTTAAGTTTTTGCTCCCTTGGGGTATACGTAAAGTACTCGGTCTTAACCCCTCCCAAGGCGGCACGAACCCTATGGTACTCCTCTATTTTTTCACATAAAATTATGTGTTTGTTGGCTGAAAGCCTTTTAACATGGAAATTTTTCGTGATAAGTTTACATAACCTAATGCTATCTACTATTTCAAAATTACTCACATTTATTGGTGGAATTTTTACCTTAGGTTGTGTCTTTTGTTGCTGCTGTTGCTGCTTTGATTGTTCTTGTTGTTGTTGTTGTTGTTGCTGTTGTTGCTGTTGTTGTTGTTGGTGTTGTTGTTGCTGGTGTTGTCGTTGTCGTTGTTGTTGCTTCTCCTGAAGTTGTTCCTGAACTTGCTGCTTGAGCACAGCTTGTTGTTGCTGTTGCTGCAGCTTCTTTCTGCGCAACTGGTCGCGCTTCTCCAGTAGCTCTTTTATGAGCTTGTCCAGCTGCGCCGCCTCATCGTCCTCTTTTTCTTCGTCCATTTGAACGACTTCCTCGTCATCGACCGGTAAGTCCTTGAAGGAGTTTCCCTCTCCGACGTACCGGTCCACTCCCCCGTCATACTCATAAGAGCTGGAGTTTGCTCCGTCATCATCCGTTGCAGCCACCGATGATGCCACACTATCGCCTGCCAAGTTTAACCTTCTCTTGGCTGAAAGATTCGGCTTCGGTTTTAACTTTCGTCACCGTTTTTCCACCGTCCTATACTCCTCGCTTACAGCTGGCGTTGTAGCGAGAGTTGCTACTGTAGCTGCATTTCCAGCTACCATTTTAGGTGCTGCTATTGGAGTTGTAGTTATTGTTGATGTTGTTGTTGCTGGTGGTGAGGACACCCGCCTGGGCAACGCGAAACCCGCTGTTGTTACGCTTGGACTTGATTTATTTTTTGTGCCACTTAAAGCTGCCCTTGTCATACAAACTGCGGCTGTTTTTGTGGCTGGTGTTGTTGCTGATGCTGTTGTTGCTGCTATTGCTGCTTTCGTTACTACTGTTGTTGCTGCTGTTTTTTTTGCCGGCTCACGTGTTCGCACCACACGTCGCAACGGCACACCCACACCCGTAAGCGGGATCTCCGATTTTTCGGGGTCCATCGCCTGATATGTCGCGGCACTTTGTTTTTTTGTTTGCCTTCTTGACTTTATCACTTTATTTCCGAGAAAAAAAAATAAAAATTAAAGACTTTGGCCGAGAATCGAACCCGAATCTCCGGCGTCAGAGTCGGACGCTTAGCTTATAAGCCAACTTCGGAATTAAAAATTTCTTGACTAAATCGCTACTTATCACGGTTACACTTTACTTTTTTTCCGCTGAACACTAACTAGCCGCCCTATCTCGATAAGAGTTGCGGAACGACTGAGGGGGCAAACAGCAACTCAGCAACTTATGCACGGGGTGGTTGTTTGGTGGAATGCCTTAGACGAAGCGATAAATCGCGATAAGCCAAGCAAAGTCCAACGAAGACACGCTCTGCATGAGTGGTGCACTGCGCACTACCCCCTCTGCTGCAGTGGAAACGGCAGCGGAAATCTTGGCGATTAAAGATGTCCTATCGTGGCTGAAGAGGAACGTGATAACCGCTATGGACATCTGGATCTTCTCAGATAGTCAAGCTGCGCTAAGATCTCTGGATTCTGTCTCCACAAACTCCATCGCAGTCCGTGACTGTCGATCATCCCTAGTGGAGACGGCGGAGCAATTTAACATTCACCTATGCTGGGTGCCAGGACATACAGACATTCCAGGGAACTGTAGGGCGGATGAAGTCGCCAGGAAAGGAACCATACTGCCCTTCTACCTGATAAAGCTCCATTAGGCATCTCAATTGCTACATGCAAACTCATGTTTATCTAACCTCAGGTGGACAAGTGGCAAAACTTGTCTAGCGACAAAACAGATTTGGCCAAAGCTGGATCTGAAACGCGCTAAATGTTTGATATCTCTGAACAGACTGCACATTGGTGCTATAATTGGTGTGATCACCGGACACTGTCACATAGGCAGCCATGCAACAAGGCTTGGCGTCAACACAAATGACTTCTGCAAAAGCTGTATGGACGAGGATGAGGAGGAGACAATTCTCCACTTTCTCTGCACATGCCCTGCTCTCTCTCAGAGACGTTAAATCCATTTAGGATCTTTCTTTTACAATGATCTTAGCGATCTCATTAACACCGACATCAAAAGTCTGTCAAGCTTCATCAAAAGCTCCAACTGGTTCAACGAGTAGAATGGACCTGTCATTGGTCTAAGTGTGTCAGCCTCTGCCGACTGCCACTATAACCTAACCTAACCCGAGATGAAGATGCTTCACTTCACAGCAGGAGTAACAAAGCTTGACCGAAAAAGAATTTCCAAGATCTGAGAAAGCCTTCACTTCAAAGAATCTTTTTCTTTCTTTATGGCCATTTACTGAACAGGATTAAGGGGATCATAATCATCCCGTTTTTCTTAAAACTCCAGAATCACACAAATGTAGCAACACCAGCATTTGATTGGCCTCAGTGAAGAAGTGATTCAAAATCGGGAGCCCTGCCGATACTTTTTGAGGTATAACGCGCGTACCCCAAATAAGTGAGAGGGTACACTTTAGTCCACATCATGACCTCATCGTTGAAGAAGAAAGAAGGAATTCTAGAATAAAACAACTACTTTAAGTCGGTTCAAGCACGTTCAAAAACAAACCGAAGTAGCAACCCTAGGGAGAGTCTTTATCCGATCGCCACTAAGCTGTCATTCGAAAAGCTGATGTTTACTCCGAGGTAGGTGAACTTCCTTACTACCTCGAAGTTGCTGCTTTCAACAGTGATATTTTGTCCTAGCCGATGGACAGATGTTTGTTTGCATATTTGTTTGTTGAAAGCAACTACATCGTTTTGTCCTCATTGACTTCAGGGCCAACCAATTTTGCCTGTTCTTCAATCGCCATGAAAACTTCTTCTTTTTTTTATAATTTGCGTGCGCTAAAGGGATTTCTTTTTTCTGTAGTGACACAGTACCCTTATAGTGGAAACCACAGTAGTCATTTTTGTTTATAGCTGTAAGTAGCTCCCCATTCCTGAAGTTGCAAGGATCTGTTGAAGTAAGTACCTTCCGTGTTAACACCTGCCCGCGTGTTTTCCAGCGTCACGCTACACAACAGTTTGGCTGGAATGCCGAGTTCGCCCATCGACACGCAGAGTTCCTGACTATGAAAATGTTTAAATGTTTAATGTACTTCTGCGTATTTGTACCCAGTAATTTACTATAGTATTGAAGAAATTAAAATTGATCAAAATCGTTTGAGCCGTTTTTGAGAAAAATAAACTTCTTAAAAATACAAAAAACTGTTATATCCATAGAAAAAATATAAAAATTATTAAAAAAAATATATAATAAAAAATAAAAAATATACAAATTCATTAGCAACGAATGTAGTTACAAATAACCTGGCCTGTTTTTGAAATATTAGCATTTCTGTAGAAAACCGTTAGTCGATAATTATTGTTAGAGCCATTTTTGAGAAAAATGGTGTTGTAAAAACTAGTTGAATGATGGGTACCGTGGCATGGGTACGATAACCTAGGCGGCAAAAATGATACCGAATTTTTGAAGAGAGGTTCAGTACAAGCATTTTTTACTATAGACCCCTCTATCTATCCCCTCTATCTACCCCTGTTAAGGAATTCCAATATTTTCACCGATCAAATTGGTGGATTGATAAAATAAATAGATTTTTTAAGACTTAAACAAATGTGAATATAGTAGAGTATCACAAGTACATCCCTAGCCATGACCCAGCAGAAGTGGGCTATCGTAAGGCATGTAAAGCCTTAAAAATTGAATTGACTTCGTGTTGTTCGCGTTTGGACTACGACCAAAGGTATAATCCGGAAAGGTTTTGACTGTTGGAAGAGGTCATGTTGAACGCACTCTATCGGTAGCGGAACACATATTCCAAGAGTACTAATGGTAAATATAAATTATCGAAGGAGGTTGATTGTAGAAACTCACTCCAAATTGCAACAAAGTGTTAGCATTACATGGAGCGAAAACTCATGTCCAACTAACAATTGCATTTGCAGTAAAGCGAGTTCATTAACTGTCTACGGACAAATGAAAGTTCGACAACATGATATATCAAAATGTAACACTAAATGCTCTTATTTGCCACATTACCCTATTTTTAAAGCAGACAGCAGCACAATTAAAATCAGAGTTATTTTTTGTGGTTCTTCAAAAACATAGGGAAAGGCTACAGTCCGCTTGGCTTACCCTAATCCTATCCCTCATAAAGTGGGCGTGGTAAAAACCTAAGTATGGGTGAATTCCTAAATACGACCCACATAATTGGTTATACAACGTTTAAAGGATTTTATCGAAAAAGAAAGGGTTTTGTAAATAAACGCCCCTTAAAAGTGGGCATGGCAGAAAACTTTATACAAGGAATTGTTCAAATCCACTAACATAAAAGAGTTTCTTCAATAAAACTGTTTGTTTTTTTAAAGTCAATGGGCAGATTTTAAAAATATTTCAACATGAGCATATGTATATAGGAACTCCAAATTTCAGCTTCCTAGTTTAAACTTTGATTTTTCGACAAAAAGGATTTTTTTTAATTGTAGGCGGATTATAAAAATCTTAACGCGAACATTTCAGGCCCCTAAAGGCAATATATTTAATATTTCAACTTTTAATATTTCAACTTTAATATCTCAACAGGTGGCACCTAAATTGCTTTAGGGAGATCAGTTTTTGTTGTGTGTATTCAATTTATAAAAATCATGGCCCTGGTCGGGATTCGAACGCACGACCTACCAATCACTTTAGTGAATACACTACCATCGCACCATTGCCACCTGCAAAAGTATTAGTTGGGATTGAAGCAATCCTAAATTCAAGGCCACTGACACCTTTCAAGCGATCTAAGGGCACTAACACCGGGGCATTGTCTTATCGGTGAACCACTCACTGCATATACCGGTGGAACTTAGTCTCACATCTCAAGCACGAATTCTAGAAGCGATGGTCACAGGAATACCTTAACGAACGGCAATATCACCACAAATGGAAGAAATACTGCAAGAGCATTAAATTGGGAGACATGGTCAGGTCATCCATCATAAAGGAAGCCAACGTTCATGCATTTGAATGGCCATCGGGAAGAATCATCAAAACATTCAAAAGTAACGACGGCGCAATATGAATAGTCGAAGTCAAAACAGCATCTGGTATCTGGAAGCGTTCGATTCACAGATTAGCACCACTACCAATCGACAATGAGATAAACCATAACATACCTCTTGAGAGCGAGGCGGAACATCTAGTGATTAGCGCCCAATCATCAGAACCAGTATCTATCATAGCAATACAAAGACGAAGATCAACTGGTGAGGTCGGTATTACATCACTTTTAACAATTTGCTTAATTTTGCCAATTGTGTTAAGCGAGAATGTCCAGATAACCAAATTTATATCCGACCTTGGAATCTACTTCGAAGTTTTGGCAGAACATATCTATACAAATACATACAAGTACAAAATTGCACTCACTCTCAGCGGAATCACTGATGAAGGAGATGAGTTATAATAATAATCAAAACCATTATCACTCGAATGTCACGGAGTTTGATTAGTTTGGTAGCCTTTATGGTCGATTTAATGTTAATCGATCGGATCCTAGGTATAACAATAACGCAGGAGTTAGTACACTTGGTAGTTGACATATCTCCCGAATTCAACACGACGTTGGAGGGACTCGAAAATAGCCAGTTGTATTTCGATTGTATGTCGAGTTTGAAACTGCTATTACTAGACTTGGCCGGTTGGCAATTGTGATAGCAAATTTCTGCTGCAAAAAGTTCTTCAGCCAAGAGGCGTCAGTGTGCTGGAGGCGCTATTGATGACGAATGAATCATCTTTTTGAATTTTGTTAAGCCTTTTGTTCCAATCAACCAGTGTCCAAAGTGTGCCGAATCGGTTACGATGGATCGGCGTAGTTGTTGGTGGAGTTCCAGATACGGGAGATGCAGGGTTATGTGTGTGTTGTGCTTTTTGTCTTTTATCCTGAGAGGCACTACTCTCAGTTGGGTCTTACCTTTTCGTGTTCTCTGTAAGTCCAAAAAATAACGAAACACTAGCACTTGACTTTTTTGTATGCTATTTATTCTTTCTATCACTTATCACTAAGCTTATTTTTAACTTAACACGTCTATTTAGTTCTTAGGTTCTTATAATTTAGATACACGGATTTATGAGTTTGATTTTTAAAGGATTTGGAAGTAGGATGATGGTTTTGTATCACGACCCGATATGTTTAAGAATTGGTAAGAAAAATGACCCGAACTGTATGACTGGTAGTTACGAGTGTGAGATATCGAGTCGATACTGAGTTGTGAACTAGAGTGCCCCGTCATTGCACAGTGACCGATATAAATAGCCTCGAATTGAATCATTCAATTCGAGGTTCGATGAACGAAGAAAGAAACAAAACAAATTGGGAAACGCGGAAGGGAATTCCCGGACAAGTCAAGTGGCTCATGTTGCTTTGTTGCGCATACGATCGTTCGTATGGTGAAAGAAATGCAACCACAGCATAATGAGTTGGTTGACTTGTGTTAATTGGTTTGTGCACTTAGTTGCGCAATGAATGAAAAAAAATGATGAGTGACCATAAATAAACATTGTTTATTTAGGTCGGAAGTGTTGGGCATTGACGCTGGAAGTGGCGAGCTGAAATAGCAATTTGGGAGGATGTTTATTTGGGACAATCAATATGTTGTTACAAAGTTGCAACATTGATCGTAGGGTTAAACATCTTGCATACAAGGAAGAAATGGTAAAGAGGTTGTAAAGTGCTTGGTATGCATCAAGTGGTGCACTTTACAACACCTCCCCCCTTAAGAACGAAACTTGTACCTAGGATTGGTACGAGTTTCGGTTGAAGACGAAGAAGAAGACGGACCATTAATGGTTTGAGTTTTGGGTAAGGGAAGAGAACGAGAGAGATTTGATGACGATTTACGTGGAGTTAGAAAATGAGGCGAAAGATTTGTGGATGATCGTGGTTTTGGTAAAGGAAGAGGGTCAGAGATTATAACATCTTTGTGTATCTCTCTTTTGGTGGAGAGTTTTCTTAATACGAAAAAAACGGCGGGCATCATTAGGAGAAGTATGGCCAAGAGAATATAAATAATAGTAATATGTTTGCTGTTTGAGGAATTTTCGATGGGGTGTGCGACTGATTGATAATTTATATCATCTAAGCTCTTACTAATGGCATTTAAGTCGTCGATTTGGTTGTGAATGGTAAAGGTTTAAGATCCTATGATAGGTAGTTTAGTAAAGTGAAATTGGGTAAGGTTTGGAATTGAAACGGGAAGGGCCGAAGAAATAAAGTTGAATTTTGTATCTGTTTCGTAATTGGTTTTGGAACTAAATGACAGGTATTTTGTGTTTGCTACACAAGTTGAGTCGATTTTGAATATTCCAGTAGAATTGATGGTTAGTTGGGAGTTCGATTTTTGGCATTTTATTATCAGATTTTCAGGATATGGGGAGACAAAGAGCCAGGAATTTGATTCTGCTAGTTGCAGGAATATTGGATGAAGAATTAGCATTATCTGTATTTTACAATTATTTGATGTGCTTGGTAATGTCGAGAACAAACTAAGTTCACAAGCATTACTAAGATGCGTAAATAGAATTGGTCCATTTTGTTCGCAGATGTAATTATTTTTATGAGTGTTGAAACATTTTTCTAAATTTTGTTCTTCGTAGAGGAAGTAAGACTGTTTTTCAGAATCAATTACGAGTAAAGGCTTTTCAGGAATTATTACGGAATAAGAGTTGTTTCCAACGAGATTGGGGATACTGGTCATTTTGTAAATACTATAAGTTTTGGATGTGGTTAAGGGGATTTTCAGTAAGAAGTGTATTTTGTTATCGGCAAAATATATATGTGTTTCTAAGATATTGAATAGTTTGTCTATGTATTGTTCCTGCAAGGGGAACGGAAGACGGTTGTCTTCTGGAAGGAAATACTGAATTTTTCTAATTTCTTCAGTTAGTTTAGTAGGATCAATTAAATACGGATGTAGCTTCCCATGGGCTGCAGAATAAATAGATTCTAGAAGATGACTTTTTGTTGAGTAATAGTATTCAGATAAGGAGTTGAACATGGTAAAAAGATCAGTCAATTGCATAAATGATTCGATTATATGGAGGTTGTCATTTTGATTATGGTGAATTTTCTCTATGTATTGGCTAGTTTTTTCGAGTTTCTCTCTTAGTACTGATAACTGGTCGTTCGTAAAATTTAATTGATGTATTATATTTTTTGATACTGAAATTTGCTTTTCGTAAAGTTTAAAGGCATGGTTTTGTTGTTGGTCTAAGGTGTTTATATGTTTAGAAAACATTTTTGCATCGTCATCGTCGAGGGTTCCAAACAATTGCTTAGAAATCGTCCCAACGACATTTAAAAGCCCTCGTTTTAGTAAACGTGGTTTTGCTGTAGTGCCAAGATATTTATTTATAATTATATCTTGTTCATTGAGTCTGTCTAGGATCAGGGAGGATTGTATAGGTAAAGTAGAGCATTGGTTTAGGGATTCATGAGATGATATAAATCGTTCACATAGGACTAATATTTGTTCATGATATTCGGTGATGGCTTTGTATTGCACATCAAATTCGCTTAGGTTAGAATATATAACTAAGTTCCAATGGTTCGAATAAAGCTTGAGATTTCCAATATTCTCGTAATAAAATCCAGTTTTGTTCTGTAGCTCGATGATTTCATATGTGGTGACGGGTTGGTTATACAGGGCCATTGGAGTGGTTAAGTACACGAAGGTACTGAGAGTGAAGATGAACACATAAGGTTTGTCCATTTCTGGGAAGAGAAAAGAAAAGAAATAATATAGGAAAGGATTTATTATTAACCGGAAAACAGTTTAAGTCTATTGTTGTGAACTTTAAGAGTTCGGTTCTTGTATTTAATTACGGAATTTACTCCAGATGAGGAAATTATTTCATATGGACCATTCCATATAGGAAGTAACTTTTTATTTTTGTTCTTAGGACAACCTTCGTTTTTAAGTAAAACATGGTCTCCTTCTGAGAAAGTTACAGGGTTTTGCTTCTTGTCGTATTGAATCTTGGAAGATTCTTTGCTTTTAAGTAGGTTTTCTCTGGCAATGCGATGAGAGTGTTGTAACCGTGATTTCAGTTCATTCGCGTATAAATCATAGTTATAACAAATTTCCGGGTTTTTTGTTAAGCTAGTAGGAAGTTCAACTTGTCTTCCAAAAACTAACTCGAAGGGAGTAAAAGCAGTAGAAGTATTAGGGGTAGTATTATGTACAAAAACGGCATATTTAATCCAAGAATCCCAATCGTCTTGAGATTTGTTAATGAAGCAGCGGAGATACTCCACGAAGTTTCGGTGACTTCGTTCACAAGATCCATTTGATTGAGGTCGGTAAGCTGTTGTTTGGAGTTTAGTGATCTTTAAAAGTTTGCAAACGCTTTTAAATATGTCACTAAGAAAGTTTTGACCTTGGTCAGATAAAACATATTTAGGAGTACCGAAGCGAAAGATTATTTCTTTGACGAATGCTTCAGCGATAGTATTAGCTTCCTGATTTGGTAATGGAATAGTATCGGTGTATTTAGTTAAATCATCGATGAAAGTTAGGGGGTATTTGTTTTGGTTAGAAGTGGTAGGATATGGGCCAACGATGTCAATGGATATCTTTTCAAAGGGATACTTTGCGGTAGAAGTTATTACCATAGGTTCCATGGTATATTTGGTGACTTTGTTTTTCTGACAAAGTTCGCATTTTTTGATATATGCTTTTATATCTTGGAACATATTTTTCCATTTGTGGTATAATTTTATCCGTTTGAAGGTTCGGTTGACTCCACAATGTCCTCCAATGGGATTTAAGTGGAATTCCTTAAGTATAATCTGGATTTCTTCCGGAGTTGGCTCGCGACTTAAGGAAGGAATAGTTAATGGATTAGTGATTGAAAAAGAAGTACATGGATCCGGAGACGAGGTAGTAAAAGGATTTGGCGACGAGGTAGGAGACGAATTAGTAAGAGACGAACTGGTAGACGGATTGGAAGAAGAATCGGTAGATGAACTAGTAGGCGAATTGGAAGAAGAATCGGTAGGTGAACTAGTAGGCGAATTGGAAGAATTAGTACACGAGTTAGTAAACGAATTAGTAGGAGATTTGGTACACGATGTAGTAGGCGAGTTAGTACAAGAATTGGTACACGATTTAGAAGGTGATTTGGAACAAGATATAGTAGACGAATTAGTAGACGATGTAGAAGGCGAATTTGCAGATGATGTAGTAGACGAATTAGTAGACGATGTAGAAGGCGAATTTGCAGATGATGTAGTAGACGAATTAGTAGACGATGTAGAAGGCGAATTTGCAGATGATGTAGTAGACGAATTAGTAGACGATGTAGAAGGCGAATTTGCAGATGATGTAGTAGACGAATTAGTAGACGATGTAGAAGGCGAATTTGCAGATGATGTAGTAGACGAATTAGTAGACGATGTAGAAGGCGAATTTGCAGATGATGTAGTAGACGAATTAGTAGACGATCGAAGAGTCATTTTAGCAATCCTGCTAAGGCAGTCGGCGTTCGTATTTTGTTCGCCTTTTTTGTGAATAATTTCATAATCGAACTCTTCGAGTTGCAAGCGATATCTCATTAGTCTGGAACTAATGTCTTTGCAATTATGGATATAGATGAGTGGCTTGTGATCTGTGATAAGGAGGAATTTTCTTCCATACAGATAGGGACGGAAATGCCGGACTGACCAAACAATGGCAAGCAATTCCTTATCTGTAGTGGAATAGTTCTTCTCGCTCTTATTCAGCGTGCGAGAGGCATATGCGATAGGCAAGTCATTTCCTGGCTCACCCTGAGAAAGCACACTACCAATAGCAACATCACTAGCATCTGTTGTTAGAATAAATTTTTGTGTAAAATCGGGATATTGAAGAAGGGGTGGATTAATAAGTTTTTCTTTTAATCCATGAAAGGAATTAGTACAGAGAGGACTCCAGTCAAATAGAACATCCTTGCGGAGAAGATTGGTAAGGGGTTTAGAGATTTTGGCGAAGTCTTTGATGAAACGGCGATAATATCCAGCAAGACCCAGAAAACTTTTTATGTCTTTGGCGTTTTTGGGTTGAGCAAAGTCTTTAACACACTGGATTTTCTGAGGATCAGGTTTAATACCAGATTCATTTATTATATGTCCCAAGTAAGTGAGTTCTGATCTCAGGAACTGACATTTCTCGGGTTGCAGTTTGAGGTTATGAATCCTCAAACGATCAAAGATTTCGACCAATTTGGAATTATGTTCTTCCAACGTTTTCCCATAGACCACGATGTCATCCATGTATACGAAGGTTTTGATACCCTGAAGACCAGTCAAAACATTATTCATTAACCTTTGGAAGGTAGCGGGGGCACCTTTTAATCCATAAGGCATTCTAATGAACTCGTAATGACCAAACGGCGAAGAGAAGGCTGTCTTCTCTCTATCTTCGGGTTTAACCTCGATTTGATGGAATCCACTAGCGAGATCTAGGGTGGAAAAGAATTTGGAACTTCCTAACTGATCTAAGATATCAGTTATATTGGGAAGTGGGTAAGCATCACCGACTGTTTTGTCGTTGAGCTTACGGAAATCGACTACGATTCTCCACTTCTTATTACCATTCCTGTCGGGCTTCTTAGGCACAACGATAAGAGGAAAATTCCATGGACTATTCGATGGTTGGATAATATTATCGTCCATCATCTCATGAATTTGTTTATTTACCTCATGGCGCTGAGCTTCAGGTAACCTGTAAGGTTTGATATAAGAAGGGGTAGAATCTGGGGTATGGATAGAATGTTGAACGGACGTAGTATGAGTTAATTTATCCCCTTTTAGGTAGAATAAATCACTATACAGAAGACAAAGATTTAGAATAGAGTCTCGTTCATTTTTAGTCATGTGGTCAGTTATGACTAATTCTTTGATGGCTTGAATTCTATCATAGGTAGAAGGATATTGTTGAATTTGGAAGATATGGTAATTAGAAGCATCATCAAAGATTAGTTCGTCTGTGTTAAATTCAATGGGGAACTCAGATGAGTTGACCACTGATATGTAAGAGATAGTACTATTGGCAGGAGTAATACTATTGCCAATATATAATCCGTTGGGAAATTGTTGAGCTAAGCATATTCTGTCAGCTTTAGCTTCCTTTAGTACAGGAAGTAAGATTTCTGTTCTAGCAGGAATCTTAACGAAGTTGGAAGGGATTAAATCATATTCGATGATATGTTTTCTAGAAAAAAGAGTTAGAATTTTAGTGCCATAATTGATTTGAGCTTGATGATCATCGAGGAAATTATTACCAATGATTCCATCAGTAACAATTGGAAAGTTCCGGTCTACTACATGAAATGGATACGTGATGGTGATGTTTAAGGGTAAGTTTATGTTCAAGTAAACGACTCCCTGGGTTAATATAATGGATTCAGTAATTCCAGACAAAGAATGAATGATAGAAGAGTCGATTGCTACTTCTGGCTTTAGTTTGTCGATTTTGATTAGACAGATTTCACTACCACCATCGATGAGGAATTTGGAAGGATTAGGATTTAGAAGAGTTGATGAAGAAATCTCAATAGAGTCTACACGACTAACTTTGCTATTGAGATTGATATGGAAGATGTGGCGAGGAGAATTTAATTGTTGGTCCGGACCCTGCCACTGGTTCCGGCCTCCGTGTGGTTTTCCGAATGTTGATTATGATTCGGAGGAGGATGATTCCGATTCTGAGGTTGAGAGTTTTGAGGTTGAGAATTTTGTGATTGAGAATTTTCTTGACGGCGTCTATTATTATATTCTCTTTTCCTACACTCTTGGATATGATGTCCCGGGTTTTTACAGTAGTTACACGTTACAGTGACTGTTCTCACTTCACTTTTTATCATGGGTAATTTGTCTTTATTTTGCTTCGTATAGCATTGGTTTATTGAGTGACCCGGCTTTTTACAATAAGCACACGTAGTCTTAGTAGGTACAGGTTTACTGTGGTTTGGATAGTGAGGGGGGAAGGAGGAGGAGGATTTCTCCTCTTCTACTGCTGCTTCCACAGCTTCTGATAAAGTTTCGAATCTGGAGGCTTTAATAATCAAGCTGAATTTTGGGTTTAGACCCCTTTCAAAGCTTTTTAAGGCAGTTTTCGCATTTAAACTTTGTATGCACTCGGAATTTTCGGTGCCCTCACTGGCTATACAGGCGTCATTTAAGTTCGCTAGGGTTTGCTCAACTCTGTTCGCATAATTTCGTACAGACTCAGACGGTTTTTGAGTGATTTGGATTAATTCCACTTGTAGTTGCGATAACGACTTCGTTTCTAAGAATTGATTTTGGAGTTTTTCTTTTAAAGCATCCCACGTATCAAATTCGGAATATTTGACGATGTTGTACGCGGGACCACTTAATTTGGTTTTAATTATTGTAAGGAGTATAGGTAAATCGGCTGCGGAGGTTTATTGTGCTATTAGCTCACAGGCGTTTACAAATTTGTGAAGTTGTGATCGCGCCCCATCAAACTCTGGGATGAGTTTGAAGGCAAAGGATCTATCTAGTTTTGGGGCCATGTTAAGAATAGAGTCGGAGTTGGGTTCAGAGGAAGAGTTGTGGACAGTGCTGGAGTCTTCTGATTCAGCGATAGATACTAGGCTATCTTCTGAGGACATAGGAGGACAGAGGACAATTGACTTAAACTAGTGACATAAAAGATGTTATATTTTAAGAGGTAATGGATTCAATATACTTAATACTACTATAATATTATTATAATTATAAAAGAATTGAGTAGAGAGAATGAAAGAGAGAGAAAAAAAAAATCTTAATATTATTTACTCGTGGATTACTGGAACTTCAGCGGCTGGATCTGGTTCAAGAGGATGATGGTGATGATTGCTGCCGTCAATGGAAAAAGGTTTTTGATTTTTTAGTCTTTTTTTATTTTTGCACTGATAGTCTTATGTTCTTTTTTTTTTCACTGTATTTTGGTGTTTCGTTTATTCACTTTTAGTTTTATTTATTTATTTCACTGGATAGTCTCTCTTTTTTTTATGGTATTGTTTCACTGAGATTAATTAGCGTCTTTTGGACTTTTTAACACTTTTTAGGCAGACCCCACATCTGACACCAAATTTCTGTTGTGCTTTTTGTCTTTTATCCTGAGAGGCACTACTCTCAGTTGGGTCTTACCTTTTCGTGTTCTCTGTAAGTCCAAAAAATAACGAAACACTAGCACTTGCGGGTGGCAATGGTGCAGTAGTAGTGTATTCGCTTACGGAATGGAAGGTCGTGCGTTCGAATCCCGGCCAAGTCCATTACTTTATACCGAATACATGAAATCGTAATCTCCCTAAGTAACTTAGACACCACCCGTGGAGAAAAACCCTACAACTGCACCCAAACACCACTTTCCTATCTCTCTATTCTTTCGAATACCAAGTAGCTTACACTGTGTTCTTAGCATTATAAGGGTACTGTAACAACAGAAAAAAAAAAAAAAATCCCTTTAGCGTAAGCAAATTATAAAAAAAAAAAAAAAAAAAAAACTTGACTTTTTTGTATGCTATTTATTCTTTCTATCACTTATCACTAAGCTTATTTTTAACTTAACACGTCTATTTAGTTCTTAGGTTCTTATAATTTAGATACACGGATTTATGAGTTTGATTTTTAAAGGATTTGGAAGTAGGATGATGGTTTTGTATCACGACCCGATATGTTTAAGAATTGGTAAGAAAAATGACCCGAACTGTATGACTGGTAGTTACGAGTGTGAGATATCGAGTCGATACTGAGTTGTGAACTAGAGTGCCCCGTCATTGCACAGTGACCGATATAAATAGCCTCGAATTGAATCATTCAATTCGAGGTTCGATGAACGAAGAAAGAAACAAAACAAATTGGGAAACGCGGAAGGGAATTCCCGGACAAGTCAAGTGGCTCATGTTGCTTTGTTGCGCATACGATCGTTCGTATGGTGAAAGAAATGCAACCACAGCATAATGAGTTGGTTGACTTGTGTTAATTGGTTTGTGCACTTAGTTGCGCAATGAATGAAAAAAAATGATGAGTGACCATAAATAAACATTGTTTATTTAGGTCGGAAGTGTTGGGCATTGACGCTGGAAGTGGCGAGCTGAAATAGCAATTTGGGAGGATGTTTATTTGGGACAATCAATATGTTGTTACAAAGTTGCAACATTGATCGTAGGGTTAAACATCTTGCATACAAGGAAGAAATGGTAAAGAGGTTGTAAAGTGCTTGGTATGCATCAAGTGGTGCACTTTACAACATGTGGAAGGGGGTCCCGTGGTGGCGGCTGGTGTTGTGAGAGGAGTGGGCTTGTCCAAGACTCTTTAGGGTGTTTTTGGAGTCCGTTGGAGTTGTTGTAGTTGTAGTTGAGTTCCGGTGACGATTGGAAATTATTGGTTCCAAGTGAATACTTAAGACAGCGTGACTACTTGGAGAGTAGAGTTAATGGAGCTAGTAGAATTGCGGTTTGCGGCACCATTATGTTCAGCACCTCATCAAGTAAGGAATTGTTATTGTGCGGTTGCTGGGAATGGTTTGACTCCAAATTACTAGATACACACTTTATGTCTTCTGCAATATCCAAGACAGCTAATTTGATAAGAGCTGATTCATCTCTGAGAGACATTACACTGACTTCCTTTTCATCCAGGTGTTCAGTCCGAATAGCCACTGCAGGATTCAATCCGAGCTGAGTGGCTCGGCGCTGAGTTATGGTTACCATATCGCGCGTTTTCTTTTGGGTTGGTTAGTTTATTACAGCAAGATGCTTCCCAATGGATTTGAAGTTCCTTATTTCACTCGCGCGCTATATATAATTGCTCAGATCATCAATTGTTTTAGTTACCTCATCCAACTTCAAAAATTGATTGATCACTTTCTTGAATGGCCAGTTCATGGCATTTACCATCGTGTTGGTTCAGTCGTTATGGCATTTAATCGCGAGCATCACATGCGAGAGTGAAACCACTTTGTACTTTGCGCAGAAGAAGAGAAAACTCTTCGTAAAGTTTATAACATAAATTTTATTTAACGGGCTCCCGACCCGTAAAGAGTCTCTGCCTGAGACACTGCAGCCTTCCATCATATACGATCCCGGGCACGCTCCTTCCCGTTGTCCAGACCAAGTGCTCTAGCATCCGCAATGGCTTTGTCTTTGAAACCGAGGTTCGTTCTTCCTTGTCTTCTCGAACTTGGGAGCTGGGATTCGAAGATCCTCTTAGCTGGAGCATTATTTTCCATTCGCTCGATGTGGCCGAGCTAATGTAGTCGACGTATTTTGGCTTTTTGGACTACATCCTCATCTTGGTACAGCTCATAGAGTTCGCGGTTATCTTCTCCTCCATTTACCCTCCTCGCACACGGGAGCAAAAATCCGCCGAAAAATGTTTTTTTCGAAGGAGCCCAGTATCAACTCTCCCTTCCTACTTATGGTCCAGCACTCGGCGCCATAAAGCAGAACTGGCAGGATAAGGGTTTTGTAAAGCATACATTTTGTCCTACGAGTTTTTTTTTATAATTAGCGTGCGCTAAAGGGGTTTTTTGAAGTAAAACTTCTTCACGCACGCTTGACTTGGGGAGTAAGCTGGTGAATGCGACACGGAAGTGTAAACCAATGTAGACTTCTGGCGCAACGAAGTGTAGACCTTACGGTGCAACGGACGTGTAGACAAACGTAGACTTCAGTGATGGGACTTTGTATTACTAATCAGTGATGGGACTTTGTTCTACTAATCAGTGATAGGACTTTGTGAAAAAATGTCCGAAGTAGATTTGTTATTTCGTTATGCATTTTCCAGTTTTAATCATGTTCAATTTTAGAGATTATTATGTCCTTACGAAACACCGAAAAGTTGTGTGGAAGTAGCTTTGTTTTGAATAATTGAAAGGCCCTTACAACAAAAAAAAAGTCTTTAAAAGTCGAAGAAAGGATATTTTTCCAAAATGCCGTTAGAATCCACACGGTATATCTGTGTTCAATGTTATTTGACTAAGTGGTCCTTGCAACAACAAAAAAGGTCCTTAAAAGTCGAAGAAAGGATATTTTTCCAAAATGCCGTTAGAATCCACATGGTATATCTGTGTTCACTGTTATTTGACTAAGAGGTCCTTGCAACAACAAAAAAGGCCCTTAAAAGTCGAAGAAAGGATATATTTCCAAAATGCCGTTAGAATCCACACGGTATATCTGTGTTCAATGTTATTTGACTAAGAGGTCCTTGCAACAACAAAAAAGGTCCTTAAAAGTCGAAGAAAGGATATTTTTCCAAAATGCCATTAGAATCCACACGGTATATCTGTGTTCAATGTCATTTGACTAAGAGGTCCTTGTAACAACAAAAAAGGTCCTTAAAAGTTGTAACGAACTAGCCCCGAACACTGCCATCAGGAGAGAAATGATGGCTAACTAGTAGTCCACTGGGAAGCGACTAGATCTCTCCCGGCACTATCACTCATGCTGGCAAAGACCTAGACCGCTGATGGTCAAGAATTTCCCAATTAAGCGCGTGTCCGCGTGCGACCCTCCCACAAACACCTCCTCCACCCATATGACCTAAACAGGACCTTTGGGCCAGTCCAGGCAGACTAGAGGGAGGGGTGTCCAGGCCTCTTGCGACTCAGGCATAATCTTCCACCCGGTAGCTCATCGTTTTGTATGGGATCTTGTCGCAAGTCCTGGACGGGGGTCACATTAGATTTACATATATGCCTGAAATTTACGAAAAGTAAGATACACTACGACCGCAACCGTAACCAATAAAATCATCCGAAATAGTTGCGAGGCCTGAGTTTTACCTGATTAACAACCAGTTATTGTCTCCATAGCGGTAATGAGGAGGAGCTTAACTGACCATACTGCCATCAAACTTGTCGATCACACGGTAGTTCTAATGCCAGTAGTAGATGACGGCATTCCGCCCTTATCGTCAGCTTTCTCTTGATATATCTCTCCACTGGTCCCACACATCCTCCTTCTAAAATCTTAGCACATGACAAAATTAATTATGTCCGCTTTGGAAAATCCCAGAACAAAACATCTGAGCGAAAATGCACTTCAAAATCAAAATACGAAAGTGTTTCTTTAATACGAATTCTAATTAATCCAAACGTTTATTAAATCTCTCTTAATAACTGTAGGTATGTATGTACCGAAATATATCTTTACTTAAGGCTACTTTCAAAAAAAATGTTATAACACCCAAAAGTATGCAAGCTGAATATACTAAAAATGTTGATACTCGTAAAGTTAGGATATAAATATTAATAGCAAAAATGCATACAGTATCAACTTATGTATCTAAATCAATTTTCACTATTGTCCTAATTTTAATTGTTGGCAAAAAGTTATTTAAGAATTTGCGATCGAGTTTTCTTTTGCTTTTTTATGTGTCTATATACATATTTATAAGCGGTAACATGATAGATCACAGTATATATTGTTGCATGTTTGCTTGAACTGTGTCATTCAGCATTAATTAGTCAACTGCGCCATCTCGTAGAGAGTAAAAGTAGCCATATTACCGATTTTGGCAGCATTGGAATAGCAGTTTGAGTAGCTGTGGTATAACTTGGTATGTTGTTCTCGAACCTTCTGTACTCAACGAATCTGAAAATTTCGAGAGGTGTCACTAGGAGATATAAATAGATGTCGCAGGAGCACCCACGACATTCGAGTAGTGAACCGCGATAAAGAAGGGCGATAGATGACAGTAGTGAAAAGTATAGAGAATATTGAAAAAAGAGATTGTTTAAAGTGATTAATAAAGTAAAGTGAATTGTTGAATTAAATAAGTGAATTATTAGAACAATAATCAAGAAGTATACAACATTGAAAGAGAACTAATAAAGATTAATTAAATAGAATTACGTTTTATCTTTTCGAATCCTAGCCGGAATGTAACAATATATTTTTTATTGTCTATTATTTAAAGTATAGTTCTAGGCAAAATCTTAATCAACAAAAACGTTCTCACAAAAACTATGGTTACGTTAATTATACCCTATTCTAGGGGTATATTAATTTTGACGCATAGTTTGTAACATACCTTAATATTGCCCGTAGACCCCTAAAAGTTACTATATTTATGATCAGCATCGATAGTAATGTCGATCTAGCGATGTCCGTCCGTCCGTCCGTCCGTCCGTCCGTCGGCAAAAATTAGGCCTTTAAACTGGACCTAGAGAGTTGAAATTTTAACCATATACTCCCTAGGGTCCCGAAATAATCAAGTTTAAGAATTTTCAAAATCCGCCCACTGACACGCCCACAATTAAATAAAACAAATTTTGGGAAAAATTGAATTTTGAGCTAGAAAGCTGAAATTTTTTATATATGATCTTTGGCCCATAAAACTGCTTGGGACATAAAATTTTCAAAATCCGCCCACTGACACGCCCACAATTAAATAAAATATTTTTTTTGAAAAACCAAAATTTGAGCTAGGGAGCTGAAATTTTTAATATATACTCTCTAGGGGCCCTTTATGCTCATGTGTAAATATTTTCAAAATCCGCCTACTGACACGCCCACAATTATTTTTTTTTTATTTTTGAAAGTCCAAAGTTTGAGCTAGGGGGCTGAAATTTATAGTATATACTCTCTAAGTGCCCTTTATGCTCATACTTAAATTTTTTTTAAATCCGCCTACTGACACGCCCACAATTAAATAAAACAATTTTATTAAAAAACCAAAGTTTGAGCTAGGGAGCGTTTTTATTTACAAAAGCTTAGTTTTTTCGATAAAATCCTTTAAATTTTTGTCACGCCCACTTATGAGATATAGGAATAAGAATAGGGTATCCAACAGTTCGCCCAAGCGGACTGTAGCCCGCCCCTATGTTTTTTTTTAATTCCAATAGGGATTCTCATGTGACTATCAAATTTTTTGTTTTTTTTTTGTTTTTCCCCTGACAAATGTCAGAAAACCAATGGAGGGTAAACAAACCAAATCATTTAGCAGTAATAAGCGGGAAAATACTAGGAATCAGCAAACAAAAGTAAGTTTTTTTATTAATAATCAATAGTTTCTCGATATATTTTTAGGAAAATGGATTCATTAAAATATGCAAAGAAGTTGGAGGCAGTAAAGAGAAAGAACTGTGAACTGAAATAGTTTCTAATGAAAATGATTTTGCGGAAAATATTGATGGTCCTAATTCTATTTTATCTGAAAACGATTTTGGTATTTATGAACTTCAATTAAAGAAAAAAAAAATGGAATGTTATGAAGTTGATTGTTTATTTGTTAGATAGCGACGACAGTAACAAGGACCCCGATTTTATTCCACCAATAGTAGAAAAACAATCAGAATCAAATATAAGCGAGCTCCGTGAACTCTTAGCAGATCTTCCTTTCATTGAAAATTTAAGAAGTATACCATCCGAATACTACTCATCATCAGGTAAAATAAATTGCTACTAAGGCCCCTAGCTTCTGGTAATATTTTTGTTCTTATGAAGACGGTGACGATAAGGAAAAGGCTCCGAGAATCAGGGCAGGAGTATTGTAATATAAATGGAAAATCCGTGCCAGCAAGAAATATAAAGGAAGCATGTAAGCACAACTGTTTCTATTTTTGTACAAAAAATTTCACCAATGAAGATAGACAACGAATTCATAATTTATTCTGGAACTTAAGTGATGCCGAGAAACCGGGTTTTTATTGCAAATTCGTCAAGAAAAACACTGTCCAAAGACGAAGAGTTAAAGAATCGAATGTTAAGAAAGATTCATATAAGTTCTTTCTTCAGTCTGATGAGGAAAGAATTCACCTAGTTTATAAAACAATTTTTTTAAACACGTTATCTTTTAGCGAAAGAAGGGTTTACTATTATTTTAAAAACTTGCATGACCAAGGCTGCCCTCAGCCATCTAAGAAGGGAGAAAATATAAAAAAATGTGTTCGGCAGATCAAATAAAAAGCGTTCATGATCACATTAAAAGCTTTCCTTCTATAGACTCCCACTACTGCAGGGCCAGTACAGGTAGGCAATATTTGGAGAGTCATTTAAGTATCAATAAAATGTACCAGCTCTACAAAGAGAATTCTACAAATCCTGTCAAAGAACACATTTATAGAAATCAGTTTAACTGTGCCTTTAACTTAGCATTTTATAAACCGAAAAAAGATCAGTGCGACCGTTGCTTGATTTTTAAGACAAAAACGAGTTCTACAATGGCCGAAATAAGTGAGTTTAACAAACACAAAACTGAAAAGACATCCATGAAGGCAGAGAAATATTGATCGTCAAAACATTGACCAAAAACATGCAATAGTATGTTTTGACATTCAAAGTGTCTTTTCTCTGCCAAAAGGTAATGCCTCCTCATTTTTTTATAAAAGAAAACTAAATGTTTTTAATATGACGGCAACACTTTGCCTACCGCATACACCAAAAGTGGCATACTGTGCAATTTGGAATGAAGTGAATAGCGGACGATCTGGTGCCGATATGGCAAGCTCAGTTTCAAAAATTGTAAGCCAAAATAGGAACAAGGTGATGTCAACTGCGTTATTGTTTCTTCTAGAAAGTGCTACTTCATTGAAGGTAATGGACATTCCTTAATTCAAGAAGTAAATTGTGTCCATAGCTCCATTGACGGATCTGAAAAAATTAGAAATATACAGCCAATTATCATTTATAAGACATCTAAAAAACATGAATTTTAAAAATGTGAAACTCAAACTTATTCAAATGCAAAAGATTAGGCATTTTCTTCCGGAGCGGGTTAGTTAAATTTTTCAATAGTTCCATTTACAAAAATTAAGTTTCTCAGATTTAAAAAAAAACGATTTATTCACTTTGTATTTTAAAACAAGCGGCAGAGAACTTGAATATAAGAAGGACTCAATATTTAAGAGATCTAACAAAACAAATTTATACACACCAACAAATATATTCAGCCATAATCTTAGTGTTATAAGCAACTCCAAATCTATATCTAAGGAACAAATTAATGATTTAAAAAGCTTGTTTCCTTTTATGCCTAAAACAGACCAAACATATTACGAGGCATTATTTAATCGGTCAAAATAGGAATTGACCGCAATCGTTTCATTTTATATTTTAATTTTTGTTTATTTTTTAATTAATAATTTTCGTTTTTGAAAATGAATGAATAATTTTTGTTAATTGTTAATGGTCATAGAATGACCTCTTCCTACTTAGTTTTTATGACACAAAATGTTGACTTTTATATTTTAGTTTACTAGTTTTATATTTTTTGGTCATAAGATGACTTGTTACGTTTCTTTTATTTTTTATTTACTTTACCTACAGGAATTAATTTTAATTTTTTTTTAAACAATGTTTTAAGACTGTTGCTAAAAATTTAAAAGACTGTTTTTATAAGCATATATGAATATTCAAATATTTATTTAACAAATAAAATTGTTAACCTACGAAAAAGTGACTTTTCATTTATTAGACTTACATGATTTATTGCAAGTTATATTTTAAAAAAAATGTATCATACCACTCAGTATTTGATTCAACCATTGAACTCAGTATTGGAATGTCGTACGTGCGTTTACTTTGTCGTACGTGTATGTAGTGTAAACAACTCTTCATTTTCTCGGCGTATACAAGAAACTGATTTTGAGAAAAAAACCTTAATAATTTGTAAACTAAAAGCGATTGACGAGTTTGGAGCACCTCAATTGAAAGAAGATTGTCAATTTTATATTCTGTTAAAAATATAAAAAATTTCAGCGGTTTGTTTTCTTTTAATTCCAATGCAAACCTTAATATGCGATTTTCCAAAATCGTCTAAATGGCGTCTACAACAAAACAATTCTCGGATGACGATTTGAGAACGAACCTCTTTCCCATAACCATATTATAAATTACATATAGCAAAGGTCCCCCGCCTGGTCAACTTGTAGAAAAGTCCCTCTAACCATACGGTGTCGAAAGCCTTCTCAAAATCAATCAGACAAGCACCCGTGCATTCGTTCTTGCATTTATTACACTGAATGTCGGAAACCAGTTTCGACGCGGCATGAATAGTGTCATGCCTCGCCCTGAAACCAAACTGGTTGTCCGGAATTATGTTATTGTCCTCGACCCACTTCAACAGGGCTCTATTGACAACTTTTTCGAAGACCTTGCTAATATTCGGAAGCAAGCTAATTCATCGGGTTCGTCCTATCTTTACCTTTTTTCGGGATAGGGTGTACCACAGCTACCTTCCAATGTGCCGGATAATGTGCATTATTCAGCGCATTGTTAAACAGCGTGGTGAAAATATCTACAGTCTCCAAAGGCAGGTGTCTCAATACGACGTTTGGGACCCCATCCATCCCCGCCGACTTTTTATTTTTTAGTGACTCGAAGATGAACAGAAGATCATCCATCGACACGAACAAGTGCGATGCATCTCGGCCATTGGCGACAACTGCATTAGCATGGTTTTCATCAGATCGCCAATTCTCAAGTTCAGTGCGGAGGTAGAAGTGGCTCACCAGAGCCCTGTTCTCAATGTCGTGGTTACGGCGAATAGGATTGTTCACCGTATACACGGCCTCGAAACAAGCGCCCAGCAAATCCACTTTCTCCTGTGGGTCCTCGACCACGAAAAAATCGTCGTTTGAAGCGACACTTTCTGGACTTATTCCAGCAGTCAGTACTGCCTGTCGGTTCTCTGCTGTCTGGGAGATTCGAACACAAGGAATATCATTGTGATCTTTCCTCCTGAAGAACTTATTTATCTGTGGGAACATATTCGGACTACAGGTTTTAATAGCCCGAATTTTATTGCCCCAATACAGACTTACAGATTTTCTGTAATTTTCTTTTATCAGCTGTTTCAGGATTCGGATCTCTGAATTCAGCATCCTTACCTCCGGGTCGTTGCGGTCAGTAAATTGCCTATACAGCCGTTTAAGCCTCGAGAGCAGTCTACTTTTCTGTCGGTATAGTGCGTCGATTGTAGGGTTTCTGTACTTTTCTCTCTGGTCGTCGCAAGCAACACCACATACATTCTCCTCCGGCTATGGAGAGGAATGCATATAATGCATGCCTCCAACAACTGGAACCTACGCACGTCCCCGCTATATATAACCCTATGTCGCAGGCCTTTTCGAATTAAGATTCTAACCCCACCTCCTTGAGTGGAGTGAGGCCGGTCTCTTCTTATTATGGGGATGTGCCCCACAGTGTTCCAGGCGGAAATCCATGCCATTGAGATCTGCGCTATCTTAAACTCCAACAAAGGAATTAAGGGCGCAAAGATACATATCTTCTCAGACAGTCAGGCGGCACTTCAGGCACTCTCGTCCAACACAATAGACTCTCTGACTGTAAAAAACTGCTGCTGCGCCTTACAAAAGCTAGCTAAATACAACAAAGTTAAACTCGGATGGGTGCCTGGCCACCGAGGTTTTGTAGGGAATGAAGCTGCAGATAAACTTGCCAGAGCTGGCTCTGAAGCCGCTTTAGTCGGTCCAGAACCGTACTGCAGTGTCAACTGGACTACTGCTCTAGGGCTTGTCAAAGATTGGGAGCAACTTGAACATTGGGTAAGCGCCCCTGGTCTGAGACAGTCTAAACGCTTGATTAAGCCCTACTCCTATAAGGAAATCCTTACTCTAAATAAGGAAAGCATTAGACTGCTGGTTGGCTTTCTCACTGGCCACTGCGGTCTGAGATATCATCTCAACAAGATGAACCTATGTCCAACGCCAGAATGTAGATTCTACATGGAGGACGAGGAGACCTCAGAACACATACTCTGTGAATGCCCGGCTCTACATTGGTTGAGACGACGCCTTCTCCACAGAGAGATGTTATCACTGGCAGAGCTTCGCAACTTTACCACCAAAGACGAGCTGAGTTTCATTAGGGAAGTCAGTCGCCTTTTGGCGTAAAGACAACCTTGTGGCACAAAAGATCTTTTCAGGTCGCAGTGCCTGTTAAAAAAAAAAAAAAAAAAAAAAAAAAAATCGCACTTCACGCATCTAAACTGCATTTTACAGTTAGCTGCGGCGTGCCCGAACCTTTGGCAGCGCATACATTGAAATATGCTATCTGACCGTTTTATTTTCTCCCATCTAACAACATGATAGTACAGGAAGCGGATATTTCGCAGCCTGTCAATTTTGCTGTCGGGAGTAAGCTGAACCAGGAAGAATGGTAAGTGACGGTTACCACCCCTTGCTACAGCCGAGGAAAAGGCTTGACCCCCACAAACTTGAGGTCGTCGCTTTCAAAATATTTGAGCTCTTTTTCTAGCTCCTCAGTTTTAATAGAGGGATCGATTCCTTTCAACGCAACGGTTTTAAGTTTTTGATTCCTTGGGGTGTACGTGAAGTACTCGGTTCTTACCTCTCCCAAGGCGGCGCGCACCCTCTGGTACTCCTCTATTTTTTCACATATAATTATGTGTTTGTTGGTAGAAAGCCTTTTCACATGGAAATTTATCGTTATCAATTTACAGATTCTAATGCTATCTACAATATCGAAATTACTCACGTACTTTGTTCTTCCGTTGCTGTTTCGATTGCTGCTGATGCTGTTGCTGTGCCTCTATCTGCTGCTTTGATTGCTGTTGTTGTTGGTGGTGTTGTTGTTGTTGTTGTTGTTGTTGTTGTTGTTGTTGTTGTTGTTGTTGTTGTTGTTGTTGTTGTTGTTGTTGTTGTTGTTGTTGTTGTTGTTGTTGTTGTTGTTGTTGTTGTTGTTGTTGTTGTTGTTGTTGTTGTTGTTGGTGTTGTTGTTGTTGTTGATGTTGTTGTTGTTGTTGTTGTTGTTGTTGTTGTTGGTGTTGTTGGTGTTGTTGTTGTTGTTGTTGTTGTTGTTGTTGTTGTTGTTGTTGTTGTTGTTGTTGTTGTTGTTGTTGTTGTTGTTCCTGCTTCACCTGCAGTTGTTGCTGCACTTGCTGCTTGAGCACTGCTTGTTGTTGCTGTTGCTGCAGCTTCTTTCTGCGCAACTGGTCGCGCTTCTCCAGCAGCTCTTTTATGAGCTTGTCCAGCTGCGCCTCCTCATCATCCTCTTTTCCATTTGAACGACTTCCTCGTCATCGACTGGTAAGTTCTTGAAGGAGTTTCCCTCTCCGACGTACCGGCTCACTCCCTCGTCATACTCATAAGAGCTGGAGTTTGCTCCGTCATTATCTGTTGCAGCCACCGATGATGCCATACTATCGCCTGCCAAGTTTAACCTTCTCTTGGCTGAAAGATTCGGCTTCGGTTTTAACTTTCGTCGCCGTTTTTCCACCGTCCTATACTCCTCGCTTACAGCTTCTGCTGGCGTTGTAGCGAGAGCACCTACTGTAGCTGCATTTCCAGCTACCATTTTAGGTGATGCTATTGGAGTTGTAGATGTTGTTGATGTTGCTGTTGCTGGTGGTGCCTGCGAGGACACCCGCCTGGGCAACGCGATACCCGCTGTTGTTACGCTTGGACTTGATGTAACTTTTGTGCCATTAAAGCTGCCCTTGTCATACAAAATGCGGCTGTTTTTGTGGCTGGTGTTGTTGGTGATGCTGTTGTTGCTGCGATTGCTGCTTTTGTTACTGCTGTAGTTGCTGCTGTTTTTTTTGCCGGCTCACGTGTTCGCACCACACGTCGCAACGGTACAACCACACCCGTAAGCGGGACCTCCGATTTTCCGGGGTCCATCGCCTGATACGTTGCGGCACTTTGTTTTATTTTTTGTTTTGACTTTATCACTTTATTCCCAAAAAGAAAAAAAAAAAGAAAAATTGAAGGCTTTGGCCGAGAATCGAACCCGAGTCTTAGGCGTCAGAGTCGGAAGCTTAGCTTACTAAGCCAACTTTGGAATTAACAAACCCTTGACTAAATCACTCCTTATCACGGTTACACTTTCCTTGTTTTCCGAAGAACACTAACTAGCCGCCCTATCTCGATAAGAGTTGCGGAACGACTGCGTCTTGTAATATCCAACTTAGGCCACTTGCCATCACTACGAAGTTTGGCTCAATGGTCAAACTCATCGATCTCAGTCGTTCCGCAGCTCTCATCAAGATAGGGCGGCTAGTTAGTGTGCAGCGGGAAAAAAAGGAAAGTGTATCCATTATACAAGCGATTTAGTCGAATGTTTTTCAAGTCCAAAGTTGGCTTAGTAAGCTAGGCGTCCGACTTCCGGAGATATTAATGCCAAACATGCGGCATGGGTAAATGTTACTGCAAATCCCAGGGGCAACCAGTTTCAAGACTGGTGGCGCCTCAATATGATTGAGGACAACCTCGAGTTGTACGCGACGGATATCCCTTCTTTCCCAAGAAGCGGTGCTTTCCTGGACTTGGCCTTAACGGACGCAAGACTTCAACTGACGAACATAGATCAAAACACGCGGAACTGTTTGCGTGCGTTTGAGTACGATAGTGACCACTAGGGACTCGCCGCCGCAATACGGATCCCGAACGAGCAAACGCTGCTGGAGGAGTACGAAGCAGTGCGTTCATTCGATTATCGGAGGGCACAATGGTCGCGCTTCTCCAGATTTTTAAGGCGAGATATACGTTCGAGTGGGATCGACCCACCGACAAACAGTAACATGACAAATGATGACATTTATCGTCATTTATTGCAAATGAACGACGCCATCAAACGAACTATGGAACGAACTATTCCTCGGGTAGGACGTTCCGACGTCGACCAGACAGAAAAGTACAGAAACCCTACAATCGACGCACTATACCGACAGAAAAGTAGACTGATCTCGAGGCTTAAACGGCTGTACAGGCAATTTACTGATCGCAACGACCCGGAGGTAAGGATGCTGAATTCAGAGATCCGAATCCTGAAACAGCTGATAAAAGAAAATTACAGAAAATCTGTAAGTCTGTATTGGGGCAATAAAATTCGGGCTATTAAAACCTGTAGCCCGAATATGTTCCAACAGATAAATAAGTTGTTGAGGAGGATAGATCACAATGATATTCCTTGTGTTCGAATCTCCCAGACAGCAGAGAACAGACAGACAGTACTGACTGCTGGAATAAGTCCAGAAAGTGTCGCTTCAAACGACGATTTTTTCGTGGTCGAGGGCCCACAGGAGAAAGTGGATTTGCTGGGCGCTTGTTTCGAGCCGTGTATACGGTGAACAATCCTGTTCGCCGTAACCACGACATTGAGAATAGTTCTCTGGTGAGCCACTTCTACCTACGCACCGAACTTGAGAATTGGCGATCTGAGAATAACGGATTTACCGTATTCACTGAAGAAAACCATGCTAATGCAGTTGTCGCCATTGGCCGAGATGCGTCGCACTTGTTCGTGTCGAAGGATGATCTTCTGTGCATCTTCGAGTCACTAAAGAATAAAAAGTCGGCGGGGATAGATGGTGTCCCAAATGTCGTATTGAGACACCTGCCTCTGGAGGCTGTAGATATTTTCACCACGCTGTTTAACAATGCGCTGAATAATGCACTCTATCCGGCTCATTGGAAGGTTGCTGTGGTACACCTTATCCCGAAAAAGGTAAAGATAGGACGAACCTTGCCAATCTCCGGTCAATTAGCTTGCTTCCGAATATTAGCAAGGTCTTTGAAAAGGTTGTCAATAGAGCCCTGTTAAAGTGGGTCGAGGACAATAACATAATTCCGGACAACCAGTTTGGTTTCAGGGCGAGGCATGACACTATTCATGCCGCGTCGAAACTGGTTTCCGACATTCAGTGGAATAAATGCAAGAACCAATGCACGGGTGCTTGTCTGGTTGATTTTGAGAAGGCTTTCGACACCGTATGGTAAGAGGGACTTTTCTACAAGTTGACCAGGCGGGGGATGCACAAACCTTTGCTATATGTAATTTATAATATGCTTATGGGAAAGAAGTTCGTTGTCAAATGTGGCAACGTGACTTCGAGCAGAGTCTTTGAAATTAAAAACGGTTTACAGCAGGGGCGGTCAATTCTCCGATCCTGTTTAACATTTACACGAGTGATCTGGTAGGTTCACTCAGACATGCTATAGCGTATGCCGATGATTTGGTGGCATACAGATCAGGTCCTAAAATCGAGGTCATTAATATCCTTTTGCAGCGTGACTTCGATCAAATTAAGCGATATTGCGACGACTGGAAGTTGAAAATTAACTTTCAGAAGACGGAAACAATCTTGTTCAGAACTCCATTGGCTGGGGCCTCTAGGGATACCAGAAAAAACTGGAAGATTATTGGACAAAATGGGCAGCCATTGGCGGTGAGAAGCATAGTTAGATATCTAGGTATCTGGCTTGACCAGTATCTGAATTTCGATAGACATATAGTTGCTTGTCTTGCTGGGGCCAAGAAGGCGTGTGCTTTGACAAGGAGACTCTTTCATAGCAGTCAACTTGACTCCAGAGTGAAGGTCATTTGCTACGTGGCCCTTATAAGGCCGATTAACGCTTATGGTTGTCCATTGTGGCTTAATATAGCTCCCAGCTATATGGAAAAGATTCGGGTTTTGGAGAGACAATGTCTTAGGACCTGTCTCCGGTTGTTCCGAACGCCTGAATCCAATTATATAACATACTATCCCAACAAGGTCCTATACGATGGGGCTCAGTTGAATAGGATTGACAATTTCCTCATTAAGGTGACTCGAAGGCACGTTGCAAGGGTGATGGCCAGCGACAATAGTCTGATCTTTGGGACTTACTACCCCAATGAAATGTACATAGAGAGTACGCTCCGGTCTGGCTTTATCACGCCGGAGGCATTTATCCATATTGATGCAAAAGGGCTGGTACAGACGAGGGATGGTATCCCGGAATTATACCACCGCTTCCGCATCGCGAGAGATAAGCGGCTCATCCGCGGCGAGGATGTTGCCAATGCTCATGAGCTCCTCCGTTTTAGTACCGCAATAGCGGAGAGGGATAAATTCGATACAGAAAAACAATTTGCCGAATTTTGGAGGCTTTTTGAGGGGGGAGGGGTCAACATGCCCTCCCAAGACGGTGCGTTACTCTAGGTAACATCCTCTTAGTTTATAAGTTAGTTTAAGTTAGCTAGGGCGTTTCTGGGAGAGGCCGATCCCGTCAACTTGTGGTAGTGCTTCCGCGAGAAGATTGACGCTGTAAGGCTTCAGTTAGCTCAGGGTAGTGCGTGTGCACGTTGACGACTGCCAGGCGCTCGGAAAGCAATTGGGATTTTGACCACTTGTTGCGCAAGGCAACGAGTGCTCAGAATCCTAATTATAGTTAGAATATGTTAGGTAGTTTAAGTAAGTAGAATAGGTAGTTTGTAGTTTGTTTTATATAAAAAATATAAAATCTTAATAATGATACCGAGTTTTAATTGATTTTCTCGACGAATACATATGTAAGATTAGTTCGTAAATAGTTTTTAGGCCGAAAGGCAATAATTATAAGATATAGTTAAGTTTATGGCGTCCGCATAAGGACCAATAAATAAGAATAAGTATCCTGTTAATTTTAAGTTAGATTTAATCATTTTTGTCTAGTACGTAAGTTGATATTCAGTAACAATAATTAAAAAATTAATTTAAAAGTAAAGTAAAGTAAGGCGTCCGACTTTATACGCAACTCTCGAAGAGATAGGTCGGCTAGTTAGTGACGAACGCAATATACTCGTAGTAAAGTGAAAACCAAATAGTGGACATTCATTTTTTAATTCAAGTGGAGCTTAGTAGAGTATGTAGCGAGCTCTTACGCCGGAGGTGTGGGTTCGTTTCCAGCTAGAACCAGGTTTTAATTTTTATTTGATAAAATTAAATTATACTGATAGAGACAGTGGAGAAAAAAGTGCCGCAAAGTGGTCAGGTGATGGACCCCGGAAAATCGGTGGTCCGGCGCACGGGTGTGGGTGTGCCGTTGCTTCGCGTGGTGAAAGCACGTGTGCCGGCTAAAATATCAGCTATAGCAGCAACAACCAATAACAACAACTGCCGCAGCAGCAGAAGCAAACTATGGCAAAGACAGCTTTACCGGCAAAGATGACAACTGGTCGTTTGCCAATAAGAGCAATGCAGCAACATGCAACAACAACATCATTTACAACAACAGCAGCAACAGCAGCGAACAAAAAAGCATTTACGTTCGAGGAAGGGGCCAAATCGGCGGCTAATAAAGTCGAAAAACCAGCTACAACAGTAGCAGCCATAGAGTCCCATAACATCAGCGCCAGGGTTTCAAAGAGTGGAGAAAAGGCGAAAAAAATTAAACCCGAAGCCGAATCTGTCGACCAAGAGGCCGGCAAATTTAGACGGTTTGAGTTCGGTGGCACCAGTATAGCAAGTTATGACTACGACGCAGAAAGCAGCTCCTATGAACCTGACGTTGGAGCGGGCCGGTACGTTGGCGAAGGAAACTCCTTTCGCGATCTACCGGTCGATAATGAGGACGTCGCAGAAATGGACGAAACAGACGAAGAGGATGAGGAGGAACAGCTCGATAAATTAACTAAAGAGCTATTCGAAAAGCGCGAGCAGCTGCGTCAAAAAAAAGTGAAGCAACATGAACAACAAAAAGAGCTCAAACAGCAGGTGCAGCAGCAACTGCAGAAGAAGCAACAACAACGACAACAACAGCAACAACAAAAGCAGCAACGAAAGCAGCAGCGGGAGACGCAGGCACAGCAGAAACAACCAAGGAAGGAAAGAATTCCTCCCATAACTGTAAGTAATTTCGAAATTAGCGATAGTATTAGGTTATGTAGGTTAATTACTAAAATTATAAAGAGGCTTTCTGCCAATAAGCATGTTATTATGAGTGAAGATATAGAGGTGTATCAGAGTGTTCGGGCGATGAGCAAAGAAAAAATAAATGTAAAAGAAAACTGTTGGCAATTACTGTTTGCAAAAAAAACGCTTGAAAAATTCCGCAAAATAATAAAGACCGCTTCTTATTACGTTATAAAACTGAATTAATTTTATTTAAGAAAACGTCTCGGTTATATACAATTTTGTTTATATGTTATTCGTTGACAGCTGCTTGAAAATCCCTCATCTGGGAAATTTCTTGTGAGTGAGTGCGTTCGGTGCATCGGCCCGTGGTGACGTCACGTTCCACATTGTTGTGAAGTCAACATTCTCCCCCACCGATGAACGAAGTTCTTAGCTTGCTTCTTCTTCTTCTATGTTTTGATTTGACCATCTTGTTGCCGACCAATCTGCCCCTTAGTTAATCTTTCTCATATAATGTATGTACGTTTGTTGTTTAGGTATATGAAAAGAAAAAACATATTATTGAATTTGTTTACAAACAGACAGTGAGACAAGAAACAGTGTAACGGAAGAATAAGTCGAAAACGAAAATTTCTCATAACTGCTCCAGTAGCCAATACTACACAAGATCCCGTATGTGTGTAATCTTGCGCTCATTTGTTTTGCTTGCTTTGCTTCGTTTACCATCGCGCTGTTAAATGGTATTGCTTGCAGCTGTGTAAAGTGTGTTGTTGTTGTAGCTGCAGCGATGATAACGAAACAAGGAAAGCCTGCTTCGGTGTAGTTGATTGTTGTTTACGTCTTCGATGCTGCCGATGCCAGTTGTTCGCGAAATTCAGTTGTACTTGTGCGTGAATTAATTCGAGTGTTGTGTTAAATATTAGTAATTTATTAATTGTGTGTTGCATTTTTGCAGTGTAATCCAGGTGAGCGAAATATTATTATTTAATTATTATTAAATTTCATTGTAAATTTGCTTTGTGGTGTAGTGTTGTTTTGGGTTTGGTTTTTTTTTTGTCTGTTTGCGAAATCGAGGCTTTGCATATGTGTGTGTGCATGTGTGTGCAGTGAACAATGAATGAAATCGGTCGAAAGCTCTTGATTCGCATGAGTAGGGTAAATATGTGTATAAATTGTGTTGTTAGTGGTTTGAATGAGTAGTTTTAATGAGTGTGTTGTGAGTGTGTTGTGTGCATACTCGATCTTGTGTGAATTCTGTTTAAATTGTTGAAATAATTATTTTGAATGATTTCGTGTGACGTGTTGAATGAATTGATTAATTTTTTGAAACGATGATGTTAAAAGATGAGTTGAGTAAACTGTTATATCTGATGATTTGTTTCTGGTTCGTTTGTAGGCAGTGGACACAGTTTCGTGATCGGGCGTCGGAATTCTCCTTGCTGCGTTTTCAACTTGACAACGCGGGTGATGTTGTCCGTTCCTGGGTAAGTTTGTTGAATGCGACCTAAACTCCATTTTGTAGGGGGAAGACGTTCGTCCTTTAGCAGCACTAAATCTCCTACCTTTAACTGCGGTTGCGGTTTCAGCCACTTTGGTCGTTGCTGCAAACGAGTCAGGTACTCCAGTTGCCAACGCTTCCAAAATGTCTGCAAGTGCGCCTGGATTGCCTTCCATCGATCGACGTAGCCTTGTTTGCCTAGGGTGAGATCTGGTTCTGGAACTGTGAACAAAGTTTCTCCCATTAAAAAGTGTGCCGGAGTTAACGCTTGGAAGTCGTCAGGATCTTCGGATAAGGGGCAAAGAGGCCTCGAATTTAAACACGCTTCGATTTGCGTCAAAAGCGTGGAGAGTTCCTCATAAGTGAGTGTCCCGTTCCCGACAATCCTTTTAAAGTGATACTTTACACTCTTCACTCCAGCTTCCCATAATCCTCCAAAGTGGGGAGAAGCTGGGGGAATGAAGTTCCACTTCGTTCCTTGTTTGGCTAAAACTTCAGCAATCTCTTTCCAATCCTGGATTCCGCTGTTCAGAAGGCGACGCAGCTCCGATTCAGCTCCTACGAAGTTTGTGCCACAGTCACTGTATACCTGGCCGCAGACTCCTCTTCGTGCAGCAAATCGACGAAACGTTGCCAGAAATGCTTGCGTGGTTAGGTCGCTTACCGCTTCCAAGTGTATTGCCTTGTTGGCCAAGCAAATAAACATGGCCAAGTACCCTTTGTGGCATTTGGCTCCTCGACCTTTCCATGCACGTATGTTGATTGGTCCTGCATAGTCGATTCCTGTATGAGAGAAAGGTCTTGATACCGTAACCCGGGGCGCTGGTAATTCTCCCATTAGCTGATAGGCTGTCTTGCTCCGGAACCTGTAACAAACGGTGCAGTTATGTAGGTGCTTCTTCACCGCTCGTTTGATCTGAAAGATCCAATATTTGTGTTGTATGTGTACCATCATCAATTGTATTCCGCCATGCAGTGTTTTCTCGTGGGAATCGCGAATGATAAGTTTTGTGATATGATGACTCGGGCTTAAAATTATCGGGTGCTGTTGATCATATGAGATGTTAGCATGCTTCAGCCTTCACCGTCCACAAACGGATTAAGCGTTCCCATTCCTCTGGACTTAGAGATCGCTTCCGGGAACATCTCCTGTTGAGCGTAGCGAACAACGGTTTTGGTAGCGGCGTCCAGTTCCACTGGTAGAAGAGATCCAAATGTTCGGTTAAAGCGCTCATTTCGTGTGTTGGTTGCGAATCGCTTGAACCAAGCTGCGACTCTAGTCAGTCTGGTGATGTTTGATGATCGCTGAATCAGCTGACTGAGCGCGTCTTCCGACACTTCCGTCCGATAAACTTGGATCTTTCTTCGTCCTTCGTCTGTAGTGAGACTGGTTGGTTGAGCTGGTAGCTCGAAACCCAAAGCAGCGCGTAAGAAAGAAGGACCATTCCACCATAGAGTATCCCATACCAATGCCGATGGCAGCACTGCTCCGCATAACTCCAAACGGGGAAGACTTACCGGTTGCACAGGGGCTATTTTAGCTTTGGACTTCAGTAGGTGCATGTGTACCTGATGTAGCTCATCATAGGCCGTAGGCCTTTTCTGAAGCGTCACTGAATCCGTGCAATTCAATTCGATTTGACGTCCCGACTGTTTTAACCCACCGTGGAATACGAATCTCGTTGATTGATTGTAAGTCGTTGTAAAATATGTTCCACTCTTTCAGCATATGTGTCTCTATCGGCTCGTCCCAAGACGTTTTTCGGATCCATAGCAGCTGCAGGAACATTTTTGCCTTAAGAATGCTTGGTGAGATCCATCCCATGGGGTCAAACAGACGTGCAATCGTTGATAGAAAGGACGAACCTCTTTGTTGACTGTGGGTTGCTTGGAGGTGTGAATCGAAAAGGAAACCTGTCAGCGACAGGAAGCCAGTGGATGCCCAACGTTTTGATGCGGTCTGAACCTTCCATGGGTACTGCGATCGAAGACTCTCGGTCTTGCAACGGAATTTCTTGCAGAAGCTCATCGACGTTGGAAGTCCACTTGCGTAAGTTGAACCCGGCTGCTTCTAAAACCGCCTTAACCTCTTTTCTTTTCAGCTTCTTGGATGGTGTCTGCACCTGAAAACAAATCGTCGACGTACATTTCGGTACGAATCATTTTTGCAGCCATTGGATATTGAGTTTCTGCCTCCTTCGCCACTTCCAACATCGTCCGGATTGCCAAATATGGAGCAGAAGCTGTCCCAAAAGTTGCCGTCTTAAGCCGAAAAACTTTCAATGCGTCAATTGGATTCTTACGCCAAAATATCAGCTGGTAGTTTGAGTCCTGGTCCGTCACCTAAATTTGTCGGTACATTTTCTCGACGTCAGCTGAAAACGCAAATCGGTAAAGCCTCCACCGAAGAGTAACATCGCTAACGTTGTGCTGGAGTGAGGGACCTGTCATTAGCTGATCATTCAAGGAAACTCCGTCGGATGATCGGCACGAAGCGTCAAAAACTACCCTCAGTTTGGTCGTGGAGCTACTTTCTTTCAAGAGCGCATGGTGTGGTAAGAAATAATGCCCAGAGTTGGATATGAAGCCTTCGTCAACTTCATTCATATGACCCAGCTGCAAATACTCCTCTATGCAGGCAGAGCACTGGTCATGTAATTGATGATTTGCTACCAGACGCCTTTGCAGGGCCTTAAAACGTTGGAACGCACCTTCCCTTGAACTACCAAAGACTGGGTGAACGTTTCCCTTGAAAGGAAGTGCTACCTGATAGTGTCCATCAGCCAAACGCTTAACGTTCTTGACGAAATGTTCTTCGCATGCGATGTCTTCGGAGGTTTCGCCACTCTCGAACGGAATCTCCTCCAGTTCCCAGAATCTTCTAAGTTCTGCATCAAGATCAGCTGTTTGAAGGAAACTCCTAATGGGTCGGGCTTCGATTGGTGCTCTACCAAACAAAATCCAACCTAGTCTGGTCTTCTGGATGACGGGTAAGGTTTCGTCCTGAGGTCGGATTATTGGGCAAGAGGACATCGGCAAAGACATCACTGCCTAACAGTAGATCAATTTTGGCTGGTTTGTAAAACGATGGGTCGGCTAAACTCAAGCCGTTGAGGTGTTTCCAATCGCCAACGGGAAGGTTCCGGGCCGGGAGATGCCCAGACAGTGACTTAAAAACGAAAGCCTGAGTGTTGGTTTCAAAGGCTGATTGGTGTGAAGCAACCTTGATGTCTACCATCCTTTTGCAAGTGCCACTGCTGACCAACCCTAACCCGGAAACCTCGACATGCGTCGACTTTGGCCTTAGACGCAGTAATTGTACTGCTGACTCGGTAATGAAACTCGCTTCCGAGCCTGAGTCCAGTAGTGCGCGAAGCGAAAACATCTCCCCTGATGATGCCTTTACCTTGACACTGGCAGTGGCTAGCAAAACCTGAGTATTAGTTTGTGATATGGAGTGATAAATGTTGGCAGCTGAACTGGTTGGCGGGTGTACTACGCTGTGTGGTTGAAAACTTGGAGCATCAACATTAATGGACGAGGTGAGACAGTTTTGAGATTGCAGGTATGGATGTTGTGCAGAATTTTGAGTTTGAATGTTTGTAATGGAAGGGTTATTAGAGGGGTGAGATTGCGAAATATGATTGTGTGGATGAGAAGCGTTAATAGGTGTGTAGTGTAATAGTGAATGGTGTGGCTGCTGACAGTAATAGCATCTACGACTACTTGGACATTGCTCAGACAAGTGGCTGTAAGCTAAGCAATTACTACATAGACCTAATTTAGTTACGTTCTGACATCTATCATTAATATTCATTTTTAGGAACCGATTGCATTTACGGATGGCGTGCTGACCCTTGTTGCAGAGCTTGCAAGTGAACTTGGAGGTGTTGGCTTGAGAATGGAAGGAGTTTCGCTGAGATGTCTTCTTGGATGAGTCCGATGATGTTCGACCCTGCTGGTAGTTGACGGCCTCTAATGTTCGGAATCTCATTTCGAGGAATTGTGCGGATTCCAAAAAGGTAGGTAATTCTTTGCTGTTTTCTTTAGATCCCAGCTTCTCTTCCCAAAGTTGTTGTGTTCTTGTAGGCAGTTTCTGTAGAAGTACATAAACCAGCACTACGTCCCACTGTTTAACAGGAACATTTAAGTTCTCCAAGCTGTGGACCACTTCCGTCGATGTATCCAATAGCTCCTTGATGGATTCGGAACGCTCCTGCGTTATCGCTGTTTGGTTGAACAGGCACTTCAGCTGAGTATTGACGAGAAAACGCTTGTGGTCATACCTGTCCTGCAAAATTGTCCAAGCCTTCGTATAGTTGCAAATGACAGCAATGGCTAAATGAGCTAACAATTTTTCAGCTTCACCGGACACACTTGTTTTCAGGTAATGCATCTTCTGAATCTCAGATAAGGATGCGTTGTGATGCACAAGTGAGACAAATAAATCCCGAAAACTTCTCCAACACTCGTAGCTTCCAGAGAAAACTGGCACTGGTATATTTGTCAGCCGTATATCAACGCCTTGAGATTGATTTGAGTTGCTGGATTCAGCTTTGGTGGTGTCTTCTTTGGGTTTGTCCCTTTTGACCTTGTCCATTGCATCGAGTATATCGGCCCTATAATCGAAGTATGATTCGCGAAGATTTTCATAAATCACTTCGATTTCCTGATATTTCGCATCCTCTTCCTCTTCCCCAAGCTCAATAACACACTTTTCATACACCGTTGACGCCGACTCCATCATCTTCTCCAAGAGCGATAAGCGGCCTAACAAATAATTTTCGGTGCGTTTAGTAGCGCCTCTTTTGGAAAAGTTTGTAATATCCTTCTTTAGTTGCTCATACATGCGACTCAATTCATTAAGCTTCATGTTTGATATTGTATTATATTTTTCAGAACACACCAAAAAAAAAAGTAAGAAAATGCACTTACTTGTGTAATGATGATGTTTCAGCAGAAGTTCACCGCTTGTAGTTCCAAATGCAGTACCAAAATGGAGTTTCCAGTGTCTTCTAATGGCGATGAAATCCACAGCACACACTCAAAATCCAGAACAGTTGATGTCTTCTGATAAAAAAAAAATCCTGATCCAAAAATCCAAATGTCTTTTGGTGACGAGAATTCGCAGCACAAAAATCTGAATCCAGCACACTTGAAGAATTCGCAGCCCACAATACGCACGGCAAAAAAAATGAAATTTCACACACAAAAATCAAAGCCACGAATAATTTCGTTATCTGGCTCGAATGGACCAAATGTTCGGGCGATGAACAAAGAAAAAAAAAATGTAAAAGAAAACTGTTGGCAATTACTGTTTGCAAAAAAACGCTTGAAAAATTCCGCAAAATAATAAAGACCGCTTCTTATTACGTTATAAAACTGAATTAATTTTATTTAAGAAAACGTCTCGTTTATATACAATTTTGTTTATATGTTATTCGTTGACAGCTGCTTGAAAATCCCTCATCTGGGAAATTTCTTGTGAGTGAGTGCGTTCGGTGCATCGGCCCGTGGTGACGTCACGTTCCACATTGTTGTGAAGTCAACACAGAGGGTGCGCGCCGCTTTGGGAGAGGTAAAAACCGAGTAATTCACGTATACCCCAAGGAATCAACAACTTACAACCGTGTCGTGTTGAAAGGAATCGATCCCTCTATTAAAACTGAGAAGATAGAAAAGAGCTCAAATATTTTGAAAGCGACGACCTCAAGTTCGTGGGGGTCAAGCCGTTTTCCTCGGCTGTAGCAAGGGGCGGTAACCGTCACTTACCATTCTTCCTGGTTCAGCTTACTCCCGACAGCAAAATTGACAGGCTGCGAAATATCCGCTTCCTGTACTATCATGTTGTTAGATGGGAGAAAATAAAACGGTCAGATCGCGTATTTCAATGTATGCGCTGCCAAAGGTTCGGGCACGCCGCAGCTAACTGTAACATGCAGTTTAGATGCGTGAAGTGCGATAAGGACCACATACATGGTGAATGCTCTCTAGGTAAGGAGAGAGTCGAAGATCGGAGTGTACTCTCCTGTGTGCTCTGCAGGAACTCTGGGCATCCCGCCAACTTCAGGGGTTGTCCAAAGTACCAAGAATTGAAAAAGAGCCACCCAACGTGTCCTTTGCCCAAATGGCAGCTGGACCGGGTCAAGCCCACATGACATCAAACCAACCAAAGGTGGCCCAAAAGGCACCAGATGTGGATCTGGACTTAAAATCGATCCTTCTGTCTCTGCACGGAAAGATCGATAAGTTCCAGAAACAATTAAATGAACAAGCGGCCCGAATTGACTTTATCTATTCGGAGCTGTTTGTGGGGTCTGGTGTGCCATAAATCAAATGGCTGCGCTGGATGAGGGAAACTTAAAGATCCTTGCTGTGAATGTTAATTCACTAGTCAGGATCGAGAAAAGAACGTCACTTGCCAATTTGTTGAAAACCGAAAACCCGGATGTGCTTTTGGTTAGCGAAACTAAGCTAAATCAGAAGCACAAATTGGGATACAAAGATTATCATGTAATAAGAAGAGACCGGCCGCACTCCACTCAAGGAGGTGGGGTTGGAATCTTAATTCGAAAAGGCCTGCGCCATAGGGTTATATATAGCGGGGACGTGCGTAGGTTCCAGTTGTTGGAAGCATGCATCATATGCATTCCTCTCCATAGCCGGAGGAGACTGTATGTGGTGTCGCTTTACGCACCTGTAGCACCTCTACCCAACCAATTTATGACAGAGCTCGAGACAGTTTTTCGTAGTCTGCAGCTGAACTCGGAGGAGAATTATTACTTCTTGGCCGGAGATATTAATGCCAAACATGCGGCATGGGGAAATGTTACTGCAAATCCCAGGGGCAACCAGTTTCACGACTGGTGGCGCTTCAATATGATTGAGTACAACCTCGAGTTGTACGCGACGGATATCCCTTCTTTCCCAAGAAGCGGTGCTTTCCTGGACTTGGCCTTAGCGTACGCAAGACTTCAACTGACAAACACAGACCAATACACGCGGAACTGTTTGCGTGCGTTTGAGTACGATAGTGACCACTACGGACTCGCCGCCGCAATACGGATCCCGAACGAGCAATCGCTGCTGGAGGAGAATGAATCAGTGTGTTCATTCGATTATCGGAGGGCACAATGGTCGCACTTCTCCAGATTGCTAAAGCGAGATATACGTTCGAGTGGGATCGACCCACCGACAAACAGTAACATTACAAATGATGTCATTGATCGGTATTTATTGCAAATGAACGACGCCATCAAACGAACTGTGGAACGAACTATTCCTCGTTTAGGACGTTCCGACGACGACCAGTAGAAAAGTACAGAAACCCTACAGTCGACGCACTATACCGACAGAAAAGTACAGGCATTTTACTGATCGCGGCGACCCGGAGGTAAGGATGCTGAAGTCAGAGATCCGAATCCTGAAACAGCTGATAAAAGAAAATTACAGAAAATCTGTAAGTCTGTATTGGGGCAATAAAATTCGGGCTATTAAAACCTGTAGTCCGAATATGTTCCCACAGATAAATAAGTTGTTCAGGAGGAAAGATCACAATGATATTCCTTGTGTTCGAATCTCCCAGACAGCAGAGAACAGACAGACAGTACTGACTACTGGAATAAGTCCAGAAAGTGTCGCTTCAAACGAGGATTTTTTCGTGGTCGAGGATCCACAGGAGAAAGTTGGTTTGCTGGGCGCTTGTTTCGAGGCCGTGTATACGGTGAACAATCCTGCTCGCCGTAACCACGACATTGAGAATAGGGCTCTGGTGAGCCACTTCTATCTGCGCAGCGAACTTGAGAATTGGCGATCTGAGAATAACGGATTCACCGTATTCACTGATGAAAACCATGCCAATGCCCGAGATGCATCGCACTTGTTCGTGTCGAAGGATGATCTTCTGTGCATCTTCGAGTCGCTAAAGAATAAAAAGTCGGCGGGGATGGATGGTGTCCCAAACGTCGTATTGAGACACCTGCCTCTGGAGGCTATAGATATTTTCACCACGCTGTTTAACAATGCGCCGAATAATGCGCATTATCCAGCGCATTGGAAGGTAGCTTCCGAATATTAGCAAGGTCTTTGAAAAGGTTGTCAATAGAGCCCTGTTAAAGTGGGTCGAGGACAATAACATAATTCCGGACAACCAGTTTGGTTTCAGGGCGAGGCATGACACTATAATGCCGCGTCGAAACTGTTTTCAGACATTCAGTGGAATAAATGCAAGAACCATTGCACGGGTGCTTGTCTGGTTGATTTTGAGAAGGCTTTCGACACCGTTTGGTTAGAGGGACTTTTCTACAAGTTGACCAAGCGGGGGATGCACAAATGCTATATGTAATTTATAATATATATATATATGTGGCAACGTGACTTCGAGCAGAGTCTTTGAAATTAAAAACGATCAATTCTCCGATCCTGTTTAACATTTACACGAGTGATCTGGTTGGTTCACTCAGACATGCTATAGCGTATGCCGACGATTTGGTGGCATACAGATCAGGTCCTAAAATCGAGGTCATTAATATCCTTTTGCAGCGTGACTTCGATCAAATTAAGCGATATTGCGACGACTGGAAGTTGAAAATCAACTTTCAGAAGACGGAAACAATCTTGTTCAGAACTCCATTGGCTGGGGCCTCTAGGGATACCAGAAAAAACTGGAAGAAATTGGCCATTATTGGACAAAATGGGCAGCCATTGGCGGTGAGAAGCGTAGTTAGATATCTAGGTATCTGGCTTGACCAGTATCTGTATTTCGATAGACATATAGTTGCTTGTCTTGCTGGCCACGTTGCAAGGGCGATGGCCAGCGACAATAGTCTGATATTTGGGGCTTACTACCAATGAAATGTACATAGAGAGTACGCTACGGTCTGGCTTTATCCCGCCAGAGGCATTTA
Organism: Portevinia maculata; assembly: GCA_949715645.1. Taxonomy (NCBI): domain Eukaryota; kingdom Metazoa; phylum Arthropoda; class Insecta; order Diptera; family Syrphidae; genus Portevinia; species Portevinia maculata. The sequence continues at coordinate 141,223,205 of OX454527.1, forward strand.
TCCATATTGATGCAAAAGGGCTGGTACAGACGAGGGATGGTATCCCGGTCTTATACCATGGCTACCGCAGCGCGAGAGATAAGCGGCTCCTCCATGACGGGGACGTCGCCAATGCTCATGAGCTCCTCCGTTTTAGTACCGCTATATCGGATAGGGATAGATTCGACACGGAAAAGAAATTTGCCGAATTTTGGTACCTTGTTGAGGGGGGAGGGGTCAACACGCCCTCCCAGGACGGTGCGTTACTCTAGGTAACATCCTCTTAGCTTATAAGTTAGATTAAGTCAGCTAGGGCGTTTTTGGGAGAGGCCGGACTCGCCAACGTGTGGTGGTGCTTCCGGGAGTTGACTGAAGCTGTAAGGCTTCAGTCGGCTCACTGCGGCGCGGGTGCACGTTGACGACTGCCAGGCGCTCGGAAAGCAATTGGGGTTTTGACCACTTGTTGCGCAAGGCAACGAGTGCTCAGAATCCTAATTATATTTAGAATACGTTAAGTAGTTTAAGTAAGTAGAATAGGTAGTTTGTAATTTGTTTTATATAAAATCTCAATAATGATACCGAGTTTTAGTAAATTTTCTCGAGGAATATATATGTAAGATTAGTTCGTAAAATAGTTCTTAGGCCGAAAGGCAAAAATTATAAGATATAGTTAAGTTTAGAGCGTTCGCATAAGGACCAATAAATAAGAATAAGTATCCTGTTAATTTTAAGTTAGGTTTAATCATTTTTGTCTAGTATGTAAGTAGATATTTAAAAATGAATAAAAAAATTAATTTCAAAAAGACGCCAGTCTTCAATTTTTTAAATTTTTTTTCGGAAATATAGTGATAGAGACACAAAAATAAACAAAAAAAACTGCCGCATTATCAGGCGATGGACCCCGGAAAATCGGTGGTCCCGCTGACGGGTGTGGGTGTGCCGTTGCGACGTGTGGTGCGAACACGTGAGCCGGCAACAAAATCAGCAGCAACAACAGCAGTAACAACAGCAGTAACGAAAGCAGCAACAGCAGCAACAACAGCACAACAACAAAAACAGCGGCACCTTTAAATGCCATTAAAGTGACACCAAGTCCAACAGCGGGTTCCGCGTTGCCCAGGCGGGGGTCTTCGCAGGCAACACCAGCAACAACAACATCAACAACAACAACGCCAACAATAAAAGCTTTCGCCACAACGCCAGCAGAAACTGTAAGCGAGGAGTATAAGACGGTGGAAAAACGGCGACGGAAGTTAAATCCGAAGCCGAACCTTTCAGCCAAAAGAAGGTTAAACTTGGCAGGCCATAGTGTGGCATCATCGGTGACTGCATCCGATGATGACGGAGCTCACTCCAGCTCTTATGAGTATGACGGAGGAGAGGGCCGGTACGTCGGAGAGGGAAACTCCTTCAAGGACTTACCGGTCGATAACGAGGAAGTCGTTCAAATGGAAAGGAGGATGATGAGGAGGCGCAGCTGGATAAGCTCATAAAAGAGCTGCTCGAGAAGCGCGACCAGTTGCGCAGAAAGAAGCTGCAGCAACAGCAACAACAAGCTGTGCTCAAGCAACAACTGCAGGTGAAGCAGCAACAACGGCAACACCAACAACACCAACAACAACAACAACAACAACAACAACAACAACAACAACAACAACAACAACAACAACAACAACAACAACAACAACAACAACAACAACAACAACAACAACAACAAAAACAACAACAACAACAACAACAACAACACCACCACCACCACCACCACCGCCAACAACAACAACATTAACAACAACAACAACAACAACAACAACAACAACAACAACAACAACAACAACAACAACAACAACAACAACAACAACAACAACAACAACAACAACAACAACAACAACACCAACAACAACAACAACAGCAATCAAACCAGCAGATAGAGGCGCAGCAACAGCATCAGCAGCAATCGAAACAGCCACGAAAGGACAAAATACCACCCATCAACGTGAGTAATTTTGATATTGTAGATAGCATTAGGATTTGTAAATTGATAACGAAAAATTTCCATGTAAAAAGGCGTTCTGCCAACAAACACATAAGTATATGTGAAAAAATAGAGGAGTACTAGAGGGTGCGCGCCGCCTCGGGAGAGGTAAAAACCGAGTACTTCACGTACACCCCAAGGGATCAAAAACTTAAAACCGTTGTGTTGAAAGGAATCGATCCCTCAATTAAAACGGACGAGCTAGAAAAAGAGCTCGAACATTTGAAAGCGACGGCCTCAATTTCGTGGGGGTCAAGCCGTTTTCCTCGGCTGTGGTAAGGGGTGTAAACCGTCACTTACCATTCTTCCTAGTCCAGCTAACTCCCGACAGCAAAATCGACAGGCTGCGAAATATCCGCTTCCTGTACTACCATGCTGTAAGGTGGGATAAAATAAAGAGGTCAGATCGCATACTTCAATATATGCGCTGCCAAAGGTTCGGGCACGCCGCAGCTAACTGTAACATGCAGTTTAGATGCGTGAAGTGCGATAAGGACCACATACATGGTGAATGCTCTCTAGATAAGGAGAGAGTCGAAGATCGTAGTGTAATCTCCTGTGTGCTCCGCAGGAACTCTGGGCATCCCGCCAACTTCAGGGGTTGTCCAAAGTACCAAGAATTGAAAAAGAGAGTCCAGGCTCGCAAAGAGCAGTCTGCAGTTGATAGGCGTCAGATGAGTCGCTCGTTCGCAAATTTTGTGGCACCCAACGTGTCCTTTGCCCAAATGGCAGCTGGACCGGGTCAAGCCCACATGACATCAAACCAACCAAAGGTGGCCCAAAAGGCACCAGATGTGGATCTGGACTTACAATCGATCCTTCTGTCTCTGCACGGAAAGATCGATAAGTTCCAGAAACAATTAAATGAACAAGCGGCCCGAATTGACTTTATCTATTCGGAGCTGTTTGTGGGGTCTGGTGTGCCATAAATCAAATGGCTACGCTGGATGAGGGAAACTTAAAGATCCTTGCTGTGAATGTTAATTCACTAGTCCAGATCGAGAAAAGAACGTCACTTGCCAATTTGTTGAAAACCGAAAACCCGGATGTGCTTTTGGTTAACAGAACTAACCTAAATCAGAAGCACAAATTGGAATACAAAGACTATCATGTAATAAGAAGCGACCGGCCGCACTCCACTCAAGGAGGTGGGGTTGGAATCTTAATTCGAAAAGGCCTGCGGATAGGGTTATATATAGCGGGGACGTGCGTAGGTTCCAGTTGTTGGAAGCATGCATCATATGCATTCCTCTCCATAGCCGGAGGAGAGTGTATGTGGTGTCGCTTTACGCACCTGTAGCACCTCCACCCAACCAATTTATGACAGAGCTCGAGACAGTTTTTCGTAGTCTGCAGCTGAACTCGGAGGAAAATTATTACTTCTTGGCCGGAGATATTAATGCCAAACATGCGGCATGGGAAAATGTTACTGCAAATCCCAGGGGCAACCAGTTTCACGACTGGTGGCGCTTCAATATGATTGAGTACAAACTCGAGTTGTACGCGACGGATATCCCTTCTTTCCCAAGAAGCGGTGCTTTCCTGGACTTGGCCTTAGCGTACGCAAGACTTCAACTGACAAACACAGACCAATACACGCGGAACTGTTTGCGTGCGTTTGAGTACGATAGTGACCACTACGGACTCGCCGCCGCAATACGGATCCCGAACGAGCAATCGCTGCTGGAGGAGAATGAAGCAGTGTGTTCATTCGATTATCGGAGGGCACAATGGTCGCGCTTCTCCAGATTGCTAAAGCGAGATATACGTTCGAGTGGGATCGACCCACCGACAAACAGTAACATTACAAATGATGTCATTGATCGGTATTTATTGCAAATGAACGACGCCATCAAACGAACTATGGAACGAACTATTCCTCGTTTAGGACGTTCCGACGACGACCAGTAGAAAAGTACAGAAACCCTACAGTCGACGCACTATACCGACAGAAAAGTACAGGCATTTTACTGATCGCGGCGACCCGGAGGTAAGGATGCTGAAGTCAGAGATCCGAATCCTGAAACAGCTGATAAAAGAAAATTACAGAAAATCTGTAAGTCTGTATTGGGACAATAAAATTCGGGCTATTAAAACCTGTAGTCCGAATATGTTTCCACAGATAAATAAGTTGTTCAGGAGGAAAGATCACAATGATATTCCTTGTGTACGAATCTCCCAGACAGCAGAGAACAGACAGACAGTACTGACTACCGGAATAAGTCCAGAAAGTGTCGCTTCAAACGAGGATTTTTTCGTGGTCGAGGATCCACAGGAGAAAGTTGATTTGCTGGGCGCTTGTTTCGAGGCCGTGTATACGGTGAACAATCCTGTTCGCCGTAACCACGACATTGAGAATAGGGCTCTGGTGAGCCACTTCTATCTGCGCAGCGAACTTGAGAATTGGCGATCTGAGAATAACGGATTCACCGTATTCACTGATGGAAACCATGCAAATGCAGTTGTCGCCAATGCCCGACATGCATCGCACTTGTTCGTGTCGAAGGATGATCTTCTGTGCATCTTCGAGTCACTAAAAAATAAAAAGTCGGCGGGGATGGATGGTGTCCCAAACGTCGTATTGAGACACCTGCCTCTGGAGGCTGTAGATATTTTCAAAACGCTGTTTAACAATGCGCTGAATAATGCATATTATCCGGCGCATTGGAAGGTAGCTGTGGTACACCCTATCCCGAAAAAAGGTAAAGATAGGGCGAACCCTGCCAATCTCCGGTCAATTAGCTTGCTTCCGAATATTAGCAAGGTCTTTGAAAAAGTTGTCAATAGAGCCCTGTTAAAGTGGGTCGAGGACAATAACATAATTCCGGACAACCACTTTGGTTTCAGGGCGAGGCATGACACTATTCATGCCGCGTCGAAACTGGTTCCCGACATTCAGTGGAATAAATTCACTGGTTGATTTTGAGAAGGCTTTCGACACCGTATGGTTAGAGGAACTTTTCTACAAGTTGACCAGGCGGGGGATGCACAAACCTTTGCTATATTTAATTTATAATATGCATATGGGAAAGCAGTTCGTTGTCAATGTGGCAACGTGACTTCGAGCAGAGTCTTTGAAATTAAAAGGGGCGGTCAATTCTCCGATCCTGTTCAACATTTACACGAGTGATCTGGTTGGTTCACTCAGACATGCTATAGCATATGCCGACGATTTGGTGCATACAGATCAGGTCCTAAAATCGAGGTCATTAATATCCTTTTGCAGCGTGACTTCGATCAAATTAAGCGATATTGCGACGACTGGAAGTTGAAAATCAACTTTCAGAATACAGAAACAATCTTGTTCAGAACTCCATTGGCTGGGGCCTCTAGGGATACCAGAAAAAACTGGAAGAAATTTGCCATTATTGGACAAAATGGGCAGCCATTGTCGGTGAGAAGCGTAGTTAGATATCTAGGTATCTGGCTTGACCAGTATCTGTATTTCGATAGACATATACGAGGGGCGTTCAATATATTCTCGGTATCGGGGTGAAGCTGTGGTTGTATATATAAATTGACTTATTCATCAAGTAATACTATTATTTTAGTACAGTCATTTAAAATTTCATATAAGTGTGATTATTAATTCGCGTTTTATCTCTAGTTAAACAGAATCATAATGGCAACTGAGACGATGATGGTGAAAATTGAGCATCGCGCTGTAATTAAATTTCTCACTAAGCAAGGAAAAAGTCAAAAAACTATTCGTGAAGAGATGGTGGCTGTTAACCAGGGTTTCGCACCTTCATTATCAACTGTGCAAAAGTGGTCAAGTGAGTTCAAGAGAGGCAGAGAGAGCATTGAAGACGACCCCCGCTCCGGCGCCCCGGCTACTGCTTGTACGGGAGAAAGCATCAAAGAAGTCGAAAAACTTGTTCTTGAGGATGCCCGAATAAAGGTGAAAATGATGGCAGAGATCACCAAGCTTTCAATTGGCACCATTCACACCATTCTTCATGACCATCTTAACCTTTCAAAGGTCAGTGCAAGGTGGTTGCCACGAATGCTCACAGCGCCTCAGAAAAAAGTGAGAATCGCATGCTGTAGAGAGCTTTTGGAGATGTGTAGTGAGAACGCGGACGGTGTTATGGATCGAATTGTTACTGGGGACGAAACATGGGTCCACCACTATGACCCTGAAAGCAAACAAGAGTCCATGCAGTGGCATAAAAAAGGAACAGACCACCCGAAGAAGTTCAAAGTCACTCCGTCTGCCGGGAAGCTCATGGCCACAGTTTTTTGGGACTCAAAGGGAATCTTGCTCATTGAGTACAAAAAAAAGGTGAAACCATCAACGCCACATCCTACGTTTCCACTATGCATAATTTGCGGGAGGAAATTAAAAAGAAAAGACGGGGTAAACTCGCAGCGGGTGTGTTGCTTCTTCATGACAACGCTCCTGTTCACACGGCGCGAGTTTCAAAGGCTGCTGCGCGAGATTGTGGTTTCGAAGAAATCCAACACCCACCCTATAGTCCAGACCTAGCCCCTAGTGATTATTTCCTGTTTCCGGATTTGAAAAAATGTCTTCGTGTTCGGATGATGAAGAACTCAAGTCGGCAATAAAGGGTATTTTGCAGAGAAAGAGGAAATTTATTTTTTTGAGGGTTTAAAAAAAGCTTATCTCAAGATGATACAAATGCATTGATGTTAGGGGAAATTATATTGAAAAATAAAGACAATTTAAATTGAATTCGCATTTTCCTTCATATCGATACCGAGAATATATTGAACGCCCCTCGTAGTTGCTTGTCTTGCTGGGGCCAAGAAGGCTTATGCTCTGACAAGGACACTGTTTCATAGCAGTCAACTTGACTCTAGAGTGAAGGTCATTTGCTACGTGGCCCTTATAAGGCCAATCATCGCTTATGGTTGTCCATTGTGGTTTAATATAGCGCCTAGTTATATGGAAA
>OX454527.1:141232631-141248502 GCA_949715645.1 Portevinia maculata
ACAACAACAACAACAACAACAACAACAACAACAACAACAACAACAACAACAACAACAACAACAACAACAACAACAACAACAACAACAACAACAACAACAACAACAACAACAGCAACAACAACAACAACAACAACAACAACAACACCAACAACAACAATACCACCAACAACAACAACAAGACCAACAACAACAGCAATCAAAGCAGCAGATAGAGGCGCAGCAACAGCATCAGCAGCAATCGAAACAGCCACGAAAGGACAAAATATCACCCATCAACGTGAGTAATTTTGATATTGTAGATAGCATAGGATTTGTAAATTGATAACGAAAAATTTCCATGTGAATTATATGTGAAAAAATAGAGGAGTACCAGAGGGTGCGCGCCGCCTTGGGAGAGGTAAAAACCGAGTACTTCACGTACACCCCAAGGGATCAAAAACTTAAAACCGTTGTGTTGAAAGGAATCGATCCCTCAATTAAAACGGACGAGCTAGAAAAAGAGCTCAAACATTTGAAAGCGACGGCCTCAAGTTCGCGGGGGTCAAGCCGTTTTCCTCGGCTGTGGTAAGGGGTGGTAACCGTCACTTACCATTCTTCCTAGTCCAGCTAACTCCCGACAGCAAAATCGACAGGCTGCGAAATATCCGCTTCCTGTACTACCATGCTGTAAGGTGGGATAAAATAAAGAGGTCAGATCGCATACTTCAATGTATGCGCTGCCAAAGGTTCGGGCACGCCGCAGCTAACTGCAACATGCAGTTTAGATGCGTGAAGTGCGATAAGGACCACATACATGGTGAATGCTCTCTAGGTAAGGAGAGAGTCGAAGATCGGAGTGTACTCTCCTGTGTGCTCTGCAGGAACTCTGGGCATCCCGCCAACTGCAGGGGTTGTCCAAAGTACCAAGAATTGAAAAAGAGAGTCCAGGCCCGCAAACAGCAGTCTGAAGATGATAGGCGTCAGAGGAGTCGCTCGTTCGCAAATTTTGTGGCACCCAACCTGTCCTTTGCCCAAATGGCAGCTGGACCGGGTCAAGCCCACATGACATCAAACCAACCAAAGGTGGCCCAAAAGGCACCAGATGTGGATCTGGACTTAAAATCGATCCTTCTGTCTCTGCACGGAAAGATCGATAAGTTCCAGAAACAATTAAATGAACAAGCGGCCCGAATTGACTTTATCTATTCGGAGCTGTTTGTGGGGTCTGGTTTGCCATAAATCAAATGGCTACGCTGGATGAGGGAAACTTAAAGATCCTTGCTGTGAATGTTAATTCACTAGTCCGGATCGAGAAAAGAACGTCACTTGCCAATTTGTTGAAAACCGAAAACCCGGATGTGCTTTTGGTTAGCGGAACTAACCTAAATCAGAAGCACAAATTGGGATACAAAGACTATCATGTAATAAGAAGCGACCGGCCGCACTCCACTCAAGGAGGTAATTCGAAAAGGCCTGCGCATAGGGTTATATATAGCGGGGACGTGCGTAGGTTCCAGTTGTTGGAAGCATGCATCATATGCATTCCTCTCCATAGCCGGAGGAGAGTGTATGTGGTGTCGCTTTACGCACCTGTAGCACCTCCACCCAACCAATTTATGACAGAGCTCGAGACAGTTTTTCGTAGTCTGCAGCTGAACTCGGAGGAGAATTATTACTTCTTGGCCGGAGATATTAATGCCAAACATGCGGCATGGGGAAATGTTACTGCAAATCCCAGGGGCAACCAGTTTCACGACTGGTGGCGCTTCAATATGATTGAGTACAAACTCGAGTTGTTCGCGACGGATATCCCTTTTTTCCCAAGAAGCGGTGCTTTCCTGGACTTGGCCTTAGCGTACGCAAGACTTCAACTGACAAACACAGACCAATACACGCGGAACTGTTTGCGTGCGTTTGAGTACGATAGTGACCACTACGGACTCGTCGCCGCAATACGGATCCCGAACCAGCAAACGCTGCTGGAGAAGATTGAAGCAGTGTGTTTATTCGATTATCGGAGGGCACAATGGTCGCGCTTCTCCGGACTGCTAAAGCGAGATATACGTTCGATTGGGATCGACCCACCGACAAACAGTAACATGACAAATGATGACATTGATTGGTATTTATTGCAAATGAACGACGCCATCAAACGAACTATGGAACGAACTATTCCTCGGGTAGGACGTTCCGACGACGACCAGACAGAAAAGTACAGAAACCCTACAATCGACGCACTATACCGACAGAAAAGTAGACTGCTCTCGAGGGTTAAACGGCTGTACAGGCAATTTACTGATCGCGACGACCCGGAGGTAAGGATGCTGAAGTCAGAGATCCGAATCCTGAAACAGCTGATAGAAAAAAATTACAGAAAATCTGTAAGTCTGCATTGGGGCAATAAAATTCGGGCTATTAAAACCTGTAGTCCGAATATGTTCCCACAGATAAATAAGTTGTTCAGGAGGAAAGATCACAATGATATTCCTTGTGTTCGAATCTCCCAGACAGCAGAGAACAGACAGACAGTACTGACTACTGGAATAAGTCCAGAAAGTGTCGCTTCAAACGAGGATTTTTTCGTGGTCGAGGATCCACAGGAGAAAGGTGATTTGCTGGGCGCTTGTTTCGAGGCCGTGTATACGGTGAACAATCCTGTTGTCAATAGAGCACTGTTAAAGTGGGTCAAGTGGGTCGAGGATTATAACATAATTCCGGAGAACCACTTTGGTTTCAGGGCGAGGCATGGCACTATTCATGCCGCGTCGAAACTGTTTCCCGACATTCAGTGGAATAAATGCACTGGTTGATTTTGAGAAGGCTTTCGACACCGTATGGTTAGAGGGACTTTTCTACAAGTTGGCCAGGCGGGGGATGCACAAACCTTTGCTATATGTAATTTATAATATGCTTATGGGAAAGAAGTTAGTTGTCAATGTGGCAACGTGACTTCGAGCAGAGTCTTTGAAATTAAAAACGGTTTACAGCAGGGGGTCGGTCAATTCTCCGATCCTGTTCAACACTTACACGAGTGATCTGGTTGGTTCACTCAGACATGCTATAGCGTATGCCGACGATTTGGTGGCATATAGATCAGGTCCTAAAATCGAGGCCATTAATATCCTTTTGCAGCCTGACTACGATCAAATTAAGCGATATTGCGACGACTGGAAGTTGAAAATCAACTTTCAGAAGACAGAAACAATCTTGTTCAGAACTCCATTGGCTGGGGCCTCTAGGGATACCAGAAAAAACTGGAAGAAATTGGAAATTATTGGACAAAATGGGCAGCCATTGGCGGTGAGAAGCGTAGTTAGATATCAAGGTATCTGGCTTGACCAGTATCTGTATTTCGATAGACATATAGTTGCTTGTCTTTCTGGGGCCAAGTAGGCTTTTGCTCTGACAAGGAGACTGTTTCATAGCAGTCAACTTGACTCTAGAGCTTATGGTTGTCCATTGTGGTTTAATATAGCGCCTAGTTATATGGAAAAGATTCGGGTTTTGGAGAGACAATGCCTTAGGACCTGTCTCCGGTTGTACGGAACGCCTGAATCCAACTATATAAAATACTATCCCAACAAGGTCCTATACGATGGGGCTCAGTTAAATAGGATTGACAATTTCCTCATTAAGGTCACTCGAAGGCACGTTGCAAGGGCGATGGCCAGCGACAATAGTCTGATATTTGGGGCTTACTACGCTCGGAAAGCAATTGGGATTTTGACCACTTGTTGCGCAAAGCAACGAGTGCTCAGAATCCTAATTATAGTTAGAATACGTTAAGTAGTTTAAGTAAGTAGAATAGGTAGTTTGTAATTTGTTTTATATAAAATCTCAATAATGATACCGAGTTTTAGTAAATTTTCTCGAGGAATATATATGTAAGATTAGTTCGTAAAATAGTTCTTAGGCCGAAAGGCAATAATTATAAGATATAGTTAAGTTTAGAGCGTTCGCATAAGGACCAATAAATAAGAATAAGTATCCTGTTAATATTAAGTTAGGTTTAATCATTTTTGTCTAGTATGTAAGTAGATATTTAACAATGAATAAAAAAAAATGAATTTCAAAGTCAAAAGTCAAACTCATCGATCGTTTGATATGACCCTAACGAACATAAATGCTGGTTCGAGCCTGGTTCAAGTCTTCTTTTTTTTTGTTAATCGTCTTGTTGCGTGTACTTACTTCTTTAGTCGAAGCTCGTATTTTTACTCCGAGTCGCATTTGATCGTGATTTTATTCCGCGCATTGCATTCAATCTCCCAACCTAATCATACGAGACACTTTCCAGCTCCTCAAACTATACCAGAACCGGGTAACAAGTCAATGCCATCGCTCTCAAACTTTTGGGAATATTTGAATTTAACGACCTACCTAAAATGCGTTTTCCCACAAACCTTTTTCTGTTTATACGATCTGTCGTATAAAATGAAAATGGAAAGAAACATGCTATTAAAACGTTGTCGACTCGACCCACCCCTGAGAATAGGATCAGAGTCTCATGCTCAGATTGAGCTCGGGAAATTAAGATTAAAAATAAAAATAAACATAGGGACGGGCTACAGTCCGCTTGGGCGAACTGTTGGATACCCTATTCTTATTCCTATCCCTCATAAGAGGGCGTGACAAAAGTCTAAGTATGGTTGAATTGTTAAGAACGCTCTACATATTTTGTTATATAACATTTAAAGGATTTTATCGAAAAAAAAACGCTCCCTTGCTCAAACTTGGGTGTTTCAATAAAATTATTTTATTTAATTGTGGGCGTGTCAGTAGGCGGATTTTAAAAAAATTAACACATGAGCGTAAGGTCCCCTAGAGAGTATTTATTATAAATTTGCGCTCCCTAGCTCAAACTTTGAATTTTCAAAAAAAGTTTTTTTTTTAATTGTGGGCGTGTCAGTGGGCGGATTTTGAAAATATTTACACATGAGCATAAAGGGCCCCCTAGAGAGTATATATTATAAATTTCAGCTCCCTAGCTCAAATTTTGGTTTTTCAATAAAATTGTTTTATTTATTTGTGGGAGCGTCAGTGGGCGGATTTTGAAAAATTTATATCCCGAGTAGTTTTAGGAGTCATAGATCATATAAAAAAATTTCAGCTTTCTAGCTCAAAATTAGATTTTTTCCAAAATTTTGTTTTTTTGAGTTTGTGGGCGTGTCTGTGGGCGGATTTTAAAAATTCGTAAACTTGATTATTTCGGGACCCTAGAGAGTATGTGGTTAAAATTTCAGCTCTCTATGCCCAGTTTAAAGGCCTAATTTTTGCCGACGGACGGACGGACGGACGGACGGACATGGCTAGATCGACATTACTATCGATGCTGATCATAAATATAGTAACTTTTAGGGGTCTACGGGCAATATTAAGGTATATTACAAACTATGCGTCAAAATTAATATACCCTTAGAATTGGGTATAAAAACATAAGTACGTAATCCTTAAGAAACTTCTATGTAATTGTATATTATAAGAATATTACGTAAACAGATTATAGCTTAGCGGCGATTATCTTTTGTATGGGTTATGCCTAAGCTTTTGCCGGATCCATCAACTAACTCATAGAGATTGCTACCGATAACTTTACTGATCTTAGCTTTAGTGAACTTTGGGCAAAGTTTCGAATTTCTCGCCTTTGAGGCATCACTCAAGACAAAATTGCGTCGGTATACTGCGTCACCTATCTTGTATTTTACCATAGCACTGCGCGTATTATACACTCTCTCATATAAATTATGGGCTTTCTCCAGAGAATTCTTGACGTAAGTGTGTAAAATGTTCATTGTTGCTGCTTTTGGCAAAAAATCGAGCTCGGAGTTATTCAAGCCGCCTAAATCCCTCAACAGTTTGAATCGCTCGCATGCTCAATGATTCGTTGCCCGAAGACAGCTTCATAGGGTGACATTCCCGTGGCCGAATGAACTGCGGTTCTGAGAGCACAGGCTATTTGTGGCAGGCTTGAGTCAAAATTGGATTGATCTGCATCAATGTAAGATCGAATCGCTGACAATATTGAGCGGAGAGTATATTGCCGTTCTTACATGATTTATTCCAAAAGACTTCGTAAGGTTTTGAAACTGCTTGGTTAGGAACTGTTTGCCGTTGTCGGTCAGAATATTTTCGGGTACTCCGAATTTTAGAAATACGTCTTCGCGAAGAAATTTCAGTGCTGATTCGGCAGTGGCTTTCCGAAGAGGTTCAATAAATACAAATTTCGTGAGTTGGTCTAAGGCTACTATTATGTTTGAATTTCCTGATTTGGAGCGTGGATAGGGTCCCAAAAAGTCAACGTAAATATGCTGAAAGGGTGTATCTACCGTGAAGGCCTTACCCATTGGTGCTCGTAATATGTTGTTGGGTGCTTTGGTGGTTTTGCACACCTCACATTTTACTAAGTACTGTTTCACTTGCGAACTCATGTTTGGCCAATAACATTGTTGTCTCAGTCTGTATAGGGTTTTTACTATGCCACCATGTGACGCCATAGGTGGACAATGAGCCAGGAAAATCTGGTTATCTGTTAGCGGTTGAGGCACCCACAGTTTCCAGGTCAAATCCTTTTGCAGCGGATTACCAGAACTAGGTTTTACCTTCTTATAGATATAACCATCTGAAATACGAAGATCTGGAAGCTGGTCTTTATTCCGTTCGATATTTTCTATCAACTGGCTATATTGTTTGGACCGAAACGCAGGATCTGCAAGGTCAATGTGCAAGATGTCTGTGGATTCCTTCGATCTCGAAACACCGGATTGTATTGCCTCAATTTCAAAGGCGCGTGATAAAGCGTCTGGCACAACATTCAAGCTACCTTTCCGGTGCTCGATTTCGAAAGTATATCCCTGTAACTCTAGGCTCCAACGCGCTAACCTTCCCTTAAGATCTTTCAAGCTCATTAGCCACTTTAAGCTTGCGTGATGCGTAATAACTTTAAATTGGTAGCCTTCGATATATGGTCTAAATTTGGAAATACCCATGACAGCAGCCAGGCATTCTCTCTCGGTAACCGAGTAATTTCTTTGGACATCGTTCAATTTATGAGAGTAGTAAAATATTGGCCGTTCTACCCCCGATTCATCCTCATGACATAATACAGCTCCTATACCAGCTGCCGAGGCATCACAAAGTATTATGAATTGTTTGTCGGAATTCGGATTGACTAGGACTGGTGCACACGTCAAAATATCTTTAATCGCGTTAAATGATTCCACCGCCTTCTCACAAAATTTGAACTTACTGCCCTTCCTTAAGGTATCGGAGAGATGAGACGCAAGAGATGAAAATTTTGGAACAAACCTCCGATAACAGCCCGCCATTCCTAAGAAACGTCTGACTTGTCGTGCGTTGCTAGGTATCGGAAAATCTTTATAGGCGACCACCTTCCCGGGATCTACTTTCAGCGTACCATTACTTACTATGTATCCCAGATATCTGAGTTCCCTATAACAAAATTTCGATTTATGTACATTGATGGTTAATCCTGCCGCCTTAATTTTGGAAGCAACAAGATTGAGAAGTCTGATGTGTTCTTCAAAAGTCCACGAGAAAATCAGCAAGTCATCCAGGTAGACGAAAATTTGCTGCCTCAATTCATGGGGGATGACCTTGTCCATCAGTCTGCAAAGGCGCTGAGGTGCGCTGCAGAGGCCAAAGGGCATCACCTTAAACTGGTATAACGGTCTACCGGGGACGGTAAAAGCAGTCTTCTCCCTCGACCTTTGCTCCAGCGGTATCTGCCAAAAGGCGTCTTTCAGATCCACACTTGAAATGAAGAATGTATCTGAAAGGCGTCCTAGGAAACCCTCTATGTGCGGCAGTGGGTATGCATCCTTCTTAGTGACCTGGTTAAGTTTTCGAACATCCAAGCACATGCGGTTTTTCTATGCTTTTCTTACCAGAACAACTGGGGTGCTCCATGAACTTGAACTTTCCTCGATCACGTCCAAGGCGAGCATACGGTCGAGTTCCGCATAAAGAAGAGTTTGCACCGCCGGAGATACGGGATAATGACGCTGTTTTATTGGCTCTGCATCCCCGGTATCAATGGTGTGCTCCTCCAACTGTGTCTTTCCCAAACCAACGTTGGCAAAGGAAGGAAACAGACTGATTGCATTTTCTAATTCCCTGGACTCCTTGTTTGTCAACTCATGGGCTAATGAAAGTACGTTGTTACACGTTGCTATATGTATATTATATAAAAAAAAAACAAAAAAAAAATAAACTTCTTCCAAAAATCAATTCCAAGATACAATTCTTGTGTCAGTGAAGGAACGACATATAGATTAATTTCTTGGTCTTGCTTTTTATAGCTAATTTTGGCCTTGATTACCCCGACAATATTTTGTTCCCTACCATCAGCTGTAGTGACCTTAGATGAAAAGCATTTGAAGGGAATGCTATTTTTGTGAAGGAATTTTGTACCACCGGCACCTAGACAACTAATACACGCTCCACTATCTAACAGTCCCAGCCATGCCTTCCCGAAAATATTGACGTTAGCGTATGGACGGGTAACGTACAGTGAGGAATGTAGGGTAGTCGCAGCAATTGCTTGATACGACTTCCTTTTTCCCTCGAAACGTTTTCTTAGCTTTTGTATTTTCAAAGGCACAACTGAACCCTTGCAGATTCTGATCTTCGCTTGATAGTACTCCTTTACTCGCTGATGAAATGACTTTCTTGGAATACTAGCGTCTTTCTCTTGTGAATCCTTTACCACGTTATCCAGAGTAGAGGACTCTTTAGGACGTTTTAATATAGTGATATTTTGGGACTTGTTTACTACGTTTACTGATTCGCCGGGCCAGGGCTCCTTGAGCAATTCTCCCCGGTCGGAGGATTGCTCTGCGGGGCGTTTCCCGAGCAATTAGAACAATGGGCTGTTGTTGTATTCTCGCGGCCACATTTAAAGCAAAAGAGCACCGTAGGGAGCTAGTCGTTCTTTGTCGAAAATTAACGGCTTCAACTTGAGACTGCGAAGGACAATGCCCTACATCTATTGCATCTGAGAGCTCGCTGACATTTCGACGAGAGGAATGGGAATGCTGAAATCTTGGCCTTTGTACATCGTTTTCATTGATGAACTTTTCAATGGTGCGACACACATGGACCATTTCGGGAATACTATGGGTATTGAAAGTACTAAGATGTTCACCCACTTTCCGTTTGACATTCTTTTTAATAATTTCAATGAGCTCCCGATTCGATTTTGGGACACGCAATTTCGAATTCAACTGTAAAAGATCTCCAAAGAATTGGTCGAATGACTGGTACGCAGCATGACGTCTATCGGACATTCTTCGCGAAAGCTCGAAGTCCGACTCCAGGCTTCGATATTGCTCTATGAGGGCAAGACGAAGAGTGGACCAGTTAACGGATGGATTACTTTTCAGGTACATCCAGAACCACGTTTCGACTTGACCAGAAACAAAATGATGAAAGTTATTGACAACATCCATCCATGTTACATTATTCGCTTCCTTGAGTCTTCCTAGGCGAAATAGGAAGTCGTCGACTGACATTTTGCTGTTGTCGAATTTGATACCCCACTTATGGTAATTGTGGGATCGGTCGTACGAATACGAAGGTGATGCTGCATGCGTTGTTTCAGGACGTTGAGTAGGATCACTAACGTTCATATTACTAAATTGCCTCAAGAAATTGTCAACTTTGCTACTTTGGGCCATATGCACTGGATAGACGACTGGATTATGTGCAGGAGGTATATTTGGCAGTGGTACCGGTGGTCTTAAAACAGGTCTGGAAACAAATGCCGGACGTCTGTTTACGTCATAATGACTATGATGATTAATCGAATAGGGTATTATGATCTTCATCCCGATTGTTATGGGCCACCACCGGTGGAAGTGTGGGTGTGCTATTCCCTAAGGCTGTTCTCACTAGGGTCGTAACTTCTTGTTGAAGGTCTTTTCTGTTCCTTTCTAACTCTTTCCGTATAAAACGAAGTTCGTCCGTACGATTGATACCAACAGTAGCGGATACCACATCTTGAACATACTGTTCGAATTGAACACCTTCGCTACCAACATCCAATCTTTCCGGAGTACGTTGGCTAGTGTTGTTAGCCGGCTGTACCAACGGAGGTGGAGGTGATTCTCCTGGACTGATATCTTAGACAGTTACCTTTCCCAAACCTTCTGACATATTGACTTGTTGGTTTGCTCTCTCTTCTAACTCACTATTAACGTTACGCTTCCTACTACGAAAAGGATACCTTCCTTGGCTGACTTGAGCCTGGTTCAGACAGGACAGCCAGTATATCATAAAACTAATAATTTTACAGAAAACTTAAGATACTACTTAAACTAATAATTTAAAGAAGAATATGTATAAATGAGAAGACAATAAATGATAATAGGAAAACTACGCTTAAAATACCAAATCTAAAAAAAATTAGCAAGGATCTAGCTAACGACTTAAAAAATTATTATACTAAACTAATCAAAATATCTACTTAATCAATTAAGGAAAACTAATATTTCATTATGTATGGAGGATGTGTAAGACCAGACTAAGGACAGAATACTCGAGGATTTAAAAGTAAAATCTCAGAAAACCGCTATGAATTCAAAAAACAAAATCTCTGCATATACATTACTTCCAATGTTCAGTACGATGAAGCTTAGAACTTGATTTATGTTGCTATTTCATCTGCGTTATGTTTTAGTTTTAACATAGTAAGAGAATCATGAAGCAACAGACGTAAGTGGGGGCTTAGTTCATCCCACTTACCGGACTTAACATAACTACTCAAACTATCTATAACCAGATGCACGAACTTACGTCAAGAACCCATGCAACGAAAGTGAATGCAGAATAGCTTTCATCCATTCACCGGACACGAGTTACTTGAACTAAAATATAAGCAACCTCCGTGAACTTTTAGGCGTATGCATCGGACGTAGATGAGGTAAACTTTCAACCCTTCTACTGGACATGCAACTAAAAGAAAACGAACAACAAAAGATATTGGTTTGTAAATTACTCGAGATTCGGTTTCCTACGCTGCAACTAATGACCGTGAGGAACAGTTTTCAACTCACTTATCGGACACGTTTAAAACTCAAATACCGAAATTATTATTATTAGTGAAGAAAGAACTTACGTATTGTAAGTACCGTCACAAATTTAACAGATTGTTTACTGAGTGTTAATCATAATGGTAAAACTTCGGGCCCCACGTTGGGCGCCACCTGTAACGAACTAGCCCCGAACACTGCCATCAGGAGAGAATTGATGGCTAACTAGTAGTCCACTGGGAAGCGACTAGATCTCTCCCGGCACTATCACTCATGCTGGCAAAGACCTAGACCGCTGATGGTCAAGAATTTCCCAATTAAGCGCGTGTCCGAGTGCGACCCTCCCACTAACACTTCCTCCACCCATATGCCCTAAACAGGACCTTTGGGCCAGTCCAGGCAGACTAGAGGGAAGGGTGTCCAGGCCTCTTGCGACTCAGGCATAATCTTCCACCCGGTAGCTCATCGTTGGGTATGGGATCTTGTCGCAAGTCCTGGACGGGGGTCACATTAGATTTACATATATGCCTCAAATTTACGAAACGTAAGATACACTACGACCGCAACCGTAACCAATAAAATCATCCGAAATAGTTGCGAGGCCCGAGTTTTGCCTGATTAACAACCAGTTATTGTCTCCATAGCGGTAATGAGGAGGAGAGTTAGGTGGAGTCTCTCTCCATGAGCTTGCCCACCCCTAGCTAAATGTAAAATTAGCAACCATGGCTGCCGCGCCGCTCTATTGCGACAGCCCCTAAAATGATGTCACTCGAATCAAGAAATTGAACCTAGAGCTTAACTGACCATACTGCCATCAAACTTGTCGATCACACGGTAGTTCTAATGCCAGTAGTCGATGACGTCATTCCGCCCTTATCGTCAGCTTTCTCTTGATATATCCGTGCACTGGTCCCACACATCCCCCTTTTAAAATCTTAGCACATGACAAAATTAATTATGTCCGCTTTGGAAAATCCCACAACAAAACATCTGAGCGAAAATGCACTTTAAAATCAAAATACAAAAGTGTTTCTTTAATACGAATTCTAATTAATCCAAACGTTTATTAAATCTCTCTTAATAACTAGGTATGTAATGTAGGTATGTATGTATGTACCGAAATATATCTTTACTTAAAGCTACTTTAAAAAAAAAGTTATAACACCCAAAAGTATGCAAGCTAAACATACTAAAAATGTTGATACTTGTAAAGTTAGGATTTAAATATTAATAGCAAAAATGCATACAGTATCAACTTATGTATCTAAATCAATCATCACTATTGTCCTAATTTTAATTGTTGGCAAAAAGGTTATTTAAAAGTTTATATATTTGCGATCGAGTTTTCTTTTGTTTTTTATGTATCTATAAATATTTATAAGCGGTAACACGATAGATCACAGTAAGCCATAAATTATATATTTTGTTTTGTCTATTATTTAAAGTATAGTTCTACGCAAAATCTTAATCAACAAAAAGGTTCTCACAAAAACTATGGCTACGTTAATTTTTTTTTTAATTCCAATATGGAAATCAATTTATCATTATTTACTTTAATATTAATTCACGAAACTTAGGCACTCTCTCAATAACTTTTACTTATTTACTCAAAATATTAATAATGAATTACGCTAACATTACAAAATAATCAAGCTACTTTAATAGAGTTCGTTCAAAATGGTAATATCCAAACTCACTTACCCCGGTATCGATCTTTGTCGTTGAATTAATGTTGTTATCGCTATGGTCGTCCAGATGGTGTGCACAGCATCCTTTCGATATTTTTATGTATGTTTGTACTTACTGTATATTTCTTTGTGTGATTACCTAATTAAAATTGCTATTAGGGAGGAAAAAACGAAATTTGAACGAACTTTCACAATACATACTCTATTTAATAAAATATAAAAAGAACAAATCTGCTTAGCTTTTTGTATGGATTTACTATTAGGCTGATGATATCGATGTGTAGAGAATGGTGTACAGGTGATAGCAATGAATTGCGGACGATCGTGGATGATATGATAGGTGTTGATAACGGCTGAGGGTTTTGATGAATTATACAGGTGATTGCCGTGATTTTCCATTGGTGTCTGGTACAGGGTGTTTGTTGAATCTGCTGATGATTTTTTTTTCTCCATTTATTCGGTTCGGGATTCTGTTGCATTGTACTGCTCGGCATGCGTTTGGTTGCCGTTGTTGGTGGCTCTTTGGTAATATCACCATGCACGTGGATTTGCTGGTGTTTTTGCGTGGGCTGTAAAGGTGCTCATTTGAGTACTGAACGGGTGTTCTAGTGGGGTTATGCGTATGTGCAGTATCGCTTTAGTGATTTTTTTCGCGTTGTTTTATATTGTGGAGTTGTGGGTCATGGGCTCAGGCGTAAATTTCATTGCACTTATAATTTGCGATGAACAAAAATCGTGACTTCACGTGAGGTTTTATCGCATCACTTCGTAAGTTATGTTCACGTGCGTTATATTATTTAATTTTGGAGATCGCGAGAATCAGTCACTTAAACTTGCTTTTTTTCTCGCCTTTTTTTTTGTATTACAAACGCGACACTTGGCAATTCGCCAAACGTTCACACGAGTAAAAAAAAGGCTTTTCAGCACTCACTACAACCGACCGACCTCTTTTACAAATGACAATTAACCAAATAAAATCTTTTACCGACCTCTTTTACAAATGACAATTAACCAAATAAAATCCCCGCTTCTGACGCGACACGGCCTTTAATAGGCAACAGTTACTTACGCCACCACACCAACACAAGCTCATATGAATGACATGACGGTCGATCGCTTACTTCCGCGTGCCGGCGAAATCTTTTATAGTTCATCAGAATAATTTTTTTTTTTGACTTAAAATTTTAATTTTAATCTTTCCAAAATAGGTGTGACCAAAATAGAATTTCCTGATTTAAACTTTATGACATCCAGATCGCAGGAAACCGTCCATACTCGCCATTAAAAAAAATATATCAGCGTATGTGAAATAAATACTCGCACGATTGTTTACAACTTTTTGTCTTGTAATATCCAACTTAGGCCACTTGCCATCACTACGAAGTTTGGCTCAATGGTCTCACAGATAAATAAGTTGTTCAGGAGGAAAGACCACAATGATATTCCTTGTGTTCGAATCTCCCAGACAGCAGAGAACAGACAGACAGTACTGACTGCTGGAATAAGTCCAGAAAGTGTCGCTTCAAACGATGATTTTTTCGTGGTCGAGGACCCACAGGAGAAAGTGGATTTGCTGGGCGCTTGTTTCGAGGCCGTGATACGGTGAACAATCCTGTTCGCCGTAATCACGACATTGAGATCAGGGCTCTGGTGAGCCACTTCTATCTGCGCACCGAACTTGAGAATTGGCGATCTGAGAATAACGGATTCACCGTGTTCACTGATGAAAACCATGCTAATGCAGTTGTCGCCAATGGCCGCGATGCATCGCACTTGTTCGTGTCGAAGGATGATCTTCTGTGCATCTTCGAGTCGCTAAAGAATAAAAAGTCGGCGGGGATGGATGGTGTCCCAAACGTCGTATTGAGACACCTGCCTCTGGAGCCTGAAGATATTTTCACCACGCTGTTTAACAATGCGCTGAATAATGCGCATTATCCGGCGCATTGGAAGGTAGCTGTGGTACACCCTATGCCAAAAAAAGGTAAAGATAGGACGAACCCTGCCAATCTCCGGTCAATTAGCTTGCTTCCGAATATTAGCAAGGTCTTTGAAAAGGTTGTCAATAGAGCCCTGTTAAAGTGGGTCGAGGACAATAACATAATTCCGGACAACGAGTTTGGTTTCAGGGCGAGGCATGACACTATTCATGCCGCGTCGAAACTGGTTTCCGACATAGGTTAGGTTAGGTTAGGTTGACGTGTCTGTCAGCTAAGGCCGACACACTTAGACCAAAATTAGGTCCATTGTGGTACCACACAGATCTGGGGATTCCCTCACTGCGCGTTGAACCAATGGGAGCTTCTTATGAAGCGCGAAAGACTTCTGACGCCAGTGTTGGCTAAGTCGTTTGTGTCATTAAACAAGAAGTCCCCTAGATGGAGATTTCTTTTGTGGGAGAGCGCAGGGCATGTGCAGAGAAGGTGAAGTATAGTCTCCTCCTCCTCCTCGTCCAGGCAGCTTCTGCAGAAGTCGTTTGAGTACACGCCAAGTCTGGAGGCGTGCCTGCTTATTAAGCAGTGTCCTGTGATGACACCTATGGTCGAGCTAATATGCAGTCGGTTTAATGAGATTAGACACTTAGAGCGTCGCACATCCAGCTTTGGCCAGATTCGCTTAGTCGCTAGACAAGTATTGCTACATGTCCACCTAAGGCTTGTTCTCTCGATTGCTGATAGCTTGAGCAGGAGTTTACATGTAGCGATTGGTATTCCTAAAGAACCTTTATCAGGTAAAAGAGGTAAAGTGGTTCCTTTTTTGGCGAGATCGTCTGCCCTACAGTTACCTGGAATGTCTCTATGCCCCGGCACCCAACAGAGGTGAATGTTGAACTGCTCTGCCATCTCCGAAAGAGATGAGCGGCAATCTTGGGCTACGATGGAGTTTGAAGAGACTGAGTCCAGGGACTTAATCGCTGCCTGACTATCCGAGAAGATACGGATATCCTTTGAGGATATCACATTCCTCTTTAGCCACGACAGGGTTTCCGACATTCAGTGGAATAAATGCAAGAACCAATGCACGGGTGCTTGTCTGGTTGATTTTGAGAAGGCTTTCGACACCGTATGGTTAGAGGGAGTTTTCTACAAGTTGACCAGGCGGGGGATGCACAAACCTTTGCTATATGTAATTTATAATATGCTTATGGGAAAGAAGTTC